>JARHVA010003814.1:1190000-1400000 GCA_037957365.1 Torreya grandis | reverse complement strand
AATTGTACAAAGACGGTATAAAACCTAGGCACTAGCTTTACAAAGGTGGTATAAAACCTGAGCACCTAGTCATCCGTGCTCATGCTAGTCCCTACTTTATCGAGGTGGTAGGAGTCCGTTCTAAGATTGTAAAAATGTAATGATCCCTCCTACATTCAAAAAATATAAATAATATTTAATTCAGACTAATAATTGATAAGTAAAAAAAATCCTAAAATCATGCATTTTAATGATGAATAAATTCACAAAAGCTATTTTTAGGTATCTATACTTTATCCCATATTGATATGTATGTATTTATATGTGTGCATACATATATATCAAATTAGAATAGAAGTCATTGTATGTATACACAAGAATTTATGTCTATAACTCTATAATATTTTCCAATGTACCTGCGAACATTAAAAAATACTATTTATTTTTTCATAGGCATCTAAACGAGTGCCAAAATAATAATCAAGTAAATTTTGAAAAGCTAAAAACAAGATATACCTCATTTTGTTAAAGAGAAATGTAAAATATTTATACGGAATTAAGAACTTCTAAATTTGTGTAACGTCTTAAACATACTTTTAAATACAATCTTTACTGAAATTGCAACTAAAGCTACATACTATTCTAAGAAAAATTCTAATCATATTTAAATAATACTATGGTGAGCCTTCTTGATGAAATAATTCTAAACAACACTAACTAACATCTTGATTTCCTCATCCTAATGACATAATTTAAATAGTACTCACTACCATATTATGAGTTACTAGTTTCATCATTAAATACTCTGCATGTCTTAAAAGAAAAATTTTGAGTCCAAATCATGGAATAGATTCTCCCTTTAGAAATTTAATATAAACATGTGAATCTCGTATTGAAAGAAAATAGATGCACCATGCATATCATAACAAATAAATTGGTGATATATAAAGATATATTTTTGAGAACATATATATAGAATAAATGTTGTCTTATATAGTTCTATGATATGAGAAATGTAACATTTATGATAATCATTTAAAGATATAACATTGTAAAACATAAGTATAACATGATGATCCTAATATATACATAATACAGATTATGGAAACACGGAAAAGATAATGGAGACATTAGAATGATATAAATTATGTAAAACAAAACAAAAAATGTTATGCAATACATATAACAAAACAAAACAAAAAAATCAAAGCACGAAAACTTGATATTTAAATTTTAAATTAAAAAATAAATTAAATTAATAAAATGTACGGATTTTTAAAAAAATGAATACGAATTAGTAAGAATAAATATTTAAAAAAAGCATTAAATAACCACTAAACCACTCAATACGTTGTAGGATTTAAATACTTGAATACAATATTTTTTCAAAGGGCTAAGAATTATGGCTTCCGCACGCTCCCACTTTGTCCGGGCCAAGCTGTCTACTGGGGCTTTTGACAAGCGGACAGGGTGGTCTCAATCCATCCCCGACGCTAAGGAGCTAGGTCTGTCTCTTCGGAGGACGTGACGACAAGCAGGAAGGGTGGAAAGACGCAGGCCCCAACGTTGCCTCCAGACCTGCTCCCACAACAGTTGCAAAACCTGCTAGTGCTCCAAGATCTGTGCTAAGTTCTGATGTGGATGGAAGAAGGGCGTCGGCTTGGAGTGACCTGGAGGTGGTAGTTGAAGCTGGAGCTAGTTAATCCCAGCCAAGTTACCCCCCTCAATCTGCTTCTAAGGACAACCGTTATTGGAAATCTGAGAGAGAGAACATGCGCTCTCAAAAACAACTTTGATATGTTGGTTCTCTAATCTCTGGCCTTCCTTCCCAAATATGAATGGATGGATTTTGTAGATGTGGAAACTCTTTATGGAAGGTAACTTATGTATCTTCCTTTGTGCCAAAGGTTTTTTTATAGTTGCTTTTAACCTATTAAAGGATAGAAACGTTGTTTTTTTGGATTCAAGATGGTTTTAGGATTACATTCTCTTGTTCAAGTTATGATTTTTGGCTTTTAACCCATTCAAAGATACCTTTGATGTCTAAATGGTTTGGGTAAGGCTTCCTTATTTACCTCTATACTTTTGGATAAAACACTGTTTCAAAGCCATCGATAACTCTTTGGGAGATTATGTTTTAGTAGATTTAATTATTGAAAGTTATCACCACCTTACTTTTGCATATATGTTGGTTAACATGAAGATTTATGTAGAACTTCGTGAGAGTATTGAACTAAGGGTTCAAGATCATATTTGGAAACAATCTATTGATTATGAGAGTATGTCTCTTCGATGGCAAAATTATTTCAAAACAAGGCACTTACACTCAACTTGCATCTCTTCTAAGCATAAAAATGGAGTTTCTTGGTGAAAGGATGTCATTCCCAAACACAACCTTGTTGGAATTGACTTTGAGGGGAGTGATTCTAAGAGGGATCTAAACAGAGATGACTCTAAGAAGGAGGAATCAGACTCAGCTTTTGAAGTTTTTGACCCAGTTATTGCTAGGGCAGAGGACCTAGAGAGAAATTAATGTTCCAAGGGTAGAATCTAAGGACGAAGCATTGACAGAAGATAAATCTCGTCCCTATAATTCTCTTGAAATGTCTATACCCATTCATTTAGACTTTGTGAAAGACAAGGGAGAATGGATAGAAGTGCATAAAAACAAAAAATGTAAAAGAGTGGTAGTTTAGAATTCTTCACGTATCTCCCTCCACTCAGGAGGGTCCTTGAACAAAAGTTCAACGAATGTTGGTTGAAGTTACAGAAGGTGAAAGTTTCATAGAAGTTCCCCTATTTTCAATTATCTTCTAAAAACAGCTAGCTTCTACTATTCGTTTATGTATTTTGCTAGATTATCCGATATCAGTTGGTTGCCTACTGAAAGAAGGTAGTCTCCACTATGTGGTTGTATTTTAGGTGGTTGCTTCTTGAAAGTTTCCATATAAGGGTTAGGTGTTGGCCTTAGCATCCTATTTTTTGGTTATTTTGCCTGCTTGATTACTGCTGGTAGAGGCAACCTATGTGAACATCAATGTTATGTTGTCCTCTCCTTCATATTAAGTTCTAATATATTTCAACCTGTAATTTTTTACCCAATAAAATAAAAATATATAACAAATTAGAAGACCTTAAAAAATACCTAATCTTTAAATAACCCACTAACCTAAGATAATAATATGACATGTGAAATTGAGAAACCTCAAACATAAATTATTTGCATTTTTAACATGCTTGACATGTCTTATTCAAATGACTTCCTGATTTTGTCATAATTATTAATAAGAATTAATATATAAAAATAAATTAAATAAACACTAAATCACTGAAATTGGAAGTTGTTGACCCAATTATTGCTAGGGCAGAAGACCTAAAGAGAAATTAATGTTCCAAGGGTAGAATCTAAGGAGAAAGCATTATCAGAAGATAAATCTCATCCCTATAATTCTCTTGAAATGTCTATACCCATTTATTTAGACTCTGTGAAAGATAAGGGAGAATGGATAGAAGTGCATAAAAATAAAAAATGTAAAAGAGTGGTAGTTTAAAATTCTTCACATATCTCCCTTCACTCAGGAGGGTCCTTGAACAAAATTTCAATGAATGTTGGTTGAAGTTACAGAAGGTGAATGTTTCATAGAAGTTCCCTTGTTTTCAATTGTCTTCTAAAAAGAGGTAGCTTCTACTATTCATTTATGTATTGTGGTAGATTATCCTATATCAGTTGGTTGCCTACTAAAGGAAGGTAGTCTCCACTATGTGGTTGTATTTTAGGTGGTTGCTTCATGAAAATTTGCATATAAGGGTTAGGTGTTGGTCCTTAGCATCCTTTTTTTTTTTTTAAATTGTGCCTGCTTGATTGCTGTTGGTAGAGACAACCTATGTGAACATCAATGTTATATCATCCTCTCCTTTATATTAAGTTCTAAGATATTTCAACCCGTGATCTTTTACCCAATCAAATAAAAATATATAACAAATTAGAAGACCTGAAAAAATACCTAATCTTTAAAGAACCCACTAACCTAAAATAATAATATGACATGTGAAATTGAGAAACCTCAAACATAAATTATTTGCATTTTTAACATGCTTGGCATGTCTTATTCAAATGACTTCCTGATTTTGTCAAAATTATTAATAAGAATTAATATATAAAAATAAATTAAATAAACACTAAATCACTGAAAGTGGAAGTGTTTTTTTTTGTATTAAAATACATACCTTTATTGATAAATAAAAGTATTCATATTTAAGAAGAGTAATATTATAAAGAGATTTTCTCTAATAAAATCATAGTGTGACATATGACGTTTAAAAACCTAAAACAACACCAAATTTTAAAGATATGCCATAAATATATATAAATTAACCACTAAACCATGCCGTGATATAAGAATCTTTCATTTTATTTAATTACATAGTGTTTATTACTAGTATAAAAATTTGAAAAAGAATTGTCTTAATGAAGCTCTTAGTGCTCCCTACGACCTTGAAATTATTTTCTGCTCAAATAATATTATATTATTAAAATGAAATATTTTTAGAATATTTTTAAAAATATATGAAAATAATTATTTTCTCAAAATATGTAAGTGTTAAGTTACATGATTTAAAAACATAAAAATGATTGCTAAAGTAATATTCTCTTTATACAACTCAATGTTAAACTATCCAAATATTATAGATGTAATAAAAATATAAGCAACAAGAGTGGCCAACAAGAGGTTCTTTGTCAAAGGTTGAACCTTTGAAAACACCAATGTAGGTTTTAGATTCAGTCTAGAAAAAAAGTAATCCTTATGTGGAGTATTTAGTTAAGGAGAAGGAACTTGATTTAGAAAGCTTTGTCAAAGGTTGAATTTGTTTTAGAATCATTTGATATTAGAGAGGAGGTTATGGCTCAGGGTTTGTTAAAGAATATACAATCAATTAGTGTCTTAGAAGTAGTCATTCTTATCTTTATTGAAGTGGAGGGAGGTGGTGATTAGATGATTGTTAGTAAGAAGAAGGGAAAGGGACAAAAGTGATTAGAACCAATGAACATTATCTTCAGACCTCAAAAGGAAAATCATGTTGGAGGGTCTTAATTTTCTTTTGTTTGTTGCTTTTCAACCATTTCTTTGTTATTTTTATGGTCTTTTGGTTGTATTGGGCATACTTGTTATTTTATCTGGCATGCATGGCCAAGTCTATTAGTTTCTAGTTTAAACTTGTTTCTTTTCTATTACTAAAGAAGTTTTTTGGAGATAAATTTGTCGTATATATTTCTCCATTTTTTATAGGGTGGATTATTATTATTATTATTATTATTATTATTGTTGTTGTTGTTGTTGTTGTTGTTGTTGTTGTTGTTGTTGTTGTTGTTATTATTATTATTATTATTATTATTATTATTATTATTATTATTATTATTATTATTATTATTATTATTATTATGTTGTTGTTGTTGTTGTTGTTGTTGTTGTTAACCAAGTTTGAAGCCTTACATGTGTTAATGGTCTTCCAATTCTTAGTCCTATCTCACATTTAAAATCTTATTACCTTTAGGTACAAGATCTCAACCAATGGTTTCATTTATTTCTTTATTAAATATTTACTTATCTCCAAGGGCATCAACATATTGATCATCTACCCTTAGAAGATGAAATGGAAAATGCATTAGAGATTAACTTTTCAAAGTTATTTTGTGGATCCCAACCTAATGTTGAGGAGGTGGATAAATTGGTTTAAAGTGGTTGATGAGATTAAAGTGACTATGAAGGTGGCTTATTTCCAAACCTTACTAAATCATAAGGATAATTCCCCATATATTATGGCTCGCATTTGGCCAACTTCACCATCGAGTGGTCATAGTGTCACAAGCAGTATCACAATCAAGGTGGTCAATCACAACCCTAAATTATTTTAATAGAGAAACTTTTTAAACAAAATTTGTATGCCATTTTAACCTTACAACCCTCAATGGGGGTCACATGCAAATCATCAACATAGGAGGTATGTCTATCATAAACTTGATTTGTAATGATCTTGGTTAATTATTCTAATTGACTCTGTAGCTCTTACACCTCCAAGATTCAAACTTGCTCTAATACCAAATAATAAGTCTAACAATTGTCAAGACAAAAATATAATAGGCCAAGATTATAAACAATAACCCGTATTAAATCATATTGAATCAATCAAATAATTACAAATAAGTAAGCCTCAACTTATAATTGGATTCAACATGCAAAATTCATAACTCTAAAAATAAATAAAACTTAACTTGTTATTGTTAGCAACTATTATTTTTAGTAAGTTTCGCATTCAAGCACATGTAACTCTAAAAATCTTCAAAAACAAACTAAACACTAAAATTAACCCATCAAATGAATTTTAACTGAAGTTCAAATCCAATAAAAAAAATAGATAATTTCAAAATTTAGAAAAAACTAAAAATAATATTAAACTACAATTCTAGACCCTCAGATGGTCACACATGGCCTCTAAAAAATATCAAAAATATCCCATAACTAGAAGGGCCCATTATGAATGCATTAAACCTTCTGTGGTCATTTTGGCATGAATATGAGATCAAATAGAGCTACGGATCAAAAGTTAAGGCCTCCATAAGTTTGGTCTCTTTTTTTGCATCATTTTTCTCTTATTGAAAACAACTCAGCTCTTGTGAGTTGCTCTGATTGTACTACTAGCATTGAGGTATTCTTTTAGTGGTGAATCTTATTTAATTCATGAATATCACATTTTTTGAAGTCAGTATTTGTTGATTTTATGGGGTAGATGAAAGCGCATGATCACCTAAATTTTAGGGTAGAATTCAAATTTAAGGGTCAGCTTGCTTAATTTTTAAAATAAATTTTATATTATCAATGTATATCATTGATATCAAAAAATCCAATTTGAGGAAATTTGCCACTATATATATGGTATTCAATCCTCAAGTATAAAGTTCAAATTATAAACTATCTCAAGTTTTGGTATCCATTGTCCTGTTTCTGCAACCAGGTAGTTGGGCAATAGTAAGTAAGTGATGGATGACAACAACTAGGTGATGGATGAAAAAAGATATGTGTCATATGATTGTGACCAATTGTCAAACAAATATGGGTAATTAGGTGATTGCATGGAGTAGATATGTGACTATAACCAAGAGTTAGGATAATTTGTGGAGTATTCCCACGATGGTAATGAGAATTTAGGTGACTACAACAATCAATAGTTTGATGATTGTGAGAAGTAGTCAAGTATCTCTAACCAATAGTCAAGAAGATCCAACCAGTTTTCAGGTTGATTTGATGGATAATACTAAAAATGATAAGGTTTTAGGGAAATTTTAAAAATAGAATAACTCTAAGTTATCTTATTTCAGCTAGTGGGAAAACATAGGTATAAATATTAAATTATAAATTGTTATCAATTATTCACTACTATTAGGCTTCAATAATAATTAATGTTGCATGCATAATCCAATAAAAATATGATTAAAGATATGCATCTATTAGAATTTGTATCTAGGTATGAAATACTAGACAGAGGTACTAAATATTATTTGATTTATTTTTATGTTATTTATTTGCACTTTAATTATAATCTTTATTAATAATTAGTCTACCTCCATTTTACATGAATAAATCTATGATAATAGTTTTGAAGATATGCCTCCATTGAAAGATGTCCCTATGTGTCGAATTCCAAACAGAGGTACTAAATATTATATGATTTACTATTATGTTATTTATTTGCACTTTGGTTAAAATCTTTATTAATAATTAGTCTACAACCATTTTACTTGCAAAACCCTATCATAATAGTTTTAAAGACATACATCTACTTGAAGACTTCCCTAGGCATCAAATTCTGAACAAAAGTATTAAATATTATATGATTTACTATATTGTCAATTATTTACACTTTTGTTTTAAGGACCAATTTTTAATGATAATTACAATATCTATACCCATTTTTTAAGTAGAACCCCTTGATCACCTTTTCAAAGATATGTCTCCAATAGAAGATGTCCCTGGGTATATCTAGTTAGAAACATGGAAAGGACCACAAAATGCAACTCAAGTTTGACACAATTGAGAAATGTTGTGGCAAAATATATGAATGAATAAAAGATAGACATGGACAAATCAAAAGAACAATGAGATGTAAAAATGGAAAATAATGCATGCATCAATGTTATATAGAAGAGTATGAAAATCATCATAATCATAAACAACACCTCATTTAGAAAGGAGGAAAATCATAGCTCAATTATGAAAATTTGCTTAGGTCAATGTAATTGCCAAAAATATATAGTTTTCCACTTTATATAACATTATAAAAAAGAGGAAAACTAATCTCTTATTTTTCATATTAAAATATTTTATTTCAGCATATTGGATTGCATAACATTCTTCAATCACATTGGTCAGATAGCAGTGCTTAGGATATGGAAAAATTCCTCAAAATGATTAAAAATGAGGATTTGAAATGTAAATTAAAATCAACACAATTTATCTCATTGTCACTTGACAAGGTAACAATAGTTAACAACACACCATGGGTTTTCATGCATGTTTATACATTTGAGAACCACTCAAGACAACCTCACCTATTATCTTTAAATAAAAAATGTAAAATTGCAACATTATAAACCTCTAAAAAAAATTTATTTATAACTTGATGGATATTGTTGGGATGGATTATTATTATAGAGGTACAAATTTATTGTGTGTTGGTTAAGATGGTGTATTTTTAATGCAAGGGAACATAATTGGTCCTTGTATTCAACTACAAACATCAATTTTTTCATATATGACTCCAATCAATTGCATGGCATACACAATTATTTTGACTTAAAAAATTGTGGGCACCTTTCAAAATGTAGCAAAAGTGGAGGAGCTTATCTGTGACTTGCACATGTACATGTCAAGAAGTCCAAAACCTTTTCTAGATTTTAAAAAAATTACAATTGGAGTGACTGATGGGAAAAAAAATTAAAATATTTTGATAATAAATGGATTTCTTTGTATGAAAATGCATGTAGAATATTTGAAAAACATCCATCATTAGCAAGTTTTATGTATAAATACAAGATGGAAGTAGACAAGGAAAGATATTTTTTGTACCATTTGATAGACTTTAAAACTTTTCTAACATTATGTGGTAATCTACCCATGTCGAATTAAATGATTTGCTTGATGAAACATGTGCAAGAGAGATTGATATATATTGTTGATTTTATACACTTGAGGAAATGGATTTGTCAATCTCTTGATATGTTATACTACTCAAAATATAGTTTTAAGGGGCCAATATTTGATAGTTGGGAAACTTCAACAAATATTAAATCCCAAATACTATTTAAAAATAAATATTAGTGATTATATTTGTATTTATATGAATGAAAAAGAGATACCACTTCAAACATTATAAAGCTGAACTAATATGGCAGGAGCAAAAATTGAAGATGTACCAGTAACATGGAATCTATATGACAATGTAATATATGAGACATGATTGAAATTGAGAGATATTTCACAATGTTTATTTTCTAAAATTTAAGATCATTTTCAAATGAATGATTTTCTTGAAGCTATGGGAGTGGTGAATCCTATATTTTGGAAAAATGTAGAGGGTGAAGAAATAACAAGTAATTTATTTATCAAATACATGGGTTCTCTCATCAATCATTTTAGTATACAAAAGTATTTACTGAAAAAATAGTCTACTCATTTGGAATTACAATAATTGAAGAGTATCAATCATTAAATGAACCACAAGAAATAGGGGCTATTAAAACATTGTGGAATAAACTATATCCAAGCAATGTTCTATGAGAAACTATTAGTGAATATTTTCAATTGTATGAAATGTACCAAACAATGATTTTGGCATCCATGGAAGATGAAAGGGGTTTTAGTGCATTATCTTTTATTAAATAAAAATTTAGGAACATATTGAATATAAATATTGACACATGTTTGAGGTTGTATGTTTCATGTTATGCATTAGATGTATTTCCATACGAAAGAGCAATTTTAATTTGGAATTCTCTAGCCGAAAGAAGAGGAGTCACTAATACAACTATGAAAGAAGTCACTGAAAATACTTTTGAGATAGTACATACAAATGCATGAAATGAAACATAGGTTGCAAAAGGGTTGTTCCAACTACCTAAATTTTAGTTTATATGTATTTGAAATCTATTTGAGATAAATGTAGGACCATGTGATAAATATCTTTTTTTATTTAATAGTATTATTGTTTATAATTTATTTCTTTAACATTATTTTCAGTTTATTATTGATTTATTTTACAATATTTTCCATTATGATGTTTTTAATTTTATACGTACTCTTTTATTATAATATATATCATTATAAAATAGTAAGTTATAAAAAGAAACAATATTTATTCATGCAATAATAATCTCTTTTACATTTTTACACCTTTACACAAAATTTATTTTTTTAAATCAAAATAAACAATATTTAACCTTACATTAAACTAATATAATATTTCATTTATTTATTTAGATGTTATGCATATGTCATAACCACCCACTATAATTCCAAAGTCTTAAAACATTTTATTGATTCAAACAAAAAAAGAACGTGTACATTCATAAAAATAAACAATACGAGTATGGAAGCCAAAATTATAGAATATATTGTTTTGGATCAATCTCAATACAAATTACATTATTTTTCAAAACAAAAATAATATACAATGCCAAATATCACAAAACAAAAATATGATGCCAAATTGAAATTTCATTATTTTTTAGACACTTGGGTGTCTGTCTCTGCTAGTGTTCCCTGACTAACCTAAGCATCCACATGAATAGAAGTAGTGGCCTCTGAAAGGATCCATGAATCTATAAGATCTTTTGTTGTGGTATTAATAATCACAAGATTTTTCATTTCAACAATAGCAACATCTCTAGGTGATAAAAAGAAAGGGTCACTTTCATATCTCTCTTTAAACAAGATTTTAGGGTCCATGCCATGTTTTTTAATGATTTTCTTCAATGTATTATTCTATTTTTTCAATAAAACAAGTTTTTCCTTTGAAAGAAATGGTTACAGATATACTTATACATGCACTTTTCAAATGCATGTCAAGGAAGACAATTTGGTTCTTCAAATTATTATATTTTGACTATAAATGAGCAAAAATTGTTTATTAGTTAAAATCTATAAAATAAATTTTATTGAAAAATAATAAATAGATACCATGGATTTTTCATTTTATACATTCACAATATCGACAAAGATTTTATTTTTTCTCCATTTTTGGTATTATGCTTAGAATTCTGCATTAAATTTTTCTAGTCTATTTAACTTTATATCAAGAACATTATCATTAAAGTTATTATTCACTGTAATAATACCAAAAACTACCTAGTTAAATAAAACATCAATTTTTTTAGGCTGATTTTCAACCATTGCTTACAAATGGTCTATTGGAAACACAATGACTGAGAGGGGGTGGTTAATTAGTCTTCAAAAAAATTCAATCAATTCCCTTTAAACATTCATGAACCATTCAAAAGAGCTTAGTGATATAATAATGCATTAAGAACCAATCACATGATTATGAAACAAGATGACACAACACATCTATGATAAACTATCATGGGGAATAAAACCCATTGAAACAAATATTCGACAAAATATCCTATAATACAATGTATCAAATTTATCTGAGCACCAACCCAACATGGAGTACCAACCCCAGATTTATCAAGCACGTACTTGACTTTAAGAAGCACCCACTTGCTAGGAAGCTACAACCACCTATACAACCCCCTATGACTAAGTATCAACTCAATCAAAGAACACTTTTTCAAGCCCAAACCTATAAGTTATATCCTAATCCCTCTTAACCAACCACCAACTCAACCAAGACCAATTCTACAAGCACCAACCTGTAAGGAAGCTTCAACTCTATCTTTGACCAAGCACCAACTCAACCAATCAACCTTATTTATTCCAATCAAATCACTATCTTTTATATCCACTATCAAACATTAGGAACACATATATAATTAAATTACAATATCCTCTCAATAATCAATGATCATTCCTTTAGCTCTACTCTACTTGATCTATCTCAAAAATGCCTCTAGGCTTCTTCGCTCAACTAGCACTCTTCAAGACTAAATAAGTCATATGACCTTGATATTCCACTATATAACATGTATATGATCATCATGATATGATTTTTTACTAACTCTTGAGGTTTTACAACATGTATTCCAACCTCCTTAGGCTCATTGATTTATCAATTCATTCACTTACTCTATGCATATATAAATAGGGCTAAAATGCCTTAAATATATACTCATCTTCTTGTTCATATACCACTTGGTAGACCACACACCCATAACCTCTTAGGTTATCCATATAATATATCTTATTACATCTCATAAACATTACTCAAATTATATTTGAGTCCCTTTTGGTTTTTCATAACTCCATTATGCCTCATTTCACTTTTAGGTCTCATGGAGACCTAACTGCAGTAGGCCTTCTTATCAACATGTTATCATTTGATCCCTTGGAAAATATTATACCTCCATAAATGGCACAAACCTTCCATAAAACATACAAATATACCTTATCCAACATTATCTAATATCCATAACACTTTTTACATCCAACCACTTCGTGAAACCCCTCAATAGTACTTAGTCCTATTAGGCTTGTGTACACCAAAAAGTTTGCCTTTCAATAATGAAGCTCAAACATACTTAAGACACTCAAATATTATAGATAAAGTACATATATATATATATATATATATATATATATATATATATATATATATATATATATATATATATATATATATATATATATATATATATATATATATATATATATATATATATATATTCTAAATGACCTTAGGGTCATTACCAAATTCATTAGACACTTTCACTCAGAGCTTCAAGTTTCAAGATCAACTCATCAAAGCACTCACATAGAACTATCAGAATACTCAAAAACATAGTCATAATGACTTAGACATCCAACACTTTAAATAAATTATGATAAATTTAAATGATCATATGAGATAAATATACCTTTATTATGTATAAATATCATATGGTCAAATGGAAAATATTGGTCTTGCAGACCAATTTCTTGACCCTATATCACACAGCCTAAATTGAACTAGATAGGTCATTTTATGAGTAATTTTTTCACCACCCACATAACCTCTAAATATTATTATAATAATCAAAATGTATTAAAATTTATGAAAAAAATATCTATGTACTTGGTTTCATCATTATATCATGAAAACATAATCCAATTCATCTTCTCACTGATGCCTGGGTTTTACACTGTTTACACCATTAGGTCTATCTGTAACTAGCTAACTTGGAAGACTAGTTTAACACATTTTATGGATGGAACCTATCCATAAACCATAATTTTCATGAAGTATTATTCTATGGATTATTCTTCCATCCATTTTATTTCATTTACTAATGCAAATTTTGTTAGGAGACCCCTTATCCAACGGAAGCACAATTGATTACTTATTTATAAGCAATTAAACACGGAATTATACCAAAATGATAAAGTAACTAGAAACATGAGACAGCAAAGAATTTGAGAGACAATACATGCTCTTGTATTAGATATTACTAGAAGAAAATACAATAAGGAAGATGCCACTTCTTCCTCCACCTCAAAGGCTTGCCACACCTCAAGACCTTCTTCCCTCTCTCTTGCTCAACAAAAAACCAACTCTAAAACCTGAGTTGCTATCCCTCCTTGAATGCTTCAGCTGATCTCCTTGACCTTACACCTATAGATCTTCTTGACCTTGCTTGCTTCAATGCTTTTTTACTTGATCAATTACAATACATGCTCATGGGTCTTTAAATAGAATCCCATGGTTACAAAAATAGAAATCTAACTACTATAATTAGACACACAGCTCATGACTTAAATTATCCCCTTAACATGTAAACACTCAGTTCAACTAACTAACTGTTCATGCAATGAACAATTCTGGAATGCACAGGCGACTGACACCGGTCCCTGCTTGACTGGTGCTGCCGACATCGACTGACTCTCTGCCGTCGCCAGTTTCCTTCTCCACTGTCTGTGACTGATGTCGATCATGCTGCCAATGCCGATTATTCTAGTTCTTCAGCATCCTCTTCTTTGTCTCTACAAACAGTTGAAGTTTTTAGCTCCACACCCTAACAATCTCCCACTTGGAGATAAACAACTGCTACTATACCTGTACCTGTACCTGTACACCATCTATTTTGTTTCTTTGGCTCTGTATCCCTCTTCAAAGTCACTCTTGAAGACCAACCACCACGTAAACCTGTGATGCTATACCTATCACTTATGCCACAAGAATTTTGTTGCTCCCAAATTATTCATGACATACTTCTGAACCAACTCTACCCTTAGCTCAGAAAACTCCCTGTATATGAAACCCTGCAAAAAGTAACACAATATAGTAACAGGATAATGTAGCTAATATTATCCAACCTGGTAAAGATAAAAAATACAATGGTCAAACCTCCATTGTCTGCAGCCTAATCAAGACCATATACCATAGCCTTCTGTCTCAGATGTCCATCCACTCTCTTCTCTAAAATGAGAATCCATCCCTCTATCCAGTGCTTTCTTCCAGCTGACAACTCTACCAACAAATACCTGTTTGGCTCTACTCCAAGGACTCACACTCCTCATCCATGTCAAGCTCCCACTGTTTCTGGATTCTACCTACATTGCTTCCTCCATCTTCCTAGTTCTTGACTAACAGTAAGCAATATAAAGAAGGTGAACAATGAATATGAGGTTCACATACCTTTTCTGACCTCTGTATGGGTGTTTGAGACTCCTTGATAGCTAACTATCCACCCATCATCCATTCCAGTGACCGATCTCGGCCATCTCCCAGTCTACTCCTGACCGATGTCAATTCCCTGCACTGACCCTGACTGCTAACATCGTTACCCCTGGCCGACGCCGGTGTCCCCCCTGCCGACATCGGTCCTGATGACCGACGTTGGACTTCTTCTACCTAACCTACCGACCCTGCTGGTCTGCACATGACCGATGCCAGTGTCTGGATGACCGACGTCAATTCCAAGTGATCGACGTTAGTGCCTGTGTGTTCCTGTGAGTGATGAATTATTCATCTGCGAGCTCATCTTGGATCAAATATCTATCCATGCTACCCTGCTTAGATTTATTCAGTGCCTGTAACTATTCTTTGGCCTTCATCTCCTCCAAAAACACCAAGACTTCCCTGTTCTTGTCAAAAGCATCAAATTTCCTTTTCCTACAATGAACTCTATCTATGCTTTCTGAATTTGAACACATACCTTTTGAATCAAGAACTTCCATTCCCTTCCTATTCATGTGACCAAGCCTATTAGACCACATCTTCGAATCTACACCAGAAGTAGAATCAGTAATACAAGTAGATAGATAAAGAGTACCTACTTTCTTACCTCTAGCTAAAACAAGTGCTCCCTTGGTAACCTTCCAAGAGTCTGCTGTGAGGGTTATTGTGCATCCCTCATCACCCAACCTTCCTACAAAAATCAAACTCTGCTTTAAAATTGGAACATGCATGACCTCCGTCAATACCCATGTGTTGTCAATTTGCAATCTCAGCTGCACTTTCCCTTTGTGAACTATCTGACAAGGCGTACCATCCCCTAAATAGAGCACTCCAAAGTCTCCCTATTCATACTCATGAAACAAATCTCTGTTTGGGGATGCATGAAAAGATGAACCAGAATCTAAAATCCACGATCCTACCTGACTATCCAAAGAAAGTATGAGAGCATCCTGTACCATGATATTAGCATCTTTTGCTTCTTCTTTACCTTCAAGTTGATTCTCTTTATCTTGCAACCAACACTCATTCTTTGTATGTCCTTCTCGGCCTTGATTTCCCTTGCTCAATCTTCTCCTTTTGCCTTCCCCTACTTTCTGCACTTAGAGCATTCCCTAATGATTCACCTGTGCTTCTCCTGCGTATTTCCTCATTCAAGATCACACTCACAACATCATCAACTTTTAAGATTTTAGAAGCAGATGCAAAATTACTTACTGCCATAACCAAACTATCCCAACTTTCAAGCAAAGAACATAAAATCAAGAGAGCCTTTACCTCATCATCAAAAACACTATTGACTGAAGCTAATTGGTTTACCAAACCATGGAAATCATTGAGATGAGTATGTACCGATCCACCTTCCTGCATTTACAAAATAAATAGCTGCTTCATAAGATATACCTTATTAGAAGTCGAGGGCTTTTTGTATAAATTCTCCAAGGACTTTATCAACTCTTTCGTTGTCTTGCACTGTGATAAGCTGGAAATCACAGACAATGCAAGGCTCAACCTTATGGAACTGAGAGCCTTCCGATCAATAACGTTCCATTCTTCATCCTTCATATCTGTGGGCTTGCATGCAACCCCACCCAATGGTAAGTACAGATCCTTCTGATACAGATAATCCTCAATCTGCATCCTCCAGTGATGATAATTCTTGCCGTTAAACTTCTCCATTCGTAGCTTACTTTCTTCTACCATTGCTGAACTCCCACTCAATTAGAAAACCCTGTGAATGACCTGTAATAAAAAACAATAACCTGCTTCCTGCAAACTGTAGCTCTGATACCAACTGTTTGGAGACCCCTTATCCAACAGAAGCACAATTGATTACCTATTTATAAGCAATTAAACATGGAATTATACCAAAATGATAAAGTAAATAGAAACATGAGACAGCAAAGAATTTGAGAGACAATACACGCTCTTCTATTAGATATTACTAGAAGAAAATACAATAAGGAAGATGCCACTTCTTCCTCCACCTCAAAGGCTTGCCACACCTCAAGACCTTCCCTCTCTCTCTCTTGCTCAACACAAAACCAACTCTACAACTTGAGTTGCTATCCCTCCTTGAATGCTTTAGCTGATCTCCTTGACCTTACACCTGTAGATCTCCTGACCTTGCTTGCTTCAATGCTTTTTTACTTGATCAATTACAATACATGCCTCATGGGTCTTTAAATAGAATCCCATGGTTACAAAAATAGAAATCTAACTACTATAATTCGACACGCAGCTCGTGACTTAAATTATCCCCTTAACATGTAAACACTCAGTTCAACTAACTAACTGTTCGTGCAACGAACAGTTCTGGAACGCACAGGCGACCGACAACGGTCCCTGCTTGACTGGTGTTGTCGATGTCGACTGACTCTCTATCATCACCAATTTCCTTCTCCACTATCTGTGATCGACGTCGGTCATGATGTCAACACCGGTTATTCTGGTTCTTCAGCATCCTCTTCTTTGTGTCTGCAAACAATTGAAGCTTTTAGCTCCACACCCTAACAAATTTTGACTACTACAACAAATTCATCACAAACAATCATGTATATGTGTATTTTCTCTCTTATCTGATAACCACCACCACATGAAGGTACCTAGGAGAGTTGAATACATTATACAATAGATTTTATATGAATTTGAGACCATTATAGGCTGATTTGAATAATATATTTCACGTCAGGTCCTTATTAGGGTTGTAGGGAGGTTTAACACAAATTTTGATGTTAGTAATTATTCATAAAGGTCTACCTCTTAAATCCAAAATGAATGCTTGAAGATCCTACCTATGTCCATTCCCACATATGCATTCTTGATTTTAAATTTTATCTTCATGCCTCATTATTCTAGATATGGTTTAAGATAGGTCTAGATTCAGACCTAAACTGAAGGTCCTACCCCTATAGGCTCACCCAAAAACTCTTGTGAATGTTACAATACCTCACATACATGCTCAAATAGTGACATAAATCCTTCATGTTATTTTTTAATTATCTTTTATGCACATACCTCTTCATGTCATGACTATGCTCATGTCTAGGCTGTAACATCTAATGCACTTGATACCTTGACTTATTCCTTCCATGTCATGACCTTTGTTCATCCATTTCACTGTACTTCCTTTGAAAACAATAGTTATCTTCAAAACATATTCCATGACCAATACCTTCATGAAACCATAATACATTATTTGACTTCAAATTTTCTCTTTCTTTCAACATATTCCATGACCACACTCTTCTCAATGCATCTTATCTAATCACACACTGCCAACTAGGCTTAGTCACTTTTGACATCATCATGATGCCAACTAAGAATAATAGGTTACTCATATCCACAATACTCACTCACTGATCAAAACTCTCTTTATGCCACTATCATGATCAATTACTTGACCAAACATACCTTTGACATCAATGACCAATATTCCTTTACATGATATACCCTTTTGACATCAATGACAACAACATGACAATAAACTTCCCCTTTGTCATTGATGGAAAAAATAATACAATCTAAAATCACTTTAAAGTGGTACTTTTCCCATCTTCTCATTCTCTTTCTTTTGAAATTAATGACAAAGAGACATACAATTTTCTTCCTCATGATGTAACTTCTTTGATTAAACCTTTTACAACAAATAGAATCTTCAATATTTCTTGAGTCTATAAAGCAATCTGAAATTTCTCCATTTTTGAGCTCTTTCTCCCTTTGGGTAACATGATCATAGATTCTATGAATCGATATACAAACATGCTCCCCATAACTCTATTCATACCTTATTAAAATGAAATTAGATACACAAGAGCATTCACATTGTCCTTGATATGATGCATATAGATCAAACTCATGATCACTCACTAGGCCATCACATCTATTGTTATCTAACATAGATATTTAAATGGACTTGGATACACAAGATCACTCACTTTAATTTATTTACCTTAAGTCTACAGAGATGGATAATATCCATCATCATTTTTCTATTCCAAATTCACAAACATCCATCATCCTCTCAATCTTAGCTACATTATTAAAACTCTCTTCATGTTTTCTATCTAGCTTCTTTGGCATAGACCATTTACTTATCTTCTCTTGATTGTAATGAATCATTTGATTAGCTCCCCCTTTGTCCTCATAACTTGTTCTTATAATATGAATCATCAGGACTCATAGACCATTCTCAACATCCTTCAAGCATCTTTCATATACCAACTAGCTATATAGGCTTTCATTACATTTACAGCTCTATCAAAAACATCTAACTTATATCTATGACCATATTAGTCTTGCAGACCATTCCATATTCCATATGTCTTTAGACATATTCCTATGCTTAGACATATATTCCATACCATGACTCCTTATAAACTAATCTCTAGAATCAATGCTCATACTAACCAAAACTCCTTTCACCTTGTCATATATATACAAGCTACAAAGAAAATAACTCATACCTTACAACTTAGACAACTTGGAATCCTTTCAAGATGAATCCTTATTTGATTACAACCTCATGATTTTATTTATAGAGTATTATCTACATGAAGTCTAATGGATTAAACCTTTCCCATAGGTCTCTCAAAACTCTTTAAACTCAAGAGATTCCTAGATATCCAAACCACTCTACTTAGTTATCTTGTAATCAAGAGATCAATAGTTCCTCCTTAGATCCACTTAGGTTTGACTGAAGCATTTGACCTGTCCACCTTGTCATCTTTCTTCTCTTTGACTACCTTATCAATACATGAAAATAACAAATGTTTTTGACATGCCTTAATCCTTTCTCTATCTTAGCAAATAGTCCATCTTGACTCTTGGGCTCAATATGATCTGTCTTGAATTTCTTTGGCTTTGATACCAATTTTTGACCCTTTCATACACTCTAGGAGCTCCATATACCCTGTTAAGTCTTGAGGGTGTTATAACTCAGTTAGGAAAAAATATTTCAATATCTCCCATATTATGATAAATGTATTAATAAATATTCATGTACTTACCTCTTGAGTAATCACTCCTTATCTCATGTTCCCATGATAACTCATTCCTTGTGACTGATCTACAATCACTTGCTCTATGACCAAAGTTATGACAAGTAAAATAATAACCATTGAAATAATTATAATACCTCATTGCATTGGGATACCTAATTGATCTCTTCATGTTGACTTTCATGTTGGTACTCATGACTTCCTAATGATCACTTTGAGTCTCAGATTTGAGATTTTTTGCATAGGTCTTTGAGATCTAATTCTCTTTGTTATCTTTTTGGTCTTCATTGATCCCAAGACCTATTTTTTCATGTGGAGGTATTTTAATACTCAAAATATCACCAATAAATTTAGTACTCATTTCAAATATATGATGTGTCATCAACTTGATTTTTGTCTGATCTAATTCTACCTTCAAAGACTCTATTTCTATTCCAAACTTGATGCATTCTTCCTCCTTGATCTTAAGATTTGTACTGATAATTTCAATCTAGGTTTCTAGATTTTTGATGATATCCTCATGTTCATTGGTTTTGATGTTCAATCTCTCCTCAAAGAGATTGACTTGGTCCTCATAACTCCTAACCAATGATCCTAGTTTCTGATTATTCATTCTTTAAAACTTCAACTCATCTAGAGCACTCACCAATTTTTCTTCAAGGTTCACTTCAGCCTCTTCTTCATATAATTCTTCATCATCCATAAGGCCTTTACTTTTTGAGAAACCCTCATAGTTTATTTCTATATAAATGAATAAGGTTTCATTTTTATCATGATCATTATATTAATCATCACTGTCAAATGTACTAGTGTCACTTACATCAAATGAGCTACTATCTTCTTTGGTATAGAAAATTATCTTGTTCTTGAATGACCCTTTCTTGTCTTCATACTTCTTGAAACCCTTTTTGATCTTGTCAATATTATAGGTCTTCTTATCATCACCATGATATTCATCATGCTCCATCTTATCCTTGTTAGGACATTTAGATATAAAGTGACCAATATTACCACATTTAAAGTATTTGAATGGAAAATTTACCTTATACTCAATTTAACCTTTCCTTAGTTTTATGACAAACATGACTTCCATCTTTTCATAATCAATGTCTATATCAACATAATCCTTGGCCTTCTTAGCTTGTGAATTTTTATCAGCTTTGAATGCATATTCCTTCTTAGAATGTTATTTATCATTTTTTCTCATTTAATAGGTAGTCAAGATGCCATGAAGCTCATCCATCTGTAGTGTGTTAATACCTTTTATCTTCTCTACTATAAACACTTTTGAATTAAACTTATAAGTCATGGATCTTAGTACCTTTTATAATATTTTTTATTCTTCTAGCTTCTCTCCTAGACCTCTGATGACATTTACCACTTCATCTAATCTCAACAGATAAGATGCAATGTTGTATTCCTCCTTCATTTTAAATATTTCAAATTGCCTTTGGTGAGTCTGCAACTTTACCAACTTAAATTTAGTGTCTCCTTCATATATGGTCTACAACTTTTCCCAAATTCCTTTGGTTGTATCACAATGCATGAACTTAATAAAATTTACTTCTGAAAGACCACATAGAATGGCATTCATTTCCTTAGAGTTGTTCTCACTTGCCTTCTTTCTTGTTGCATCAGTTGGTGGTATAGAAGGTGGAGTGAATCCATCAACAATATAATTCCATATGTCATAACCCAAATACATTATATAGATATTCATTTTGATGCTCCAAAATTCAAAGTTAGTCCCATTGAAGAGATGATCTTTATTCATTTACAAACCTCCTTGTACTTGTTGACTAGACATGCTTATGCTTCAAGGATATCCTTCAAGTTGTTAGGCCTAATTCAAAGGAACAATCTCTAATAAAAATTCTTTTAAATACAATTAATGAGATGGGGATGAATGAATTTCCAAAAAAAATCAATCAATTACCCTTAAACATTCATGATTCATTCAAAGTAACTTAGTGATCTAACAATACATTAGGAACCAATCACATGAGCATGAAACAAGATGACACATCAAATATGTGGGAAACTCTCATGGGGAATAAAAATAACTAAAATAAAGATTTTAATAACTTTCCTATAAGACAACATATCAAATTTAATTAATCACCAACCCAACATGGAGCACCAACCCCAAATTTATCAAGCACTTACTTTACTTTAGCAAGAACCTACTTTCTATGAGGCTACAAAACCCTATGATTAAGCACCAACTTAGTCAAAAGACACTTCTAAAATCACCAACCTAAAAGGTAGATCCAACTCCCACTTGACTAGGCACCAACTCATCCAAAGACCAATTCTACAAGCACCATCCTGCAAGGAAGCTTCAACTCCCTCTTTGACCAAGCACCAACTCAGCCAATCAACCTTCTTTCATCCACTCATCTCTTTGTCTAATGTATCCATTATCATACATCAATTACACATATATGATGAAACTTTTGTAGCCTCAAAATATTTAATTATCACTCCATCTCCATTCTACTTGATCTATCTCAAAACTACCTCTAGGATTCTTAGCTCAACTAGCCCTCTTCAAAATTGAATAGGCCATATGACCTTGATATTAAATTACATAACACCTATATGATTTTCATAATATTATTATATGCTCTCTCTTTGTGTTTTAAAACATGTTTCACAACCTCCTTAGGCTCATTTATTTATAAATTCATTCACTTACTCTATACATATACAAATAGGCCTAAAATGCCTTGTATATATACTCATCTTCTTATTCATATACCACTTGGTCGGCCACACAACCCTAAAATCTTAGGTTATCCATATAATATATATTAATACATATCATAAACATTATTAAAATTATATTTTAGTCCCTTTTGGTCTATCATAACTCTATTAGGCCTCATTTCACTTTTAGGTCTTATAAAGACCTAATTACATTAGGCCTTCTTATCAACACATTATCATTTGATCCCTTGGGAAATATTATACCTCCATAAATTGAACAAATATTTCATAAAACATCCAAATATATTTTATCCAACATCCTTGGAGCTCCATAACACCTTTCAAGTCCAACCACTTCATGAAACCTTTCAATAGTACTTAGTCTTATTAGGCTTGTGTGCACCAAAAAGTCCACCTTTCAATACTGAATGTCAAACATACTTAATCCACAAAAATATGATAAAAAAATTAAACACACACACCCACACACACACACACACACCTAAAGGTAATTAAATACTCTTTCACTCAGAGCTTAGGACTTCAAGATCAACTCATTAAAACACTCGCTCAAAACTATCAGAATACTCAGAAACATAGTCATAGTGACTTAGACCTCCAACACCTTTGTATACACTTTAAATCACTTATTATACATTTAAATTATCCTATTATATATTTATACCATTATAAGATAGCAATATCATATGTTCAAATGGAAAATATTGGTCTTGTAGACCAATTTCTTGACCCTATATCGCACAGTCTAAATTGACCCAGATAATTCATTTTCTACGTAAATTTTTCACCACAAACATGACCTCAAAATATTATTAAAATAATTAAAATGTCTTAAAATTAATTAAAAAAATATATATCCATGCACTTGGTTTCATCATTCTACCATGAAAACACACTTTAATTCATCTTCTCACTGATGGCTAGGTTTTACATTATTTACACCATTAGGTCTGTCTACAACTAGCTAGCTTGGAAGACTGGTTTAGTAATTTTATGGATGTAACCCATCCATAAACCATTATGGTCATTAATTTTGATTCTCTATAATATTATTCCATCCACTTGCTTTCCTTGACCAATGCAACTTTTGACTATTATAGCAAATTCTTCACAAACAAACCTATATCTATGTAGTTTCTCTCTCATCTAATAATCACCACCACATTGAGGTGTTTGTGAGAGTTTAATACATGATCCAATATTTTTATAGTAATTTTAGACCATTATGGGCTGATTTTAACAAGATCTTTCACATCAAGTCCTTATTAGGGTTTTATGGAGGTTTAACACAAGTTTTGGTGTTAATAATTATTCATAAAGGCATGCACCTTAAATCCAAAAACAATTATTGGATATGTTATCTATGACACTTACCCATCTCTCCTTAACATCTTAGGTTCCCATATAGAGGTTACATATGCCAAAAAAAGTCTAAAAGTGCTTCTTGGGTCTTGAGACCTCATTTTGTAAACTTGAGAAGGCCTAAAATTGTGTTTCTTATAATTTTATTTAAACCATGGCCTTAAACTTTGTGAAAATTATTAAAACAACATATATTATCTATGTATATTCTCACATATGCATACTTTCCTTTAAATCCAGTCTTCATGCCTCATTAGGCCATGCAGTGTTTAAGAGAGGTCTAGATGTAGACCTAGACTTAAGGTCCTACCCCTGAAGGCTCACCATGAAACTCTCATGAGTTTTCAAATTCCTCATACACATGCTCAAAAAATTCCATGCATCCTTCATATTCTTGTACTAATTATCTTTTATACACATACATCTTCATTTTATGACTATGTTGATGACTAGGCTTTGGCTTGCAATGCACTTGATACCTTGACCTATTCCTTTCATGTCATGACCTTTGTTCATTCATTTAACTATGTTTCCTTTGCATACATTAATTACCTCCAAATCATCTTCCATAAAATGTACCTTCATGAAACCATAATACATTAGTTTCCTTCAAATTTTCTCTTGCCTTCAAATTCTCTCTTGCTTTTAAATTCTCATGACCACACTCTTGTCAATGTATCTTGTATCATCACACTATACCAACTAATCTTAGTCACCTTTGACATCATCATGATTCCAACTAAGAAAATACTCTCAATAGGTTACTCATATCCATAATACTCACTCATTAATCAACACTCTCTTTATGCCACTATCATGCTCAAGTACTTGACCAAACAGACCTCTGACATTAATGACCATTATGCCTTTATATGATGCACCCATTTTACATCAACAATAATAACATGTTAACTTGATCATGTTGGTTGTGGTTGTGAAAACATGTATTTATTTATTATATCAATACTTTTTCCCTATATTTTCATGTTCTTAATTAGTCAAGTTTATTAATAATAAAATCATTAACAAAGACCTTAGTGTTATTTGCCAATAAATTTGAAATTAGAAAAAAAGTGCATTTATCATCATTTTGTGGCATCTCCTCTAAGGTGTCTCCGCTAGGTTGATTTTCAAGTGTGACTATGGACCAAGGATATGATTGCTTTAATGGTCAGGTTTCCTAAATTATATCATGAGGATTAGAAAATGGCATGGATCTACCACTATGAATCCCCAAGAACTCCTCATCAAGATCAATATTTTTCAAAATTATGGTGGTTCCTAACATACTAGGGAGATTACTGATCAAAAAGTTTAGAAACTCTAATGCTTAAAATTGCAGTATTCCATCACTCTCAATAAGAAACACTAAATGTTTCCTTCTTCCTTTATTTATAGGGAGGGCTAGTGGTGGTAGTTGTTAGCATTAAAATTTCCTCCTTTAAGGAGAGGAAGAAGGCCCTGTAAATTAGATTTTAAAAAAAAATTAAAAAAAATTAAAAAAATCAATCTTTTATTAGTGATATAAATTTTATATGTTCAAAACACGATATATTTGTCTAAAAATAAGAAATTTTAATTAATTCACACACCTTGTTGTAGCGGTTTAAAATGAACTCTAGAAGTTGAAACCAATGTTGGTTACACTATAGAGTATGTAGGTACCACTGTAAAAAGAAAAGATATTCAAAGAATGACAATGATAAACTTTTTTTGCTAATTAAATCAATGCTAAAGCTTGAGATTATGTATTAATTTATACTATCAATATGAGGGGAAGGTAAATTAATAATTAGAGTTAAAATCGAACTCTACATGCTTTTTCTCCTTTCCAATGCCTACACTGGAGATGATTCTATGTCTCCTTCCATGTCTATATCCATGGCTACCTCAGGGGGTTGATGACCCTTTATTGTTGTATTTCTTCTTGAAATAACTAGAGATACTATTTTTTAAAAGCAATAATAAGAATATTTTTAGATTAAAAAAATTAGTAGTTATTTAATTATTTAAAAATAATAATTGTGCAATGCAACCTAACCTCCTAGGCCTCTAAAGAGAGTGAGTTGACAAACATTAGTTGATAAATAGCCCTTAGAATAGGTGTGGATTAAAAATTTTAAAAATATCAATTGTATAATGCAATCATAAAATTGGTACAAGAACATGTGTAATTTTCATTTTAAATGGCGTAATTGACATCATCCCTAATTTGTTTGAAAGGAATAAATACCAATCAAATTGTTGACCATTAAGAGTATAAAGAATCTAAACAATTTTCCAATAAGTAATATTCTAAAGCCTTCCCTAAAATACAATTTTGGGCTAGAGTAGTTCAATCATTCCAAAAATAAAGGGATTTTTCACACCTTCAACTTTAAGTCCCCTTCCACTATGACCCTGGGGACCTGTCACAAAATAACATAAACCCATTAATAAATTATGACTAATAGATGTAAAACAAGTCTAAAATATATATATGAATTATAAAATGAAAAACATAATACCATCTAGCTACAATTCATAAATGGACTCAAAATATTTCTTGTCATCATCAGTTAACATTGCTTTCATTGTGACCTATTTCACATCTTTCTATGGTAGGCATGTTAATCTATAGATGTCATCTAAAGTGATTTCAAATTAAATAATATGTGAGGTCAAGTGAACAATAAATATTGATTTAGAACTATCAATGTTTAACAATAGATAATTTAGGAGATGAGTCTCTCTTTTGTATTCAAGCATATAGATAGTCCCTCTAAATTTAAATTGGTCAATATAATTAGTGAATGTATCGTCATACTAAAGAATTCATAGGATGACAATGCACATGATATTTTTGAATCATTATTTTGAGGTGTCAATATTGAAAACTATGGTAAAACAAGTTTAAGAAGCCATGGATACTAAAGACATTGCTTTGGAAAACTAGGTGAGGATGGAGAGTAAGGATAAATAAAGAAAGAAATCAAAAATTACAAAATTATGTGCTTGAATTCCTTACAAAGGAAATTATAGGGTGATAGCTAGACAAAGGCAAATGACATCCATAATTGATTGGATGACTATGCCATGTAGTTGGATGACAGTTCCATATAGATAGACACTAGTTATTTATAGATATATGATAGTTGTATGTAATCAGATGACTATAGGATGAATTCACACAACTGTAAGACATAATAGAATGACTAAATTATGCAATTTGAAGACTACACTATGCAGTTGGGTAAATGCATAGTTTATTCAAGTGAATTTGTTGTGTATTTTTATAACTACATTTTGCAGTCATGTGACTACATAGTATAGTCATTCGACTACACTATGTAAATGCTCGATTATGTAATGTATTTGAGCAACTACATAATGCATTCAAGTGACTACATAATGTATTCAGAAAACTAGATAATAAAATCACCACTTACCTAGATATAATATTTAGGCATGCAACTGCATAATACAAATGCTTGAATACATTATATAGTCTCTTGACTATCTTCTATATTTGGGTGACTGTGTCAGAATGTTAGTTTTTTGTGTAATCAAGACTCCTCAATCCATGTGTAAAAAATTAATTACTCAACTACATAATGCATTATGCATTCACCACATGCCACCACCTAATATTACTACACTATTATATGCATTCCAACTTAATTTTCCACCATTGTGAATTTGATTTGCCTAATGACCTCCAAATTTTTTTAATATAGGCCACTAAAAAAATCTTTGCTTCCATTTGTTCTTATCAATCTTCTTTAGCTCCCATTCTATAATCCAAGTGTTTTGTTCTTTCTCTAATCCTTCCCACTATACCAAATGCCTATAATAACTTCCTTATCTTGTGTTGATTATCTTCTCATCCAAAACCTACACTATCTTTTCTTTCTTCTTCTTTGACACCTATTGTTTTTTATCTACTTCTTCATCTTATTCACCTTCACCATATTTTCCATGGAAACCATATAAATATAAAACATTAAATACTATAGAGATATCAAAATTATGTCATAAACTCACCTCATAAGCATTATCATTTATCTTCTTCACAATTATGTATGGTCCATTTTTATTGTACTTCAAATTGTCATATGTGCCTTTCAAAAACCTCTCTTTTCATAAGTAGACCATCACTAAATATCCTTATTCAAATATTTTTAACCTTTTTCTGACAAAGGACAATTTTAGATAATCTGGACTTATGTTCCCAAATTAGATGGGATATAATCTTTTAAAATGAATAATTTTTGGGTTCTATGCAAGATACACACAAAGAGTATGGTAATAATTTTGATCTATTACCCATTTATTAGATTAGAGAGAATTTAAAATTATAAAATTTTGAATAATGTAGGTATATTATTGATATATTTTTTTAGTTGGTCTATAGATAAGTCCAAATTATCTAAAATAGTCCCTAACATCTATTACTGCTTTATACTTATCATTAATTTCTTTCACAAAAATTATTCTTACTTCTTTTTGTAACTTTTGTATATGTTCTGCAAATGCTTCTACATCATCACTAACTCATTTTGCAATTAGTAATTGTACCAAATTTAAAATACTCATAGGATTTCTATAATAAATAATCTAAAGCATTGATTCTCCTATTGATCTATTCACTAAAACTATTAAATGCAAGATTAGGTTATGGTAAAGCCATTTCCCATTGTTTTGGCTTTTCCCCAACAATGCATCTCAATAAATTTCCAAAGCTCCTATTTACAAATTTTGTTTATCCATTTATTTGAGGGTGGTATACACTACTGAAGTGAAGGATAGTCCCCATATTCCTCCATAAATCCCTCTAAAAATGACTTAGAAATTTTGTTTCCCTGTTTCATGTAATGTTTTTTGGAACACCATGCAATCTCATAGTATCCTTAAAAAACAATTTTGCAACTATAGTGGCATCATTATTTTATAACATAAAATAAAATGAACCATCTTATAAAACCTATTTACAATAACAAAAATTGAATCATTACCTCTCTTTGTGTTTGGTAATCCCAACACAATATCCATACTCAAATTTGTCCATGTGTTTATCGGAACTGGTAATGGCATGTACAACCTTATATTTTATTCATGTCTTTTTTCCACCTGACATATATTGCACCTTGAAACATATCTTGTCATATCTCTCTTCATATTTGAACAAAAATATTTCTCCTCCATCAAATCCATTATTTTTGTCTTACCAAAATGTCTAGCCAAACCACCACTATGTAATTTTCTTATAGTATTATCTCTTAGAGATCCAATTGGAATACATAATTGTTTCCCTTTCAAGAGATAACCATCTTGCATAAGATACTCATCATAAATATTACTTGTATCACCTATTAATGTATTCCTACATTACTCAACTATCTTTTCAAAATATGGATTAGTATCATATACTTCCATAATAAATTCAAATCTAACTAATTCACTCACCATAATAGTTATGAACCCTACTCACTTGCTCAAAGCATCAACTGCCTAATTTTGTTTTCTTGATTTTTGCTTCACACAAAAGTATAACATTGTAAAAAAGACACCCTCTTTTCATGCCTAATATTTAAATTACTTTTTGAGTGTTCACAAACTTTAAATCCTCATGATCGGTAAATAGGATAAACTACTTAGGCACCAGGTAATTCCTCTAATGTCTTAAAGTTTGTACAATGGCATAAAATTCAACATCATACATAGAATACTTTATTCTTACCTCATTCAATTTCTCATTGAAATAGGTTATTATAGGCTTCCCTTATTGACTCAACATAACACCAATTCACACAAACTAAGCATCACAATCAACCTCAAACACTTCACTAAAATCTAGTAATGCTAAAATAGGATTTTCTATAATTTTATTCTTCAACAACTCAAATATTTATGTTTTTACCCTTTTCCATCCAAATTATTTTCCCCGTATAATTTTGTATTAGTGTAATAAGATTACTAAAATTCTTAATAAACTTTATGTAAAAATTTGTTAAATCATGGAAACTTATTACCTCTATGATACTCTTTGGGATGGGTCACTCAATAATTGCCTTTATTTTTTATTCATCCATTATTACACCATCCATTAAGATTAAAATACCAAAAATACCAAATTTTTTTGCATAAAACTTCACTTCTTTAAATTCACATAGAGATTCTATTTTCTTAACAATTTTAATACCATTTTGAAATTTTGTAAGTGATTTTATTTGATATTACTAGATATTAAAATATCATAAAAATAAAACACCACAAATGTACCACTATATTCATATATCACTGTGTTTATCACCCTCATAAATGTGTTAGGTGCATTACATAACTTGAATGACATCACCATCGACTCATATAAACCATATCTAGTCTTGAATGTTATTTTCAATTCATCTCCTTCAAAAATACAACTCTGATAGTACCCATTCCTTAGATCAATCTTGGTAAAATATTTTTATCTTACACGAACATCCATCATATCATCTAAATGATATAGGAAACATGTACTTGATTATAATTTTATCAATTTCTCTACTATCCACACACATCCTCCACCCTCAATCTTTATTTAGAGTTAAAAATTATGGTGTTGCACATATACTCATGCTCTTCCTTACTACACCCTTCCTCACCAATTTAGTAACGTATTTATTTAATTTTTCATGTTCTATTGGACTCATCTTATAAGTTGCTTGATTGGATAGAGATGATCCTAGAATCAAATCAGTATGATGTTGAATATCTCTCTTTGGTGGTAAATCATTTAATAATTCATTAGGTATAACATATACATATTCTCTCAACATTAATATTTCTTATATTGGTATATGCATCACTTATGTGTGCTCATTATTCATAACTAATACATAGCAACAACCTGTCATCTTCATATCTTTGATAAATTATTTTGTAGACAGCGTGATTTAATCCTTCCCTTATTCTTTAAGAGGTAAAAAAACTACCTTTATACCTCCTTTCCTAGAACTATACATGTTCTTTACTCCATCATGAACTACTTTTCTATCAATCTACCATGACCTTAATAACACATGGTATGCATCCATTGGTATTACATCACACCATATTTCATCTTTGTAAGTTCTACCTATAGAAAATTTGATTAATCACCTTTTATCTATTATAAATTTATTCACTTTCTTAAACCATGAAATATGATAAGGATTAGGATGTTTTTCACACTACAAATCTAGTTTCTCAATCATAACTTTAGAAACCATATTTTTACAACTACCACCATCTATAATTAATTTTCATATCTTACCTCCTGAAGTACACCTTTCTTAAAATGTATTTGTTTGTATCCATGCATCACCACCTTATTTAATTTTCACATGTTCTTTCCTTAGAGAGATCATTGTTCTTCTCATCATTATATTTTCTCTAATATATACTTTTGCAACTTTAGTATTTTTCTCTTCTATTTTATCTTCAACTAAATTCACTCTTGGGTAGTTATCTTTCTTCCTTTCTTGATCTTATTAGTGTAGACACTCTATGGCCTTATTATCCACATATGTAACAAAATAACACCTACATTTATTTGGAAACCATCCTATACCACCACTATAGCTTCATCCTGTCTAGAATTATTTTCTTCTTTGCTAGTATTGAAACCCTTGTTTATTATCTTCTTATCTTTCTACACCATTTGATGATTATCCTCTAGTGGTATTAAACCCACCTCTATTTTTATTAAATCCACATCCTCCAGTTATAGGAGGGGATTGCCTTTTTCTTGGCCAATAGATCTTCTTTTAAAATTATATCTAGTTTTATCTTCTACCTTCAAAGCTAATTGATAAGCTTCCTCTATGCAAAGTATTTTATGCATACTTAATTCATCTTAAATAGAAAACTTGAAACCATTTGCATACCTTACATCCATCCACTCTTCTGTCTCATCATGATTCACACATATGGAAAGCTTGTAAAACTTATCTGTATACTCTTGTATACTATGATCCTTTTACCTAAAATTTTAGAATCATTTGTATAGGGTTTGTGCATAATCCATAGAAAGACATTTCTCCTTTAGCTTCTCCATTTTTTCCATGCATTGATCTTCTCTTTACCTCTTCTATGTCTTTCTTTCTTCTAGTGATCCTACCAAATCATTGTGTGACCCTTCAATTTCATACATGAAAAGTTTAGCTTCTTGTCTTCTCTCATATTTTTCCATTAAAAAAACTTATCCATATTATTCATCCAATCTATCAACTCCTCTAGTTTTAAACTTTATCCATATAATGTAACATCAACTTTGATTCCTTAGTTCCTTCCTTTTATATCTCTAACAATCCTCTCTTCCATTGATGGTGATTATTCTTATTTCTCCTATTACATAATTTCCTCTTCATGATCTATTTCATCTTATACATAATATTATTCTCTCCTTTGTCTTTGACTTGCAACAATCTTGATTAATTATTCTACTTGACTCTATAGCTCTTACATAGTCCATTTCATCTAAGTGATTCCCCCTCATTGTCTCACTATCTCATACACCTCCAAGATTTAAACTTGCTCTAATACCAAATAATGAACCCAAATACTATCAAAATAAACAAAAATCTGATAGGCCAATATTTTGAATAATAACCAGTATTTATTTATAATGATTCATTCAAATAATTACAAAACATGAATAAATAAGCCTCAACTTAGAATTGAAGTTGACATGCAAAATTTGAAACTCTCAAAATAAGTAAAACTCAACATATTATTTTTAATAGCTATTATTTTTAGTAAGTTTCACCTGCAAGCACACACAACTTTAAATATCTCTAAAAATAAACTAAACACTAAAATTAACATATCAAACAAATTTTAACTAAAGTTCAAATCTAGTTACAAAAATAGATGATTAATAAATTTACAAAAAATAATAATAATAATAATATTAAACTATAATTTTTGACCCTCATATGGTCATGTATATCCTCCAAAAAAATCTAAAACATCCCATAACTGGAAGGGATAGTTATGGATGCATTGAACTTTTTGATACAGTTGTTTTAGCATGAATATGGGCCCAAATAGAGCTACAAATCAAAGGCTATGGCCTCTTTAAGTTTGGCCTCTTTTTCTACATCAACATGTGTGTTTCAATGGATTATTTAATGATTGTTATAATTCCTCTAGAATGTTGGTAATTTCTCAACAAATTTATCTATAGAATTCATAATGTAATTAATAATATAAGAATTATAGTTATGCATTTATAGATACACTAAATTCAAATTAGAAACCTATTGGTATAAAAATTGACATCAAATGATGACACATTGAAAAATAAAATATAGATAAAGTGAGTGTACTCTATCCATAATGGGCACACAAAATGGCCCAAGGGCATCCAAATTCTTTAGACAATACCTAAAAACATCTTAATGCTCTAGATAGGGAGCTTAAAATAGTGCAAAATTATAAGAGATAGATAAAATGATATTGAATGGTGTCCAGAGAAAGCTTTGAGACCATCAAAAATTAAAAAATACATAAATAGTTTCTAATTTAGACTAATAATTGATAAATAAAAAAATCTTAAATTCATACAATTTCATGCATGCACGTGTACACACACACACACACACACACACACACACACACACACACACACACACAAACACACACACCTATTCAACAACTAAGATTTTATATAAATATGCATTTATGCCAATGCATGAGGTTTTAAACAAAACAATTTCCTTTTTAAATTCACATGCCAACATTTCCAAAAATAAGATCTCATAAGCTTTCATAGCATGATTAAATAAGACCCTCATGAATGTGTGTGTGTGTGTGTGTGTGTGTGTGTGTGTGTGTGTGTGTGTGTGTGTGTGTGTGTGTGTGTGTGTGTGTGTGTGTGTGTGTGTGTGTGTGTGTGTGTGTGTGTGTGTGTGTGTGTGTGTGCGTGTGTGTGCGTGTGTGTGTGTGTGTGTGTGTGTGTGTGTGTGTGTGTGTGTTAGGTGTATATATTTTACACCACTTTGATGTATGTGTGTTTTTATATGCACACACATATATATCCAAGTAAAAAAGTAGATATTGTATGGATGCATAAAAAATTATGCCTAGAGCTCTTGAACATTTGCAAATGTATCTCAAAATATGAAAAAATAGTATTTTTCTGTACACATGCATCTAGAGTAGTGCCAAAATACTAATCAATTGAAATCTAAAAAATAAAATAAAAAGTATAACTCACTTTGATAAGAGAAAGGTGGAATATCCATGTTAATCTAAGAACATCCAAATACGTTTAACATCTCAAACATACTTTTGATTGTAATATTTAGTAACATTTTAAATAAATCTATATAATATTTTAATAAAAAATCCTAACATCTCTAAATAATATCTTGGTATATGCCATAATTATGATATTATGTTGAACAAAACTAATTATAATATTGATTTAGTCATCGTGGTGACATAATATAAATAGTACTAGTTACCATATTAGTGTAATCATTCTAATGAATTCATTTGAAATATGATTTAATAAGGCATGGGTTGCCATATTTTTGATAAACTATTATATGCCCTATAATCCTATTTTTTACTATAAATGGTGAGACATATGCCTCCCTTTAGATAATTGAGATAAACATGTGAATATCATATATCAAATGAAATAAAGTAGACGTATCATGTATAATATAACATATAAACTTTAGATATATAATATCCTTTCAAAACACATGTATACAATAAACATTGTCCCAAATTTGATGAACAACATACCATATATATAATCATATAAAGATATAACAATGTAAAGCATAAGTATAATGTATTGACATTAATGAATACATAATGAAAATCATGATAATGTAAGAAAGATGATATAAACATTTACATGATACGAATCATAACAACTATAAAAGGTTTCATTATATACATTGGCATATAATAATAAAAAATAAAATGGAAATCAAAACACAAGGACTTATGTAAAATAAAAGAGACTATAAAATAAATAATGAGATGAAAAAACATTGGAAATCAAAACAAAAGGGCTTGATGTAAAATAAAATACACTATGAAAGAAATAATTAGATGAAAAAACAATACACTCTCAAAAGTATAAAATTGAAAATGACCATAGGATACTAAGAATCAATATATAAAAGAGAATTAAATTTTCATAAAAGTGCTTGAAGAGTAGGAGGTTTTGAATTCTTGAGTACAATATTTAGTAAAATTTTAAATAAAGTTACATAATTTTATAAGAAAAATTATATTCATATTTAAATAATATCTTAGTGTGTTATCATGGTGACATAATGTTAAATAATACTAACTATTATTTTTATTTAGTCATTTTGGTGACATAATTTAAATAATAATTGTTATCTTGGTGTAATTATCCTAAATTTAATTAAAGTATTGAGCTACCAGTTTTTTATGAAGTACTATACATGCTCTATAAGCATATTTTTTAGTATGAAAAGTGGGATATATTCGGCCTTTCAATATTTAAGATAAATATGTGAATCTCATATTTCAAAATAATTAACTTAGATGCACAATATTTAAGATAACTTATAAACTACAGATGTATAATATATAAAGATGTATTTATGTATACAATAAAAATTGTTTCATAATCTCCTATAATATGAGAAATACATCACATATGATAATCCTCTAAATATATAACATTATAAAGTATAGGTATTATAGTTGAACTTAATTAATATATAATGTAGATAATTTTAACATTGGAAAGATGGTAGAGAGATTTGTATGATATAGATTATGAAAATTACAGATAAAATGCACTAAGATAATAGGAGATTTTTTTTAAATCAAAGCAAAAGGCTTTGGTGTAAAGAATAATGCACAAAAAATTCAATATTGAGATGGAAAACAAACTCTCTTAATAAAAAAAAAGTAAAATGATTATAAACTACTAAGAATCAAATATAAAAGAGTATTAAATATTCACTAAACCACCAAAACAGTAAAAGGTTTCAAACACTTAAGTACAATAAATATTTTTTTAATAAAATATTGGTATGATTCAAGAAGTTGAGAAACTTAAAACATCCACTGAATTATATTTATATAATATTTTATTTTTAAAGAATCTCCCCAACTATTAGTAGGTGCATAATGATTGTATCCTCTCCTTTAATATTAATGGATTTTACTAATAGTTTTCTTTTTTCTAAATGATCTTTTTAAACTAATTTGACTAATTATCATACTACAAAATAAATAGTAGGAAAGATGTAGAGGCTACTAAAAATATTATATAGGTCACTAATTGAATTTAGAAAATAAAAATGATAGATGTAATAGAGTCCAGACATTTCTTGTAATATCATTATTGGAAACAAAACATGTTATAATTTCACAAGTCTAGAAAGATTATTTGATTTTAATGTTTTATTAGTGAACTTTGATGATGTTTATTTTTGAAATAATTATTCTAAAGATTTCAAATTCATATTTCAGGAATTTTTAAAATTAATTATTCTAAAGACTTTTGCACAATGTCACTATTGGGTGCATTTTTAAGAAGAATATGTAGCCTTTCACTATTTAGAAATGTTGGAATGACACAACTTGAGAATAATTTACTTTAATGCTAAATACTTTCATGACTACCTTTATAAAGGAAGTGTCTACTACTAATCATAAAGCATTGGATTTTGTGATGGATATATTGAGAAATTTATTTAAAAAGGAAATGCTCTAGAAGAGTTAAGAGTAAAAGGAACAATATTCGTACTAGTGTGAAATTAGGGAATGAGTTAAGAGTAGCAATTGGAGAAAGAATTAATTATTGACAAGGAACTCAAGCAGGTTATAAGTCCAAGAAGGCCTTAGTAGTGGAGTTTAATATTAATTATTTTTAAGTTTTGATCAACTATATTTGGCATGGTGTAATGATTAGATTAAGTTAGTTTATTTTATGCAATAGTGTATAGATAAGCTTGGAACTCTTATTTTATTTTACATAAAAGTATCATGTCGGTGTGATTTTATCCCACTATGTTCATTATGTATACTTTTTCTTGAACCTTATTTTAATTAGAAAATGAGGAGACTCTTAGAACAAAGTAATTTTGTTATATTTCTTTTACAATCTTAAAGCTCATTATGTTAAATGTATTTTTTTTAATTACATGACGCATTGATGTGGACATCTATTTTTTGGAGGTCATAATTTTTGATCTAGGAATTCTTTATGGTTGATTCTAATGTTTAGAAGGTTAAAGATAACATCTAATGGTATGAAATTGCATTCTAATATTTTTCATCAATTTTAGAATTTTAAAACCTCAATAACTTTGTAAATGAATATGATCTTGAATTTAAACTCACCCAACATCATTACTTTTTGGTATATGGAATAACTTAAATTTTTTTGTCCCATTCGAGCTTGCATGTTAAAGTTACTAAAAATAACAACTACTAAAAATAGTAGAGTCATTTAACTCTAGGTAAAATTTCAATTTATTTAGATTTTTATTTTGAATGTCAACTATAATTTAGAGTTGATATTTATTTAAATAATCTTATATAATGATTTTAATTATTCACAAAGAATCAATAAATATTGCTATTTCAAAAAAAAAATGAGCGGTGTTTATTATTATTTTTTTTTTTGGCTAGTTTTTGGGATCCTCATTTGGTATGAAATCAAGTTCAAATCTTGAAGGTAATATCTTTATGAATTTGTATTTTGTTTTTAATTTATATTTTGGGAGTAAATTATGTGATCAAATAATAAGGGTAAAATATTCCAAGAGAAAGAGGAGGAGTTGCACAAATGAATAGAACTATACAATAGTTGTAGAGGCAAGTGAAACGATTGAATACAATTTTCATAAATAAAATACAAAGGAAAAAGGAATATGAAAAAAATAAAATTTAAAAAACATGAAGAATAAATTCAAAAATGAGAGGAAGAAAAATATTAGCCACCATCAATGAAATAAATGATTGTTAGGGCCTTAGAGGGAAGGAATGAAAGAATCAAGGTAGAAGTTTCAAAGTATGGGGGTAGTCTAAAATCAGAGGAATTAATAGACTATTTAAATATTATTGAGAGAATTTTCAAATGAATAAGTATGAATTATAAAAATAAAGTAAATTTTGCATGTGTAAAATTAAAGGTCCATGCAATGATTTGGTAAAATCACCTAATGAAAGTGAGACATAGAAGGGGTAAGGATAATATAAAGACTTGAAAAAAATGAAGAAGAAACTAAGATAGTAATTTAATCATGTGGATTATGCACAAACCCTATATATAATATTTCAAAATTTAAGACAATAAGACCATAGTTTACAAGACTATATACATGAGTTTTATAAGCTATCCATATGACTGGAGCATGATAAAACAAGAGAACTCATGGTTTCAAGTTATGTAAATGGTTTAAATATTTATATTTGAGATGAACTAATCATGTATAAAATAAATAACATGAAATAGACTTACCAATTACTATTGAATGGTAAGAAAAATTAAAACAAGGTAATCTTTTATAAGATCAACTAGACAAAAAAAGAGGATAATCATATCTATTAAGGGGATGTGGTAGGTTTAATACCACTAGAGGTAGGTTTAATCCCACTAGAGGAGAGTAATTCCTTATTACATTAAGGTAACAAGATAATAGATAAGAGTTTTACTATCAGTAAATATGAGGAATATATTAGAGAGGCAGAGGCTATGGTGGTGGTAGAGGATAGAATAGTCCACAAACCTTATGTTTATTATAACTATGGGAAAAAAAGTCATGGAATATTTGGTTGTCTTCACTATCATGAATAAGAAAGTAGGAAATAAGATCAATTGAGAATGAATTTGGATGAGGCTGAAATAGAAAAATAGAATACATAAGTTGTTGATTCAGACATAGGATAAAATATCATGATGATGAGAATAATTGTAGATCTAAGGAAAGAACATGTGCATAGTAAATAAGGTGGTGATTCACAGTTGTTTACAAATATTTTTTTTAACAAGGTGTACCTCAGAATGTAAGATATGTAAATTAATTATAGATGGTATCAGTTTCTAAAATATGGTTTTTAAAGTAATGATAGATAAATTAGGTTTGGAGTGTGAAAAAACATCCTTATCCTTATCAAATTTCATAGTTTAAGAAATGAAATGAAGTTACAATAGATAAAATTTGCTTAACCAATTTTTATATAAAAAAACCTTAGAGGGATGAAATATGGTGTGATGTAATTCCAAAGGATGCATGTCATGTGTTATTGAGAAGGCTATGGAAATATGAAAAAAAATATAATTCATGATGGATCAAAGAGCACGTATAATTTTTTGAAAGGTGGTAAAAAGGTATTTTTATTGGCCCCTAAAGAACAAGGGTTGGTAGAAAGTATGTTGTCCAAAAATTAATTTATCAAATAAATGAAGGAAACATGTTATTGCTATAAATTAATAACAAATAAAAAGAACAAAAAATTGGTACAAATACTAATAAAAGCAGTAATAACATTGAAATAATATGGAGACATTATACTTGGTGAGTTTTTTGATGGTTTACAACCAAAGAGGTATATTAAATCATCATAATGATTTCATTCCATGATGAGTTATACCTAGTCAAGTAGATTAAAGGATGATTCCAAAAAAACATACAAATTTGAATAAACAAGTTACTAAATTGGTGAGAAAAGGTGTATATAGGGAGAGAATGAGTCCATGTGCAACACTAGCATTGTTAACTACAATGAAAAATGGAACATGGAGGATGTGTGTAAATAGTCTAGATAAATCATTCAAAACACCATCAAATAAAAATTTCTTATACCTCACTAAGATGATATGATGGATGTGCTTGTAGGATAAATATACTTTGCTAAGATGTATCTAAGGATTTATTACTATCAAAATTAGATTCATGAAGGATATAAACTGAAAACAACATTCGACACTATAGATGACTTATATGAGTGAATGGTCAAATTCACCCAAATAAATTATTTGGGTGATGAATAAAGTGTTATTATATAACATTGGTAGGTTTTTGGTTGTTTATTTTTATGATATATTGATTTTTAGCAAGATTAAATATGAACACTTAAAGAATTTGAGAATGGTATTAGAATTGTTAAGAAAGAAAAAGATATATGAAAATTTGAAGAAGTTTAAGTTTATGAAAAATAGTTTGGTATTTAGGGATTTATATTTTTCAAAATGGTGTGAGAATGGATGAAGAAAATGTGAAAAGAATTGTTAAGTGTCATATTGCAATATGTATATCAGAGTTAAGTATTTTTCAGGGTTTAGAAAACTTTTATAGAAAGTTTACTAATAATTTTAGTGGTATTATTTCACTAATAACAAATAGCATGAGGAAAAAAATATTTGTATGGGTGTGGATAGAAATATAAATATTTCAATATTTAAATAAGAAAGTGAAATAAAAATACTGTTTAGAATTACTAGATTTTAACAAAATGTTTGAGGTTGATTGTCGTGATTCAGATTTGGATATTGTTGATGTGTTGAGTCAAGAAGGAAGGGAAATAATTTATTTTAGTGAAAAATTTAATGACGTAATAAATATGTATGATACACATCATGTTGAATTTTAAGTCATTTTACAAGCATTAAGGCACTAGAGGCATTACCTAGTGTCTAACAAGCTTATCCTATTTACAGACCATGAGGCCTTAAAACATATGAAAACTCAAAAGAATTTAAATAGTAGAGATTCAAAGTAGGTGACTTTATTGTAGGTATATAATTTTGTTTTGAATCTTAAATTAATAAAGTAGGATTGGCTAGCTAATGCTTTGAGTAGGAAAGTGACACTATTAACTACTATGGTAAGTGAAATATTTATATTTGATGTTATTAACAAATTGTATGATACTGATCCAAATTTGAGAAGGTAGTTGAATAATACAAAAATACATTAGCATGTGAGGTAGGTATTATTTAGGATGATTAACTTACATAATATTATTATCTCTTCAAGGGAAAATAATTATGTATTTCAGTTGGGTTTATGAGAGATAATAATATAAGAGAATTACATAGTAGTGGTTTGGGTGGACATTATGGTAAGAATAAGAAAATAGCTTTGGTGGAGGAGAAGTATTTTTGGAAAAATATGAAGAGAGATGTGTCAAGGTATGTTTCAATATGAAAGATATGCCAAGTGGATAAAAATCATACATAACATATAGTGGTGTACATGCCATTACCAATTACAAAAGGACCATAGACAAATTTGAGTATGGACTTTGTATTGGGATTGTCAAACACATAGAGAGGTAATGATTCAATTTTTATTTTTATATAAATTTTTTATAAGATGGTTCATTTTATTACATGAAATAAAATCAATGATGAAACTATAGGATTATATCCAGTTTTCAAATATGTTATGAGATTTGATGGTTTTCTAAAAACTATTACTACAAATGGGGATACACAATTTATAAGTTAGTTTTGGAGGACTCTATGGAAAAGTCCTAGAATGAAATTATAATTTAGTAGTGCATGCTATTAAAAAATATATGGATAAACATAATTAGTAAATAAGTGCTTGATAAATTTTTCAAGATGCATAGCCCAAGTAATGGGACTTGACTTTACCACAAGCTGAGTACACATATAAAAATTTTGTGAACATATCAATAAGTAAATCACCATTTCTTATTATCTATAATATAAATTATAAGGGTGTTTTATATTTTTTTTAGTTACCAATTGTATAATAGGTTAGTGATGATGAAAAAACATTTTTAGATCACATACAATAGTTACAAAAAATGTATGAAGAATGGTACAAGAAAGCAATGAAAAGTATAGTGCGGTAGTAGATGTAATAAAAATTCCAAATATATTCAATGAAGGAGATGTGGTGATGTTTTACTTGAGAAAATAAATATTTCCTCAAGGAACATACAACAAGATGAAGTAAAATAAGATTCGACTATGCAAAATTGTGAAGAGAATTAATTTTAATGCTTATGAGGTGAGATTACCACATAATTTTGATATTTATCTAGTATTTAACGTTTTATATCTATATGCATTTCATGGAGAATATGATTAAAATGAATAATATGCAGAAGTAGATTGGAAGCAATAGGTACCCATGAAGAAGAAAGAAAAGATAGAACATATTTTGGATAAGAAGATAACAAATAAAAGACCAGGAAAATATAACATGTATTTGGTATATTAGAAAGTATTAAAACAAGAAGACAACATTTGGATTTCATAATGGGAGTTGAAAAATATTGAAAATAATAAATGTCAATACTATAATCATTTCAACTCATAGGAGCTAAGTTATTTTCAACCAGAGGAGAATGATGCAAACATCTATCCTTTGGAGGCCATAACTTTTAATTTGGGAACCTAGTTGAACTCTCATTCATTTCAAATTGAATATAATATAAATTTAAATTTAAAAATTAATAGATATTTGTTTAGAATATATTAAAATATTTTTGGGAGGTTGAAAGATAGCATATGAAGGTCTAAAATCACATTCTAATATTTTTTGTCAATTTTAAAATTTTGAAAATTGGATAATTTTGTAACTAGAAATAAAATTGAGTTGAAACTCATCCAAGATCATGAATTTTTTTGGTGTAGGGGATATTTTTTAAAAAAATAGGCCCATTCAAGCTTGCATCTAAAAGTTACTAAAAATAAAAATCACTGAATTTTCATATTAAAATTACTAAAAATAGTATATTCTAAAAATAATATGGTTAGTTAACTTTAGGAAGTAAGGTTATTTATTTAAATTTTTAAATTTCCATGTCAACTCTAAATTTTAGGTGAGATTTATTTAAAGACTCTTATGTGATGCTTTTAATTATTCAAAAAGAGTCAATAAAGAGTATTGTTCCAGGAAAATCTTAGTGGTACCTATTAAAGTTTTTAGAGCCTTGCTAAATTCTAGTCTTTAGTTTATTTATGACTATTAAAGTTATTTTAGCTTTGAAAATCTTAGTGGTACCTATTAAAGTATTTGTATATTTTATAAATTTTGATTGGATGTCATAGTGATTAAAGTATCTTATTACTTTGGTCTAACTATATTTAATTGAATACGATTGTGCACTATTTTTTTTATAGATGATGTATTTTGACCAAAGTTGAACTGGTCTAGGATATAATTGGGGGCCTAGATCCCCATGTATGGCCACAATTAGCCTCATATTCCTTTTATATATTTGAACCTGGGTGGGGCTTGAAACAACCAAGCCATTTTAACCAACTCATCCACATCTCATTGATAAGTGTGTGCTAAATTTTATAAATACTAATTTTATAATAATAACTCTTATTTTGTGTTATTTTCATGATGAGAAAAATAAGTTGTTATCTAACCCTATATTATACTCTTCCTTCCACTTTATTTATAGTTTATTTATGACATCCAATCAAAATTATATTAAAAAAATTTATATTCATTATAAATATTCATTTCTTTATTTTGGTCAAGCGTGGTTAATTATGTTAAAAGTGAACTTCAATAAAGAAAGTTTGTTCAAGAATTCGATTGATAGATTTTAATGCCATATGATCCCAATATATTCCACCAAATTATGCCATGGAATAAATAACCAATTGTATTAAAAAATGTGTACACCCATTGCCAATTGAATTTTGTGCCAAAACTTGCACAAGAAATAGGGAGGAAATTCCATGACAAGGCATGTGTCATATCACCTAAAAAAAAGGTTATGAGTTTTCCACCATATTTTGAGATGTAAATATCACAATGACTCTTTAGGATTACTAGAAATTATCACTTTGGGGAAGGGGAGGACTAGAATTGGTGACAAAGTAATGTGTCTTGCATTTTAGCCTAGATTCCTTGGTATTACAATTTTCTTGGTTGTATTTTATGTTACTGATAGTTTTATAGCTATCATAATTATATTTTCATTGGTATTGATGACATTGGTAGTGGATTTGGTCATTGAATTAGGTCATGCATTGGCCATCAATAGAAAATCATGAATTTTAATCTCTAATAATTGATAATGAAATTAAGTGTGGGAAATGTTGATATACAAAACCTTTTGTATGAAATAATTATCTAAAATCGATAAAATCATGTTTAAGGTTACACTCTTACACTAATTTTGGTAAAAAAAAAAAATGTAAAATTTAGGAATTGTGGGTAAAAGTAATATTCTAATTCAAATGAACTTTTGAAGCAAATATTTTTAATGTGACTTTTAATACTCTGCATATCTTTTTTCTTTATAATTTATTGATTTGATTATAAGATTTTTATTTTAAATACATTTAGTTAATGTCATTTCACTTATTATTATATTAATTTATTACATTTTTTTTAAATGTGTTGGTCTAAATGCAGTTGAGAAAGTTTCTCTTAATGTTGAAAATTTTGTTTGGTTTTCTTGTTGTTTATTTCTTATCAAATTTTTTCACTTATTTTTATAAAAATTATTGGGCACTATATTTATGTTTTTAATATAATCAATAAATTTTGAGTGGTGCAGATTGATGTTTTTTTGTTCTATCAACTTTTGGGTTTGTCATTTGGTATTAGAATAAGTTCACATCTTGGAGGAAATATCTTTATGAATTTGTATTTAGTCTTGAAATAATATTTTGGGAGTAAATTATGATATTGAATAATATGTGTAAAAATGCTAAGATAAACATGAGGATTTTCACAAATGAATAAAATTATACAATAGATGTAGAGGCAAGTGAAATAATTGACTACAATTTTCATAAATAAAATACAAACAAAGAAGGGAGAATAAAAAAAAAAGACCATGAAGAATAAATTTAGTAATGAGAGGAATAACAAGATTAGCCACCAGTAATGGAAGAAATGATGGTTAGGACCTTAATGGGAAGGATTAAAATAATCAAGGTGGAAGTTTTTGAGTATGGGGGTAGTCTAAAATTAGAGGAGTTGATAGACCGGTTAAATAATATTGAGAGAAATTTCAAATGAAGTCGTCTAAAATAGGAAAATAAAGTAAATTTTTCAATTGTGAAACTAAAGATCCATGCAATGATTTGGTGGGATTACCTATTGAAAAAGAGACATAGAAAGGGTACAGATAATATAAAGATTTGAAAAAAATATGAAGAAGAAGCTAAGATAGTAATTTGTTAATGTTGTTTATGCACAAACCATATATATAATATTTCAAAATTTAGGGCAAGAAGATCATAGTGTAAAATACTATATACATGAGTTTTATAAGCTATCCATATGAGTGTAGCATGACAAGAAAATAAGAACTGATGGTTACAAGTTATGTAAATGGTTAAATTTTTATATTTGAGATGAATTGATAATGCATAAAATAAATATCAAGGAATAGGATTACCAATCAATGTTGAATAGACAAGAAAAATTAAAAAATGTAAGCTATTTTAAGATCAAGTGGACAAAAAATAGGACAATCATCTCTATTAAGGGGATAGGGTAGGTTCAATCCCACTAGATCAAAGTCATTCCTTGGTACATTAAATCAACACAATAATAGATAAAAGTTCCAATATCAGCAAAAAGGATGATTTCAAAGAGGTAGAGGCTATGGTGGTGGTAGACGATGGAATAGTCCACATATAACTTATATTTTTTACATATGTGAAGAAGAAGGTCATGGAGTGTTTCGGTATTTACACTATCATGAATAACAAAGTAAGAAATAAGATCAACTGTAATTGAATTTGGATGAGGCTGAAATAGAAAAAAATAATACATAAGTTGTTGCATCAGACATAGGATAAAATCTCATGATGATGAAAAAAATGATAGCTCACAGGAAATAACATGTGCATAGTAAATAAGATGGTGATTCATGTTTGTTTACAAATATTTTTTGAATAAGGTATACTTTATAAGGTAAGATATATAAATTAATTATAGATGGTGGTATTTTTTAAAATATGGTTTCTAACAAAATGGTAGAGAAACTATATTTGCATTGTGAAAAACATCCTTATCCCTATCATATTTCATAATTTATGAAAATAAATGGATTTAAATAAGATCAAAGGTGCTTGATCAATTTTTCTATAGAAAAAAATTACAGGTGTGAAATATGGTGTGATGTAATTCCAATGGATGCATGTCATGTGTTTTTGAGAAGGCCATGTCAATATGACAAAAAGACAATTCATGATGGATCAAAGAACACATATAAATTTTTGAAAGGTGGTAAAAAAATGTATTTTTATTACCTACTAAAGAAGGTTAGGTTAAAATCATGTTATCCAAAAATTAATTTATCAAACACATGAAGATGACATGTTGTTGCTATGAATTAAGAACAAATAAAGAAAATAAAAACGCGGTGCAAATACTAATACATGCAGTAAAAATGTTGAAATAATATGTAGACATTATAGTTGGTGAGTTTGTTTATGGTTTAAAACCAAATAGGTATATTAAATCAACATACTAATTTCATTCCATGATCATTTATACCCATCAAAGTAGCTTAAAGGATGAGTCCAATAAAACATACAAATTTGAATAAACAAGTTAATAAATTGGTGAGAAAAGGTATATATAGGGAGAACATGAGTCCATGTGCAACAGCAGCATTAATAATTACAAATAAAGATGGAACATGAAGTATTGTCATTACCAAATTTTAATAAAGTGCTTGAGGTAGATTGTCATGCTTCAAATTTGGATATTGTTAATGTGTTCAGTCAAGAAGGAAGGACAATAGTTTATTTCAGTGAGAAATTTAAAGATAGAAGAGAGATGTATTAGACATATGATGTTGAATTTTTTGTCATTTTAAAATCATTAAGGCACTAGAGGCATTACCTAGTGTCTAATGAGCTTATCCTATTTCAATACCATGAGACCTTGAAACATATGAGAACTCAAAAGAAGTTAAATAATAGACATTCAAATTGGGTGTCATTCTTATAGTTTTATACTTTTGTTTTGAAGAATAAATTATTAAAGAAAAATCAGGTCGCTAACACTTTGAGTAGGAAAGTGTCATTTTTAACTAATATGGTGAGTGAAGTATTTAGATTTGAAGTTACTAACTAATTATATGATATTAATCCAGATTTTGAGAAGATAGTTGAATGATGTAGGAATCCATTAGAAGGTGAGATAGGTATTATTCATGATGATAAAATTACATAGGATTATTATCTCTTCATTAGAAAATAATTAAGTATTTTAATTGGGTCTATGAGAGATAATATTGTAAGCTAATTACATAGTAGTGGTTTGGGTGGACATTATGGTAAGAACAAGAAAATAGATTTGGTGGAGGAGAAGTATTTTTATTTAAATATGAATAGATATGTGTCAAGGTATGTTTCAAGATGCAATATATGTCAATTGGTTAAATATCATTCAAAAAATATAGGCTCGTAAATACCATTACCAGTTATAAAAAGACCATGGACAATTTTGATTATGGACTTTGTATTGGATTTCCAAACACACATAAAGGAAATTATTCAATTTTTGTTATTATATACATGTTTTATAATATGGTTAATTTTATTTCATGTAATAAAACTAATGATCAAACTATGATAGTATATCTAGTATTCAAATATGTTGTGATATTTCATTGTTTTCTAAAAACTATAACTGCATATGGGGATACACAATTTATAAGTCAATTTTGGAAGACTCTATGGAAAAATATAGGAATCAAATTACAATGTATTAGTTAATACTACCCACAAATAGATGGGAAAAAAATAAGTAGTAAACAAGAGTTTGGGAAATTTGTTGAGATGCATAGCCCAAGTAATGGGATTTGGCTTTGCCACAAGTTGAGTACACATATAAGAATTTTGTGAACATTTAAATAGGGAAATCACAATTTCATATTATTTATGGTATAAATTTTAAGGATGTTTTATATTTTTTATAGTTATCAATTGTAGAATAGGTTAGTGATGATGAATAAGCATTTGTAGAGCACATACAACAATTACAAGAAATGTATGAAGAAAGGTATAGGGAAGCAATGAAAAGTATAGTACAATAGTAAATGTATTAAGAATGCCAACTATATTTGTTGAAAGATATTTGGTGATGGCGTACTTGATAAAATAAATATTTCCTCAAGGAACATACAATAAGTTGAATTACATGAATATTTAACCATACAAAATTGTGATGAAAATTAATATCAATGCTTATGAGGTGATATTACCACGTAATTTTGATATTTATCCAGTATCTAGTGTTTCATATTTATATGCATTCCATGGAGAATATGATGAAGGTGAAGAATATGAATAATTATAATGGAAGTAATAGGTGCTAATTAAGAAGAAAGAAAAGATAGCACATATTCTGGATAAGAAGATAATGAACAAAAAACCAGGAAACTATAAAATGTATTTGGTATAGTGGGAAGGATTAAAACAAGAAGACAATACTTGGATTTTAGAATCAGAGTTAAAAAATATTTACAATAATAATTGGAAAGACTATATCATGGAAACTCATAGGAGTTGAGTTGTTTTTTACCAAAGGATAATGATGTAGACATCTATATTCCAAAGGCCATAACTTTTGTTCCAGGAACCTAGTTAAACTCTCGTTCACGTCAAATTGAATATAAAAGAAATATGATTGAAAAAATAAATTTAACTCTATTTATAATTTATTAAAATACATTTAGAAGGTCGTAACATACCATATGAGGGTCTAGAATCAGATTTTAATATTTTTCATCAATTTTAGAATTTTGAAAATTGGATAACTTTGTAACTAGAAATGAAATTGAGCTAAAAATCACCCAAACTAATGAATATTATGGGTTTAGGGGATATTTTAAAAAAATTAAACCCATTCAAAATTTCATGTAGAAGTTACTAAAAATAGAAGTCGTTGAATTTGCATATTAAAGTTATTAAAAATAGTAGCTACTAAAGTTAGTAGGGTTAGTTAACTCTAGGAATTTTTTAATTTAATTATTTTTTTTATTTTACATGTCAAATAAATATTTGAGGTGACATTTATTTAAAGACTCTTATGTGATTCTTTTAATTATTCAATAATATTCAATAAAGAGTATTGTTTTGGATATTCTGAGTGGTATGTATTAATGTTTTTTTTGTTTTGATAATTTATAGTCTCATCACATGTGGTGTTATATCTTAATTCAAAAGAATTATTATATGATTTATGTGTTATGTATATGAGTAGGATATATTTAACTCAAGTCATTTTAACTTTTATTTATATAAATTGTGAGTACATTAAATTTGCATCATTGAATATTTTCCACAAGTAAATTATCTTATCAAAATTGTGTCTGAAGGATTAAATCATAGTGATTGAAGTATCATATGAATCTAGGCCAACTATATTTATTTGAATACAAGTGTGCACTAAATTTTATAAATACTAATTTTCTTACAATAACTCTTATTTTGTGTTTTTTTTATGAAAAAAAACCAAGTTCTTATCTAACCATTTTTTTTGCTCTTCATTCCATTCTACTTATGGTTTATTTAAGAGATCCAATAAAAATTATATTAAAAAATTTTATATTCATTGTTAAATATTCATTTCATTGTTTTAGAAGTCGTGGTTAATTGTATTAAAATTGAACTTTAACAAAGAAAATTTGTTAAAGAATTCCATTGAAAACTTTTATATCTATATGTTCCCAATCTATTCCACCAAATCATGCCTTGGATTAAATAACAAATAGTATTAAAAAGAGGTATCTACCCATCACCTATTGAATCCAATGTCAAAAATTGTATAAAAAAGAGGGAGGAAATTCCAAGGCAAGGTGTGTGTCACAATTTTTATCACCTTAAAATAAGGTTTTTAGTTTTCCACCATATCTTGAGATTTACATATCACAATTACTCTCTAGGAGTACTAGTCATAAATGTTATATATCTCTTCTTATAATTTTATTACATCTGTTATCACAAACATATATTTCTATATAATTTTTATTTTCAAATTTATTTTCTTACCAGATTATACATCTCTTCTTATTGATTTGGTCACCACCTCAAAAGAGAAATGGAGAATGAACATATGAGAAAATGAAATCTTATGGTCCCCTACATGGAGTTATGCATATTTAGGAAATGGAGATGCAAATTATGTAGAAAATTATGTAATACAAGTCTATTTTCCATGTGTTACATCCTCTCATTCAAATAATAATTGAGAGGCTCACATTCCCCAAGAAGGGTCATCTTAGAATTGAAGGTCTTGGTTGTGTTACCAGTCTAAATTGTACCATTGCATCCCTCATTAAAAGTTGCTTTTGAGTAAATGTTACCATTACCAAAATTTCTAAAAGAAGTATTTGTTATTTTATAAAAATGGGTCATACCCACCATGCTTATTTGAGATTTAAAATTGATGGAAGAAACCCCAAAATTGGGAAACATATAGGTATTATAAGAATGTTTCATTTTATTTAATATCATAGTATCTATTGTTAATATAAAAAATTGGCATCGAATTTAAATACTATAAGGGCTACTTAAAATTATATATATTCAGATGGAATCATTCCCAAAGTCTAACATATTAGCTTATAGGATTATAAAGAAAAAATATTTATATAAATAAAATATATATAAAGTAAATGATAGTTTATATAATTAACTGTTAAATAATTTAAATATTATAAATTTAAAATTAAATTAACTCATAAAGGTAAAGAGCTCAGTGGTGTTTTGAGCTCTAACTATAATATTTAAAAGGTTATCAATTTATGTATGAGATTGCACCTAATATTTTCTTCATTAACACTATTTGTGTATATTAAGACATCAACATATTGATCATTTAGATGATTTATTGGAGGGGTGAATGTCATTTCCATTCAAAAAAACTTGTCATGATTCATTGGTGGAGCTCATTTTGGGTATTAAATAAGTGGTTCAAAGTGGCTTAATATTTTTGATGAGAACAAAGTGGCCATACTGAATCATTTTGGCAATGCCACATACACACTGGCTTAGTTTTTTCTAACTTATCTTATGAAAGATTGTACTTTTATAGATGGTCTCACAAATGTAGTGGTTGGTTATCACCTTAAACTATTTTAATAGAACATTCATTTTTAAAAATATATGTGATTTTTTCATTAATATAACCCTTGAGGGAAATTTTCTAAATTTGAAAATATTTATTCCCATAATAATTTTATAATAAATAACTATGCTTTGAACTTTTTATAATAAAAATTAGCTCTATATATATAAGTATATATAAATATATAATTGATTAAAATAAACTTTTATTTTTAGAAAAAAAGTAAAAGTATTTTGTTTCTTTTCTTTTCTCTCTTTGTTCTTTTTTAAAGACTCATTCTTTATCCCATCAGACCCTTATAGAAAAAATAAATACAATATCATTTGAGATAGGCATTTATGGGGAAAAGAACTAAATTAGTAAGAAAAAAGTTTTTTTTAAAAAGAGTAAAAATAAAATTTGAAAATTATTTCTTTTTACATGAATTCTTTCTTCCATAAAGCCTTTATATAAAAAAAGAAAAATACTACACAAGGGATTAATCATGGATAAATTAGTAACAAATAAAATAAAGTAAAAATAAAATTTGATTTTCTATTTATTTTTAATTTTTTTCTCTTCCATAATTATAACTAATGGTTTTTTATATGTTTTTAATGGTTTACTAGCACATTTATTATGATTTTGACATGTGAGAAGGTGCATGTCTTTTATATAACATTGCAAAGATATATAAAATATTAACTTATAACATTCAAAAATGTTAAGTCAAATACCCTTGGTCTATTCTAAGAGATTTAAATTTTGAATATAGATTATTTTAAATTCATAATGTATTTACATATTTGTTCTATGGGAATTTTATTCAAGGGCCTCCAAAGTTTAAATATATAAATCTCATTACTTAGATATAGTTTTGTGAATGTTCCAATTTAGGGTGCAAGTGCAAGCGCACAACTATATATATGTATGGCATAAAAGTTAAATTATTTTAGTTTGAGATAATCATGCAAGAGGACATTGGGAATTCATTGTTGTAAACTATTTTTAGGTGCAAGCATAATATGGCATGAAATAGTTCCCTCAACATTAAATAAGGGTTTGCATGCAGGCCTCAATGCATAGGCAAAGATGGATTGTGCATGAGAAATGTGGTACCAATAATAGTTAAAATAACTTGATGCATTGATTCTAACACACTGATAGTGTATTTGACTCAATTATTATTGGATATGGATTCTAAGGGCATGATTTTTTTATGTGTTTATATGGGAAGCAAACAACCCTTTAGGGCATGTGTTATCTTGTGAAAGATTTCATGAATATTTATTGACATTTTGAACGTGAGAGGAACCTATATAAGGAAATGAAAATCCAAAATTTGAAACACTCTTAGAATATATAATTTTATACCAATTTTTATAGGAGATCATGATAAACAAATCCCATAAGAAAAAGGCCATGGTTATTGTTGACCAAATTTGACTTTTAGGTCAAATTGGGGCACCTATAGGTAAAAACTTGACTTTTTAGGCCTATAAGAGGGTATAATATATTTTAATGAGGTTTTTTATATGTTAATTGATGTTAAATAATGTTATATTAGCTTTGGTAGATTAGTTTTTATGTCTTTATATCATTTTTGGGTCATTTAAAGGTTCAAAAAGGTGCATTTAATGCTTTGTATGACTTTTTTGGGGAAATATGCAAGTTTAAAAATGTGATTTCATGCCTAATGTGTAATTATAAGTCTTATATAACTGAAAATATAGAAAATATAGTAGTTTGTTCAAAGAAAAGGTAGTTTTCTTAGCAAAAAAGGAGAAAATGGCACTTGTATGACCTCTTTGGGAAGTGTGCCACTTGAAAAAGGTTGAAATACGATTATTAAGATTCGTCAAAATCAATACCATGTTTTTCTTATTTTTATATGTAATTTATATTGCAAAACTATTTTTATTCCTTTTCACCTTTTTAGACACATAAAAGTGACTTGTAGGTTTGTATTTGGTACGGTTAGTAGAAAGAGTTTCAGGAAAAATGATTTTGGGAGGTTTTTGTACACTAATATACATTAATTTTCATATAAATATTTTTGATAATGATCAAATTTTATTTATGAATCACCTATTTAAATTTGACTATGTAAATCTATTTATCAATATGTACACCCTTTAGGTTTTGCTTTGGTTTGGAGTAGTTCATATAATCTAGCTACCAATATTTCTTCCTTAGGATGTTTAATAATTTTTATTATGCTATCCATGATTGGTTTCACATTTGGATCTGATTTTATAGTCCAAGTAACTCACTTTGTAATATGAGGTCACTATGTGTAGTTTCAACCATTTTTACTACTTTCATAAAGTTGTATTCTCTGTGTAGTATTCATTTGAATGGGAAATGGTTTATTCCATATTTAATTTCATGGTGGAAACCTCATATTTTTTGGTCTCAATCCCCATATTTTGATCAAAACCCATGCCTCCACCATGCTAGACCAATCATTCAACACTATGTTGGCCCTATTCTATGTGTATGCAAGTTATTTTAACATGATGAGGATGTTTTGGAATTAGTTTAAAAGTTTCCTTAGTGTAAATAACGAGTTTAAATAGTTTAATCATATATTGAAGTTGTTTTGGAGCCATCCATCAACCTATTCTTGTTCCATTTCACACCTTCTACCTATATGCAGTCAACAATCACCTACAGAAGCCATTGATGACATCACAAGGAGAGGTGGGAAACTTGACATAGGTTTCAACCTTTTAATATTTATAAGATTGAATTGGGTTGTTTGAGGAAATAATCAAGGTTCAAATTCATGAATAGTTTCCATATTACTCATACTGTAATTCAATGCCTATGTACTAAAATATCCAGCTATAGGTGGTTGAGCAAGGGATTAAAGTGATTGTATGGAAAATTTGAAACAATTGGACATTTATTTAAGGTATTGGTAAGAATTTTAGGCCATGAAAATCTCATATAAAGTGTCTATAAGGTAATTTTAAGTGTGGAATCATGTTTGAAGACAAGCTAACTGAGTTTGAGACACAGTCCCTAAAAAGTGCAAATAGAGGTTTAAGGGATTTTTGCAAACCTCTTATGACATGTGTATAAGGACTTTTCATTCATCCCAATTACCTTTCCTTATACACTCTAGCATAAATAATCACTATGACAAGTTTGGGAGGAAGTTGACAAGTTGAGTATGGTCACTTGAGGTCTTAAAGTTGCTAATAAAACACTAATTTCCTTCAGTATCATCTATAAGCCTGAATCAAATAGGGCCCCTTTTTTCCATTCAAGTTGTGAATAAGGATTGTGCCTATATAAGGATGATTCAAAATATTTCAAATGAACATCCATGATATTAATATCATAAAAGTGAAGGAGATACTATTATATTGCCTTCCATATACTTTCCTATTCTGTACATTGTGGAAATAAAGACTTACAACAGTCAAACAGAGGTGTCTCAGTCAATAAGATAGTGGGATAATTAAGTTATTTGATTATTATTAAAGGCATATGGGGTAATTTAAAGAAAAAATAGGTTTTTTTGACCTAATATGATTCAAGAGAGGCCCTCATATATTAACTTCAAGTCTCAAGGAGCTCACATACTCACCTACAGCTGGGCAGACAAGCAGAGTGTCAAGTAAACTGAGTTATTAGGGTGTTCATAGCTCAAGGATTAAAAAATGGGTCTTAAGGAATGAGTAAATAATATTAAAAAGTATCGAGGTCTTCTATACTTTTTATTTAATTCCTAATCAAATAAAATAACTTACAGGCAAGCTCCTAAAGACAAGAAATACAGTCAGAGATGATGAAACACAGTATGGTGAGTTGCAAAGGGTATTAAGGGTACATGAAATGTTAAGTTTATTAATATAAGATGGAACCACATACATGAATACCACGGAAGTTTATGTAGCCTTATAAACATGTAAAAAAATGAAGAAGGAAACCCTAACTATGCATCATAAGTCCACCAAGGAACCATGTATATAATTTGTCTTTTCCCAAGGTTTGTCTTGAGTTTTTGGTGAGTTGAAGGGGAAAATGATGTCAAAAAAAGCTAAAATTTGGTAAATAATGTCTTTATTATTTTATGAGTCTCCTCAACCATTCAATCAATCTGAGAAAAGAGGGTAAGTGCCCTTTATTTTATCTCAGACAAATGACACTTTCCCGAGGCAAAATCCTACATTTTGAGGAAATAAAGTGGTAAGGTGAGATAAGAGTTGAGTGAGAATGAAATGGAGGTGTGATAAGTTTTAATAAATCTAGTACAATTTGAATAGAAACTCACATATGGGCGAGACCAAGTAGGGTATTCAAAACCTATAAGGGTTGCAGGCAATACCATTAGGCATGGTGAAGCCTAAGTATAAAGGAGTAGTCATCTTCATTTCTAGATTTAGAAAATATTTAAATATTATTGAAAAAAATTTATGGTATGAATACATGTGTGTTTGAACCATAATAAGGCAAATAAAACCATGAAAGGCCATTTTGAGCTTCAATGGCAACTTAGGCCTTCTTTACATGCTTAGGCCTAAGGCCAAATGGTAGGTCAATTACAATTATAACACAATATTATCACTCCAATTTTTTGAAATTTATTTTATGGGAAAATATAAAATGTGTTAAATCATATAAAATTATAGGGGAAGCCATGAGGAACCATTTTGGGTCTTAACCAACTCAAACCTACTAGGTAAAGTTTAGACCTAGTGGCCAAATGAAGAGCCAATCACATTTATGGCATGATATATGCATTTAAAAATGGATTATGTTTTTGAGGCTAATATATAGGTTTTAAATATTTTATATGGTAGATATTTTTCAAATAGGTCATTTTTTAGCCCAAAACTCACTTAGACATGCATACAAGAGGGAAGCAAGCACAACAGGACAAATTTTGGAGCTCACATCTTCTTGGAGGGTCTGCATGGGAGAAAAATAAATTAAAAGGAGTTAGAGGAGGTCCATGGAAACTAATTTTTGGTATTTTTTTGAAACTTAAACATCCAATCTTTATGAATAAATCTTAAGACCTAAAACTATCTAAAACCCTTCCAAAACCTTGTAGAGACCAATTTGTGAAAACGGAGTTGGATATACACTTTAATGGACTATTTTGACTATAATATATATTTAACCTTGTATAGGAATTATTTAGGATACTTAAAATGCTTTTGATTTGTACGAAATTGTATGAATGGGGAACAAAATAGGCTCTTTTTAACCATTTTATTGTTTTGTAGGTTCTAGAAGGAGTCAAGAGATGAAACCAACTTTGTGTGAAATATTAAGACTTAAGATAACTCCCCATATTCATTTCATGCCCTGAATCAACTTACAATTACCCCAACTAGTTTTTTAAACTTAACTATTCAAAACTAGCATATTGCATACACTAGTAAGAAGTGTGAAAACTCCAAGTAGATGGACTTTTAAGGTGTCAAATAGGGCCCATTTTTTCCATTAAAGTTTAAAAAAAGGACTATGTCTATATTAGTATGAGATAACATGTTTAAAATGAACATACATGACATTAAGATCATCAAAGAGAAGGAGACACTATTATTTTTCCTTCCATATACTTTCCCATTCTGTACACTATGGAAATAAAGACCTATAACAGTCAAACAGAGGTGTCTCAGTCAATAGGATAGTGGGATAATTTGGTAATTTAATTATTCTTAAGGGAATAAGGGGTACGTAAATTTTTTTTAAAAAAGTATTTTTTGGCCTAAGAAGATTCAAGAGAGGCCCTCATATATCACAGTCAAGTCTCAAGGAGCTAACATACTCACCTGTAGTTGGGCAGATAGGTAGAGTGCCAAGTAAACTGAGTTATTAGGGTGTCCACATATCAAAGATAAAAAAAATGGGTTTAAATTCATGAATAAATAATATTAAAAAGTATCAAGGTATTATATAGTTTATATTGAAGGCCTAATCACACAAAATAACCTCCAAGTAGGCTCCTAAAGACAAGAAACACAGTCAGAGATGATGAAACATAGTATGGTGAGTTGCAAAGGGTATTAAGGGTACATGAAAGGTTAGGTTGATGAATATAATATAGAACCACATCCATGAGGACCATGTAAATTTAGGGATCCTTATAAACATGGAAACAAATGAAGGATACCCTAACCATTCATCATATAGTCCACCAAGGAACCATGTATATAGTTCGTCTTTTCCAAAGGTTTGCCTTAAGTTTTTAGTGATATGAAGGGGAAAAAGATGTTATATAAAGCATAAAATTGGTAAACAATGTCTTTATGAGTTTGGGAGGCTCTGAATCCATTCAGTTCATCTAATAAAATATGGGAAGTACCCTCTTTTTTTTGAAATAGAGGGAACTTTCCCTAGGCAAAATCTTGCATTTTGAAGAAAGAAAGTGGTAAGGTGAGATAAGAGTTGAGTGAACATGAACTGGATGTGTGAAAATTTGTAATACATCTATTAAAATGTGTATAAAACCTCTCATAGGTGTGATACAATCAGGTTATTCCAAACCTGCAAGGGTTGTAAGTAATGTCATTAGGCATGGTGAAGCCTATGTCCAAATGAATAGTCATCTTCATTTCTAGATTGAGATAAGATTTCATATTCTTAAAAAATGTTTTTTAGATAAATACAGGTGTGATTTTAACCATAAAAAGACAAATAAAACTATGAAAGGCCATTTTGATCTTCAAGGGCAACTTAAGCCTGCTTGACAAGCTTAGGTCTAAGGCCAAATGGTAGGTCAATTGCATTTCTAACATAATATGATCACTCTAATGGTTTTAATGTGTTTTTTGGGACCATATAAAATGTTTTAGAGCATATAAACTTGTAAGGGACACCATTAGGAACCATTTTGGGTCTTAAACAACTTAGACCTACTAGGCAAGGTCTAGACCTAGTGGCCAAATAAAGATCCAATCACATTTATGGCATGATATATGCATTTCAACATTATGGAGTATGTTTTTTAAGCTAATATAGAGGTTGTTAAAGCTTGTATATAGTAGAGAGGTTACAAATATGTCATTTTTAATCCCAAAACCCACTTAGACATGTAGAAAAGAGGGAATCAAGCTTGATAGGAACAACTTTTAGAGCTCACATATTCTTAGAGGGTCTCCATGGGAGAAAAAAGGAGTTTAGAGGAGTTAGAGGAGGTCCCTAGAAACTACTTTGTGGCATTTTTTGAAACATTAATGTGCAATATTTATGAGTGAAGCTTAAGTCCCAAAACTATTTAAAACCCTTCCAAAACCCTTCTAAAGACCAATTTATTTAAAATGAAGTTTGATATGTACTTTAATGGACCATTTTGACTAGAATATATATTATACCTTGTATAAGACTCAATCAAACTACTTTACATGCTTTTGAGTTGTATGGATGGGGTGAAAAATTGGCTCTTTTTTACTATTTTTTGTGTTTTATAGGTTATAAAAGGATTCAATAGATGAAACAAACTTTGGGTGAAATATTAAGACTTAAGATAACTCCACATATTCATTTCATTCCCTGAATCAGATTCTAAGTATCCCAAATAGGTGTTTCAACTCAACCAGTCAAAATCGGCATATTGCATAAGCTAGTAAGAAGTGTGAAAACTCTAAATAGATGGAATTTTAAGGTGTCCCTAGTGCTTATATGGCCATATAGTGTATTTAAAAGTTTCATTCACTCCCTCCCATGGATTTTCATAGATAAATGATGTAAATATTGAGGCCAAGTGTGTAGGGTGCATGAAAGAGCAATGTTTTGGACAACAGATGATGATGGTTTAATTTTAGAGGTTTCCAAAGGACCAAGCATGAAACTAATACATGGATATGAATTTATGAGACCCTACCATTCCATCCAAATCATTTTACCTACCATTTATTAGTTATGGGATGTTTAAATAGAGGAAATCATGAAGGTTTTTTTTGGTGCAAAATGAGGATTTTTATGCCACTTTGCATGAGTTTTGATGACTTGTATGGAAAATTGTAGATCCTAAAATTTAATGGTTCATCTTATATCCTCTCCACATCTGTAAGAAACTCCTTATATCATCTTAACAAGTGTCCTTATGACCTTTGGACTCTTCTTCTTCTTCTTCTTCTTCTTCTTCTTCTTCTTCTTCTTCTTCTTCTTCTTCTTCTTCTTCTTCTTCTTCTCTCTCTCTCTCTCTCTCTCTCTCTCTCTCTCTCTCTCTCTCTCTCTCTCTCTCTCTCTCTCATCTCTCTCTCTCTCTCTCTCTCTCTCTCTCTCTCTCTCTCTCTCTCTCTCTCTCTCTCTCTCTCTCTCTAGTTCTATAAGAACTAACCATTCTGGCATTGTATTGGATCTTCCACCTGAGCATGGTGAAGACCTACTTATTTTTATACCATTTCATCAATAAAATTACTAAGTGTTACCTCTTCCATGACTATTCATACTATTATTTACTTGAATGTTGAAATTTTTTAGTGAAGACTATCGATTCCTTAGCAAGTTGTCACATTCTCTCAACTATTTACAACTTCTTGTAGGGCATGTGATGTTTTATAGGAAATTTAAAAGTTTGAATTATTTAGTCTCTTCATTAGTGCCACTCGATTCTTCTTGTATATTCCCCCTAGATTTGCACATTCATCCATAACCCCAAAATGTAAGATTGATGCAAGAAGACATAAATTGGAGAGTGTATGTTTTAGTTTGTCATTTGATTTCAAATGTAATATACATATGGTTGGATGTCATCAATAAATTTGGTGTAGCACCTCCCTTAGTTTATTTTTATTTCAATTTTTTGTCTCCCTTTTAACCCCCCAAGTTAGTTTTAGTTACAATCCTAAGTGGTACATCAAGGTAGCTATCCCTATCTAGAGACTCACCTCATTCCTTAGGCTACCCACAAGACTAGAGTTGATTCCATTGTGACACTTAGATGAGGAGATCTTTGAATCTCATAAAAGGGGTGAAAATCTAAATGACAATAGTTTTTGGCATTCCTGGTGGGACTCTTATTCTAAGAGATTGAGATATTTTTGGTGGTCTCTCAACAATCAGCCTTTAGAGGTATCTATCAAAGCAATAATGGTGATTCTAAAGATATATCATCTAGGAAAGCAGCCCAAGTTATCCTTTTAATATTGATGGTAACATTTTTCCTTTGTTTTCTTCCTTTCAATGAGGTTTCATGGCTGATTTTGGTGTTGATTTTTATTCTCTATAAGTTGGTGAGACATTTCAAGCTTATACCATTCCCTATCAATATGAGCAAGTCCTTGGTCAATCTTGTCATGATCCTTATCAACATCAATATGACTTTCATCATCTCTAATATGATCCTTTCTATCCCATGCATGAATTATATCAATCTTATAACTAGCCTTCTCAATGTTTTGCTCCTCCTAGTCAACCTAGCCACTCCTCAAGCCAACCCATTTCCACCTTTAAGAAGACACTCTTGGGCTATGAGAGATATATTTTGGATATTGATACTCAAAGGGGATGTGGTATAGAGGTTCTTAATCATGTTAATAATAAGTTTAGAGTATCATTAGAGTTTATAAAAAGAGATTGGGTACATATTGAGAGAGCCAATTGGCAAAGGCTCATAAATGATATGCATAATGTGAGTGGTTTAGTCTCTTCCCTAGAGGATAGGCTAAAATTTCATGAAAGGAAACCTCACCATACCTATCATCCCTCATATCCACTTCCCCAATTTTTATACCAGCCATACATGACCCCTAATCATGAGCCAAATCAAGCCCATCAAAGTCATCCTTTTCCAAATCAATTAGAGGACAGAGTTGAAAGAAAAAATCTTTTGTTTGAAGCTAATATTGATAGGAAAATTGATTTGGAAAATATGCATATGCAACAGTCCATGTTGGAGGTAAAGGAAGTGGACTTCAAACCCTCATTTCCCTCTCACATTACATCCCACCACCTCAAAAAGAGACTCATAATTCCAATGTCCTAAGTCAGAAAAATATAGTGGAGTCATGGGGAAAGAAAGAGGAGAAAAGTTTTGACAAATAATGTGAAGTTGAGAAGACTCTTGATCCTATACAAACTCCTCTTACCATTCCTAAATAAAATTCTTCTAATCCTAACATCCTAATTTGGAGTAAGATAGTGGAGTCATGGGAAAAGAAAGAAGACAGAAGCATTGTCAAAGAGTGTGAAGTGGAGAATGGAGTTGATCCTTTGCAAGTCCCTCCCACCCTTCCTCAAGAATATTCTTGTATTCCATACCAACCCTAATTTATCCCTCACACTCATTTTTATTCTTATGATCTTCAATAAATACTTTTCCAAGAGAACCTAGCCAAGCAGATTGAGGAGTTAGAGTTAAGGATGAAGTTACTAAGCCAAGGTGTGATGGAAGGTTTAGACCCTAAAGAAGATTATATGCCTAAACACAACCCATATAACCTCCTTCAAGAGATTTTCCAAGTTGAATCAGATGTGAACGAAGTATATGTCAAGTGGAAGGAATAAAATCAAGTTGTTTTAGCCCAAGGTCTGCCTTCTCTTCCTCAAGATCTCTCAAAAGAACCTCTTATTTTGCATTCTCAATCTGATTTTGAGCCCTATGTTCCACCTCCACCAAATATTTCCTTTTTTTATAATCCTATAACCATTTGCCTTGATGGAACTATGGTGTGGTAACCTCAATAATATCAATTGGTTGAGTAAAATTCACAAATCTTACTTAAAGAAAGTGCAACTCCTTGGCAGTGTTATTGGGTTAGGTTACCAAATTTCAAGATGCCTAGTCTTGGCATCACTAAGAAAGAGTTGGAAAATATTACAGCCTTTAAAAAACAAAACTATATTTTGAAATATGAGGTATCATTTTAAAACCCTCAAGATTTCCTAAGTGATGAAGAAGAGGTAAACTTTTGTGTTAAATCTCCTTGTTTGGTTGATGATAGAGCATACATTCTTTGTGTTGAAGAAGAAATATTGGAAGAGGTCCTTTTGGAATATAAAGAATAATTTTAAGGAGTATCTCTTATTGTTCCCATTTATAATGATGACTAAATTGAGGATGATGAATTATGGCAAAGGTTTGAAGACATTTTCAAAGATGTTGAATCTCTCAAGTGGCCTACAACTCCTTTAGGGTTGATTACAAGTGATGGTAAGAAGGATGACATTGTTCAAAATGTCATAGATGAACAAGATGAAATTGTTTAACATGTCATAAGTGAGAAAGATAAAAATACACATCAGCCTATAGAGGTAAATCCAAACCTCTATTGTCTTAAATATTTTAAAGAACAAGAAATCATTCCTTTTGAGACCATGCCTACAAAGAGAATGAAAGTTGATCATGAGAAAGAAAGTGGGAAGCAACATGAAGTATGTAAACAAGGTCAAAAGGAATATGTCTACATTAGAGGCATATTTGAAGATGATTTACTTGAAAAAAATTCAAATGAAGCACCAAGGAATAGGTCTAGTCCATCAAGTGTTCAATCTAAAGAGCAACATGCTTGGCACCCTCATCCATCTCATGCAAAAGGAGACTCAAGAAACTTTCCTTTTGATCCTAGAAAGGGAGGTATGACTTATGTTTAGTTGTAAATAATTTTTTTTAATTTTATTTCCTTAAGTGCTTGGAGCACATGTCTATGTGTGTGTGTGTTTGCTTTCCTTGTTGTGTGTGTCCTTTGCTTTGTGTGGTAGAGGTAGTCATTAGTGTCTTGTCTTGATCAAAGGGTTTGTGGTCAATGGTCAAAATTTTATTATTTATCTCAATTCTTATATGAATCATAAACCTAATAGAATAATAAGGCTACTAGTCTAGTTAGTATAGCAGCCATACTACCCTTATGAGTCACCAATTTGTTGACCAAATTTGACTTTTAGGTCAAATTAGGGCACCTATAGGTAGAAATTTGAATTTTTAGGTATATAATATGGTATAATATGTTTTCATGAGGTATTTTATATGTTAATTAATGTCAAATAATGTTATATTAGCTTTTGTCAATTAGTTTTTATGTCCTTATATCATTTTTGGGTCATTTGAAGGGTCAAAAAGGTATATTTAATTATTTGTACCAATTTATTGGGAAATGTACAAGTGTTAAAATTTTATTTCATTCCAAATTTGTCATCATAAGTCTTATATAATTTAAACTAATAAAAATATAGCAAGTTGTTCAAAGAAAAGGTAGTTTTCTTGGCAAAAAATAGAAAATAGCACTTGTATGGCCTCTTTGGGAAGTGTGCCACTTGTAAAAGGTTTAAATGTAACTATTAAGATTCCAAAAACTAAATATAATATTTGGTTTTATCTAGAGATTTAATTTCTTTCTCAAAACCAATTTGCTTCATTTTTACCTTTCTAGGCACACAAAAGTGACTTACAGGTCTGTACTTGGTACAACCAGTACAAAGAGTTTAAAGAATAATTATTTTGGGAGGTTTTTTTACACTTATATAAATTAATTTTCATATAAATATTTTTTATAATGACTAATTTTGATTTATGAATCATCCATTTGAAGTTGAATGTGCAAATATGGCTATCAATCTATGCACCCTTTAGGTTTTGCTTTGGTTTGGAGAGGTATGTATAATATATTTGTTTATATTGCTTCCATAGTATTTTTACTCCTTTTTATGATTTTATACATGATTGGTTTCACATTTGGAGCTGATTTGATATTCCAAGCAACTCACTTTGCAAGATGAGGTCACTATGTGTAGTTTCAACAATTTTCACTACTTTCAAAAATTTGTATTCTCTACATAGGATTTATATTAATGGTAAATGGTTTCTTAAATATTTTTTTCCATGGGTAAAACCTCATTATATTTTTTTTTCTCACATCCCCATAGTTTGATCAAAACCCATGCCTCCACCATGCTAAACTAGTCATTCAACACTTTGTTTGCCCTATTCTATGTGTATGCAAGTTATTTTCATGTGATGAAGATGTTTTGGAACTGGTTTTAAATTTTAATTGGTTTAAATAATTAATTTTGAGATTTTAATCATGAATTTAAGTTGTTTTGAAGCCATCCATCAACCTATTGTTGCTCCATTTCACACTTTTTGCCTATATACAATCAATAATCACCTACATGAGCCATTATTGATAGCACAAAGAGAGATGGGAAAATTGAAATAGGTTTAAAGATTATAAGGCTGATATTATTTCATAATTATGTTTTAGTAAAGCATTAAGGTTCAAATTCATGAATAGTTTCCATATTGCTCATATTGCAATCCATTGCCTATGCACAAAAATATCCACCTATAAGTGGTTGAGCAAGGGATTAAAGTGATTGTATAGAAATTTTTTAATAATTGGAAACTTCATTAAGGTCTTTTTAAGAACTTTAGAACATGAAAATATCATATAAAGTGTATAGATGGCAAGTTTAAGCGTGGAATCATGTTTGAAGACAAGCTGACTGAGTTTGAGACACATTCTCTAAAAATTTCAAATAGAGGTTCAAGGTTTTTTTCAAAACCACATATGACATGTCTCCCAATACCTTAATTCATCCCAATGACCTTTCCTTATACCCTATATCATAAATAATCACTATTCCAAGTTTGAGAGGAAGTTGACAAGTTGAGGATGGTCACTTGAGGTCTCAAAGTTGCTAATAAAACATTAATTTCCTTTAGTATCATCTACAGGTCTGAATCAAATAGGGTCCAATTTTTCCATTCAAGTTAAAAATAAGGAATATGCCTATATTAGGATGATTCCACATGTTTCAAATGAACATCCATGTTAGTATTATCATCAAAGATAAGGAGACACTATTATTTTGCCGTCCATATACTTTCCCATTTTGTACACTATGGAAATAAAGACCTACAATAGTCAAATAGAGGTGTCTCAGTCAATAGGATAGTGGGATAATTTAGTGATTAAATGATGATTAAGTGAATAAGGGGTAATTAAAATAACAAATAAGTATTGTTTGACCTAAGAGGATTCAAGAGAGGCCATCATATATCACATTCAAGTCTCAAGGAGCTAATATACTCACCTATAACTGTGTAGACAGGTAGAGTGCCAAGTAAACTGAGTTATTAAAGTGTCCACATCTCAAGAATTAAAAAAATGGTCTAAATTCATGAATAAATAATATTAAAAAGTATCAAGGTATTTTATACTTTATATTGAAGTCTTAATCACACAAAATTACCTCCAGGGGGGCTCCTAAAGACAAGAAACATAGTTAAAGATGATGAAACATAGTATGGCGAGTTGCAAAGGTTATTAAAGGTACATGAAAGGCTAGGTTTATGAATATATTATGGAACCACATCCATTATTATCATGAAAATTTATGGATCCTTATGAACATCGAAACAAATGATGAAGGAAACCCTAACCATGCATCATATAGTCCACCAAGAAACCTTATATATAGTTTGTCTTTTTCAAAGGTCTCTCTTAAGTTTTTGGGAAGTTGAAGGTGAAAAATATGTCATATATAGAATAAAATTGGTATATAATGTATTTAGGATTTGGTGAGTCTCCTAATATATTCAAATATTTTGATAAAATAGGGTAAATACCCTCTATTGTTTCTAAAATAGAAGGCACTTTCCCTAGGCAAAATCTTGCATTTTGAAGAAACAAAGTGATAAGGTGAGATAAGATTTTAGTGATCATGAAAGGGAGGTGTGATAAGTTGTAATACATCTAGGATAATGTGGATAACACCTCACATATGGATGATATAAGTATATTAGTCCAAACCTACAAGGGTTGTAGGCAATGCCAGTAGGCATGGTGAAGCCTACGTCTAAATGAATAGTCATCTTCATTTATAGCTTGAGATAAGCTTTCCATATTATTAAAAAATGTGTATTGGATGAATACAAGTGTGTTTGAACCATAAAAATATAAAGACAACCATGAAAGTCCATTTTGAGCTTCAAGGGCAGCTCAAACCTACTTGACATGCTTAGGCTTAAGGCCAAATGGTAGGTCAATTGCATTCCTAACACAATATGATCACTCTAATGGTTTAAAATGTGTTTTTTGGGACCATATAAAAGGTGGTCAATCATATAAAATTATAAGGAAAGCCATGAGGAACCATTTTGGGTCTCAACCAACTTAGACCTACTAGGAAAGGTTTAGACCTAGTGTCCAAATGAAGATCCAATCACATTTATGACATAATATATGAATTTAAACATGATGGAGTATGTTTTGAAGGTAATATAGAGGTGTTAAATCTTGCATATAGTAGAGAGCTTACAAATATGTCATTTTTTATCCCAAAACCCACTCAAACATGTAGAAATAAGGGAAACAAGCTTAATAAGACAAATTTTTGAGCTCACATATTCTTGGAGGGTTTGCATGGGAGAAAAAGGAGTTTATAAGAGTTATAGGAGGTCCCTAGAAACTACTTTGTGGAATTTTTTGAAACTTTAACGTGAAATCTTTATGAAAGAAGCTTAAGTCCCAAAACTATCTAAAACCATTCCAAAACCCTTGTAAAGACCAGTTTGTGAAAATGAAGTTTTAGATGTACTTTAATGGACCATTTTTACTATAATATATATTATACCTTGTATAAGACTCAATCAGGCTACTTCACATGCTTTTGAGTTATATGGATGGGGTGAAAAATTGGCTCTTTTTTACCATTTTTTGTGTTTTATAGGTTATAAAAAGAGTCAAGATATTAAAAAAAAATTGGGTGAAATATTAAGACTTAGGATAACTCCCCATATTCATTTCATGCCCTGAATAAAATTTTAAGTACCCCAACCAGTTATTTCAACTCAACTAGTCAAAACTGGCATATTGCATAAGCTAGTAAGAAGTGTGAAAACTCTAAGTAGATGGATTTTTAAGGTATCCATAGTTCTTATAGTGCCATTAAGGTATTTAAAAGTGTCATTCATTCCCTTCCATGTATTTTCATTGATAAATGATTACAATTTTTTTTCCATGTGTGCAGGGTGCATGAAAGAGCAATTTTTTAGACAACAAATGATGATGGTTTAATTTTAGAGGTTTCCAAAGGACCAGGCATGAAATTAATACATGGATATGAATTTATAATATCCTACCCTTCCATACCAATCATTTTACCTTCTCTTGATTAGTTATGGGATGTTTAAAAAGAGGAAATCATGAAGGTATTTTTTTGTGCAAAATAAGAATTTTTATGCCACTTTGCATGAGTTTGACAACTTGTATGGAAACTTGTAGATCCTAAACTTACATGGTTCATCCTATACCCTCTCTACATACACAATTAACTCCTTAGATCATATTTACAAGTGTCTTGGTGACCCTTGGACTTCTCTTCTTCTCTTTCTCTCTCAAGTTTTAAAAGAACTAACCATTTTGGCATTATATTAGATCCTCCACCTGAGTATGGTGAATCCATACTTATTTGTATACCTTTTGATCAATAAAATGACTATTTGTAACCTCTTCCATGACTATTCATACTATTCTTTACTTGAATGTTGAATTTTCTTAGTGAAGACTATGGATTCCTTAGCAAGTTGTCACATTCTCTCACCTATTTATAGCTTCTTCTTATAGGGCATGTGATGTTTTCTAGGAAATTTAAAATTTTAAGGTATTTAGTTTCTTCATTATTGAAACTCAAGTATTATTCTATAGTCCTCCTAGCTTTTCACATTCATCCTTAACCCCACAATGTAAGATTGATGCAAGAAGACATAGATTGGAGAGTGTGTTTAGTTTGTCTTTTGATTTCAAATGTAATATGCATATGGTTGGATTTCATCATTAAATTTTTTGTATCACCTCCCTTAGTTTAGTTTAATTTCAATTTTCTCTCTCCCTTTTCACCCCCTAAGTTAGCTTTAGTTGTAATCCTAAGTGGTGCATCAAGGGATCTATCCCTATCTAGAGACTCACCTCATTCCTTAGGCTACCCACAAGCCTAGAGTTGATTTCATTGTGCTAATTAGATTAGGAGATCTTTTCATCTCCTCAAATGGTGAAAATACAAGTGATAATAGTTACCCTTGAGTAAATTCATGGACACATGAGAGATGTCATTAGTGTGGGGAGTTAGAAGCTTGTGTATTGCATCTTGAGATCCAAGCATAGCCTATAGCTCATACCTTGGAATAAAATCAATGTAATAATTATTTCACATTAATATAAGAGCTAAACTTTAAAATTTTACATTGGTATGTGGGTATTAATCTAGCTACTAGATTAAGGATTTCCTTCATTAGAAACCTTGTCATGTTGAGTACATCAATCAGTATCGAAATAAGGTTTTGAACCATTTGTAGTGTGGAATTGAGGTCACCGAAATAATATTAAAATATAAGACCTTGTAGTATCAATATCTAATCCTATAGAGATAATAAATATACCACCTAAATTTTTATTGGTAGGGGAGGCACAATAACTAATATGGCTGGAAGTCTTGAGGAAGTCTTATATGTTCCACCTACCATGAAACAATGATTGGAAGTTTTGGAGGGAAACATGATACAAGTTATCATGTCAAGAGATGATTAAGTGGGTATCCTTATCCTACACTTAAATAAGGATGATGTCATTAGAATAATGATTACTTATAGAGGTCATCTTAAGGAGATGGCATAAACACATACAAGTATGATCCCATAACAAACATCATGTTTGTCAATACTCAAATAATATGAAACCTATAAAAATATGATATGTTTTAGTTTTAAATAATTATATTAATGATTTTTATATGTCCATTGGGTCCCTGATCTAATGACTTATTATAAATAGGACTTGAAACACAATATGTAAATGGTTTAGATGATAAAACTTGTCAAAAATTACATGTAATAAGTATTCAAACCATTCATAAGGATAATAGTTACACCCATTGTCTTATCAAATTATTATAAACACTAACAATTCTTAGAGTCAATACATCTAGTAAAACAATCTAATCTAAAAGGTGAAAGAAATTTTTAGCATGCAATCAATCATCCACCCTAAGTGGTCATTGGTATCAAAATAGGTGAAATTAAATGTTTGTATTTATAATGCATCTAGAATAATCACAACCCAATATACAGGGTTCTATTTTCATTGCCTATAATTTGCATCTAGTTCATTGTTTTCAATGAAAGTCTACCTCCCACCAAGCAAGTGGTGCCTATATCACAACCAAATGAACAATAAGGCATTTATCCTAGAAATCATGATATCAAATCCACATAATATATGATATAAAAAACATGATAATAAAATTACAATTACTCCCTACAATTAAATAACATAACATCAATAGATTAAAAGTCAATTACATTAAGTACATTACATATGTATATGAAGTAGGATAATAAAATTTAACATCCCTAATTTCACAAAAATCAATTAAAATTGTCATTATTAATTATGCTATATGTTAGAAAATATTGTTAATTATAAGAAAGTGATTTAAAAATTAAACATTAGGGAAACATAATATTACATATCAAGGTTAGAATCAATAGGATATTTTTAGGAAACTCTACTCAAGGCTTCAAACAACTACTATGTATAAGGATATACATCAAAGAAAACTCATGGCCAACCATTTCCTCATTCTTTTGAGGATCTATATTTTTTATTTCTTCTTTTATTTTTAACTATCTCACATAGATTTTTACTTCTCCCAAACCATGTTCATCTTTATTGATTTACATTTCAGTGTATTCTAAATGTTTTGATTACTTTTTTATAATATTTTAAACTTTTTCGATATATTAAACTCTTTTACCTATTTGATACCTATATTTTGTAGACCATTTCTTTTGTAAGTAGTATTTCTTCTTTGTTTGATTGCACTGAAAGTATGTTTTCTAAGCGTTTAGGGGTTCTTCAGGCACATTATTTTCCTTTTTATATTTATTAGCAAAGTGGTTATATTCATAGATTTTTTTACTTTTTAATGGTAAATTTTCATAATCAAACTCTTATAGATATGACCATCCATCTAGATTTTAATAAAATGTTTTTTCCAAATTCACTTCCATACAGATTCAAACACATTCAAAACTATATTTTTGAACAAAACTATCAAAATAGAATGAAGGGAATGTAATTGAAATCAACGCACCATAAATTTTTAGTTTTAGTTTAGAAAATTTTAAAACTATAAAATGAAATAAAAAGTTACAAGTACATTATTTTAGAATGTGTGTGTGTGTGTGTGTGTGTGTGTGTGTGTGTGTGTGTGTGTGTGTGTGTGTGTGTGTGTATTTACATATATATTAATATACATATATATACCTAAACATAATTATTAACAATATATTTACTAAATTTGATTATGAATCAAGAGTATGATCCTAAACATTGATTAAAATATTTCTTAAACAAAAAAAGTGTTTCTCAATAATTTTATATTTGTAAAAGGTTGTTAAAATTTTAAACAATTGAGGGATTCCATGACATTTGGACTCTCACTTTATAGTTGCTTTTTTTAATTTTTTTTTTTAAATTTTCAGTGCTTGTTAATGTAGAATTAATTTAATTCTAACAATTTTATATTTTTATTAATTAATTGATGAAAACTGCATGAAATTAAGTTATTATTTTTAAAATTTATTAATTGTAGTTATATAATCTAAAAATAATCTTATATGTACATGGGATTATTATTATGTGTGATGGAAGCTCTCGCTCCTTCCACCAATCTTGTTGACTCCCAAGCTAGGGTTTTAGGATCAAAAGAACAATCAAAGATAACTTCATCTCATAGTAAGGGAGAAGATAATAAATGAAACCAAGATGGGAAGGCAAAGACTAAGAGCCTGGTTTTATGGATCTACTAATGCAAAAATATTTTTAGGTTCTGTAGAGATTATTTAGGAGTATATATGTAGTGAAATAGTCCTATCGATTTTAAATTACAAAATTTATACTTGCTAAGGAAATCTAAGAGGTTTGAATATAAAACCAAAATAAAAATATTTATATAATGCTTTTTATTGGTTGTAAAGTGCCTAAAAATATATATAGGAGCTATAAATTCTTTCCCCCAATTACTACCCATCTCTAAAAATCTTTCTTTTATGTAGCCACTACTCCTGTTTTTTAGGAAAAGTTTCAATTTTTGTAGTTTAATGGATTTACACTTGCATGGGACCACATGAAACTAAAAAATAATTGTAGTTTCCCCCTCCTTGATACCACCCTTTAAGACATAGGAAAGACCAGAGTGAGATAGAAGAAAGGGTAGAGTCCTTGATTGAAACTAGTCACCTAAAAGAATAGTGCAAGGGAGTTCTCTGCTCCTAAGTAGACCATATAGTGTTTTTAAACATATAGGTATGCATATAATGTAAAACATAGGTGATCAAATGATGGGAGGGGTAATTCAAGGGATCACTCTATCACTAATTAGAATAGATCTAGGGTTGGATCTGCATGGGAATACTTTATAAAGATATCATGACATATTTCACGACCTAGATAGTCCAAGTCAAGGATAAATCCTCTCATCCCAGCACTTTTAAAACCCTATATATCCTTTGGTAAAAAGGATACAAGGTAGTGTTATACAATGAAGAATGGTTTTTGGTACAAGGCATCATCTACCGCTTCAACAATCTTTGGCCAAAACTTTCAAATATCTATGATTTCATTTTAGAGCTATGGTAACCCCTCTTACAAGGTAAGTTGGACATTTTATGCCAATGCTAAACATTTTTTCATAGTTATCATTCATTTTATATTGGATAAATAGAGTATTCAATCCAAGTTATGGAGTTAGCATCAACATATGTTGTTAATGAAACCATGGTTTCTAAGTCTCAACCCTCTTATTGAATCATTTATTCTTGGGTAAATTTGGATGTGCTTACTTTACCTCCCTCTTCAAATATAGGATGAATAATATTTCAATTAAATAGGCAAAATCATAGGTGATTTTATGAATATATACAATGTCAATACCACATTTTCCCATACCACATTTACCAGAATCCTATTACTATCAATATATCTAAAGATCTACCTATGAGGATCATTTATGGACTCAACTCCTAGATTATGAGGTGTTGAATTTCCATTGTCATAAATTTTTTAATACTAGTCATTTGATCATAACTTGTATCATCTTAAATATTAAAAAAACACAAATCTAACTTGGTGGAAAGATTCCCTTCTTAAATTCATAATAGTGGAAGGAGAAGGAACCCCTAGAGTGAAGCTTCAAACTTTGAAGAGGAATCTCCTATTGAAATAATATAGTAAATTCATATCCCTACAGATTTGATGGAGGACATTATGAGGGGAAGAAACATTTTGATGGAAAAGGTTAACATAGAACCTATAAAAGATAAATAAGGCAGCTTTTAGACTAGGACCATCCTATGTAAAGGAAAGAAGGAAGGATTTCATCCCATTAGCTCTTTATAAGTTTCCATCTCCTTATATTCATATTTGTTTAAATGGGATAAGGAGGATTTGATGGTGGTGTGAAAGAATAAAATGGACATATTAGTAAGGCCACTAATCTTACCAATATGACCATGCATTCTCATAAAGGAGAGAGTATTAAAGGGTATTAGGAAGAACCAAGTCAATGGGTTATTTTATTGTTTTTTGACAACACAATGAGGTTAGTGTTTCTCAGTGGTTGGAAGAGGAATTATTTTTTGAGTGGTGGAAAACTATTTCATAATTTTTTGGGTGTTGTATGATAAATGATATTTTGTATAAGGTTTGCAGATGGTTTGTTGTGTGTTTTTAACCAAATTTGATGGCTTGTTATAAGTTTGTTTTAGTTGATTTTGCATTTTAATATCTAAATTTTAAGATTTTTTGTTCAAATTTGTGAGGGCCTTTCTAAACCCTCTTATTTGCATGTATTCAAGAAGACTACAATAAATAGAATAAGAGGCCACTCTCAATAATGACAAAAAGAATATGTCCCCTATAAGGAAATTTGATATAACATGATGTATCATTGATATCATCATAATATAGAGAGGGTCTATTAAATCACATTCTCAATTGACATATGGAAAATAACGTGATACATATCTCCACATAGATATAACCTTAATATTTGAGATCAATTTAATGAAAACCATTAAAATTTGTATAAAAAATGTAAATTATTTACAAATGAATATTAATTAGTTAATATATCTGAAATATATAACTATTTAATGTCAAGAGATATCAATTTCAAGTGTATATATTAAATGTTGGGTTTGTATATTATATAAGATCCTCAAAGTTTATATCTATTGACATTTAATAAATATGTATAAAGATATCTTATGTAGCAACACTTGGCATTGAGTGACATAAAATCAGATAATTATTTTTCATGAAAAGACATTTAAGATATTTTTTATATATTCTTCTATATAATAGAATTATTTATATTACAATATATCATTGAAACCATATATTACTATATTAATTTTCATTTAATTTAAGGTAATATTAAAGTTGTAAATAGAGAGTAAAATGGCAATACTATCATCCACATTCCAATGTCTAAATGTAGGTTAGCAATAGATAATTAAAGAACATATTGATAAAGACAATAGCCTTACACTATTGAGATTGAGCTAGCCAGCCACCTCCTATAGGTTATTTGGGCTTATAGAGCCACAAGGAAGACCACCATATGGATTACACCCTATGAATTGGTATATTGTATCAAAGATGTATTCCCAATAGAATTCTAGTTCAAAACTCTAAGGACTACATTAGAGATCAGTCTAGATTAGTCACATGAAAAAAAAGTAAAGGTTCACTCAAATAAATGTGTTAGATGAGCTTCATTATTAATTTTTCATTTGACATAATTCACCCAACAAAAAATAATATTTTGGCATGATAGATTCATCGAGTTACAAATATTTCAACTTGGATATTGACTTTCACTTTACTAACTAAATTACAAGGATCACAAAGGCATATTTTGGAGAAGTTGGCTTTGTATGTATGAGATTGAGAAGGTGTTTAACAATAGATCCATGAAGTTTTTCACCATTGATCCAATAAGGTTTTCTTTAATTTTCAAAGGCCATCATCTCAAATTATAAAATAAACCATTAAGAAAGGTGAAATTCATTCATATCCTCATATCAAGTGTTGATTTTGATATTTTTGAGGCTATGGTACATCCCATATTAGAACCATGATGCCATCATCAAGAAGTAAAAAGATAAATATTCCATTGATACAATAAGGTTTTCTTTAATGGTCAAAGGCCATCACCTCAAATTATAAATTAAACATTAAAAAATGTGGAGTTCATTCATATCCTCAAATCAAGGGTTGATTTTGAGGCTTTTGAGGTTATATTACATCCCATATTAGAACCATGATACCATCATCAATAATTAAAAAGATAAATGATAAAATAAAGTATCTTAATTACAAAAGCATTTTTTTTCTAATCAACAAAAAGAAAGAAGAAATAAATTCAATATGTTTCTTTTTATGACAATCACATTTTCCTTCTAGAGGTTTGAATCCCTCCTAGGTAGGTACATTTTTTTAACACTATGACATGCATCATCCTAAGTTTATGTTGGTTTTTCCTAATTTTCTACTAGATTTGGCTAGGACACTATAGGTTTAATCCTACTGGCTACTAGACTAGTCCTAATTATTTACAGGGGGGCCATATTTTGGCATGATTTACTCTATACATAAAATTACCTAGAGTGCTCCTAAGGATACCTTCATACACTAAAATGGTTGAATAAACATCGTCACATGCTACAAATTTTGATCCCTTACTCTGAGGTGATATATTTTTATTGTGTCTTCTACACAATGATTACATATTATTATCAAGCATCCTCTATAGGGGCCACACATACTCGAGCCTCCATCTATCTCTTGGTAGTTATGGATTGACAATTTCACACTACAATTACTACAAGTTTTATTTTATTAGGTCACATGGATTTCACTTTTGGGAAAGTAATATAATTATATCTGCTACAAAGAGATGTAAACCTTTCCTATTTCAATATCGTCATCACATGGAAACTAAAACTTCTTTGGATGTGGACTCCAATTACTGAACATTCGCACAAGCATTCCACCCTTGAAATCATCACCTAGTTTTTTATATATTTTACAATAGATGATTTCATACATTATTTATCCCCTCATCACTTAGCATTATAATAAATTCATTGCTTAGTTCTAACACATTATTGGATTGGTAACCTAATAAGAAATTATAGTAAAGTTTATACTATTTACTTAGAAAAATATATTTTTCCTATCTTTAAAATAAGTAATTATATTTTATTTTGTGCTATTCTAAGGCTACAAGTTCTTATGAAATATCTTCCACCTCACTACGATGTCATGTCAATTATACTATCATAACCATGTAACTAATGTTGAGAATTAACTTCCAGAGCTCATAACTTTTGATCCATAACTCTATTTGAGCTCTCATTTGTGCAAAAAAGATTGAATTGAAAATTTTAAATTAGCCATAAAATTACATATCTAGTTATGGACATTCCAAAAACTTTTTAGAGGCCATACATAACCATATAATGGTCTAAAACTGTATTTTAATTTATGTTTTTTGTATCTTTTCATTTTTAGAAAATATGATATTTTTTTAACCGGACATGAAATTGAGTTGAATTTCAACCATTAGGTTAATTTTAGTGTTTATAAGATTATATTTTTAGTCCCATATAATATTACATGCAAAATTTACTAAAAATAGTGGTTGAAAACTTTTAGAAGATGAAAGTTACTAAAAAATAATTTTCTAAAAATTGCATGAGTCACTTAGTTTTAGGTATCTTTTTATTTATTTGTATTTTTTAATTACGCATTCAATTCCCATTTTGAGTTAATATTTACTTAAAGATTCTTATGTAATATTTTGTTCATTTAATGATAATTATCAGAGAAGATTGCTTTCATACAATTTTTTAGTTTTATGCCTATGAATATTTTACTTAGCTAGTCTGTGTTTTCATCATCTATTATCAGAGCAAGTTCGAATCTTGAAAGTAATATATTTTTGAATTTGTAATGGGTTTTAAAAGTTATATTTTTTGGTAATATTATTTGATAAACTAATATATGTAAGTTATGGTGAGTGGAAAATAATTAGGAGGAATTGCTCAGATGAATAAGACTATGCAAAAGCTACATGAACTAAACTTACAATTAAGTGCAATTATCATAAATCAAAGACAAAGGTGAATAAAAGATGAACCAGAGGAATAAATAGATTTTGAAGATGAAATTCAATAAGAAATAAGATGAATAAGAACAACCACCATTAATGAAAGAGAGGATGGTTAGGGATTTAGAGGTAAATAATTAAGGAATCAAGTTTGACATTTGAGATAATGGAGGTAGTTTAAAACCAAAGAAATTGATAGACAAGTGAAACAACATGGATAATTTTTTGAATGGAAAACTCTGAGAGAAGATAAGAAATTAAATTTTTCATGCATGAAATTGAAGGTTTATGCAATGATTTGGTTGGATCACCTAAAAAAATGGAGATAGAGAAAGGGTAAAGATAAGATCAACATATGGATCAATATGGAGAATAAGTTGAGAGATAAATTTATTCTTGTGGATTATGCACAAACCCTATACAAAAGATTACAAAATTTAAGGTAAAAGGGTCATAGTATATAAGATTAAACACATTATATTTACAATCTTTCCATATGAGTAAAGGATGCAAAAATTAAATAATAGATAGATTCAAAATATGTAAATGGTTTGAAGTTTTCTATTCAGGATGAATTGAGCATGCATCAAATATTTTGCATGCATGAGGATTATCAACTAGCTTTGAAGGAAGAAGAAAAATAAAATAAATAGACTTTCACAAGATTAATTGGCCTAAGAAGAGGATAATCCACTCTAATAAGTGGAAAAGGTGGGTTCAATACCACTAGAGTTGGGTTTAATCCCACTAGAGGTAAATCATCATATGGTGTAAAAAATTAAGAAGATAATAAACAAGGTTTTCAATATCAACAAAGATGAAGAGAATTTTAGAGAGGAAAATGTTATATGGGTGTTCAAGGGTGGTTTCCAAATCAACACAGGTATTATGTTTGTTATATCTATAGATAAGAATGACACAAACCATTTGAGTATCTACACTATCATGAAAAATAAAGGAGGCAAGAGGATTGTCCAAGAGTTAATTTATTTAAAGCTTAGATAGAAGAGTAAAATATAGAAACTACAACATCAGACATTGGATAAAATCTCATGATGAGGAGAATAATGATTCTTCTAAGGAAAGAACAAGTTCAAAATAAGGAAGGTGGTGATGCATGATTGCAAAAAAAATAGAACAAGGTGCACTTTAGGAGGTATGATATGCAAAGTAATTATAGATGGTGGTAGTTATGAAATTTTTTGTTTATAAATAAATGGTAGAGAAAGTAGGTTTACAATGTGAAAAAGCATCCTTATCCTTAGCATATTTTATGGTTTTAGAAGTGAAATGAAGTTACAGCAGAAAAGAGGTGATTAATCAAGTTTTTTTTATAGTAAACACTTAGAAAGATGAAATATAGTGTGATGTTATGTTAATGGGTGCATAGTATGTATTATTGGGAAGGACATGAAAATTTGATTAAAAATATTCATGATGGAATGAAGAACACATATACTTTTTGTAAATTTTGTACAAAGGTAGTTTTATTATCTCTTAAATAATAAGGGAAGACAAAAATCATGATGTCCACAAAAGAATTAATAAAAGACATGAAGATGTCAGGTTATTATCCATTAATAGAAAAGAAATAACTCACATAATTGGTACAAATTCTACTATAAGTAGAAGTGTTGAAAGAATATGTAAATATTATACCTGATGAGTTACCATATAGTTTACCACTACATAGAAGCATTCAGTCATATTGATTTGATTTCAAAATTAGATCAACCCAATAAAGTATCTTAGAGGATGAGTCTAAAAAAACAATAAAAATTGAATATATAACTTATTAAATGGGTGAGAAAGGATGTAATAAGGGAAAACATGAGTCCATGTGAAACACCATCATTGTTAACTCCAAATAAATTTTGGGATGAAGTATGTGTGTGGATAGTAGAGTAATCAATAAAATCACCATCTAATACATATTTTCTATACCCCATTTACATGATATGATGGGTGTTATTTCATGAGAAAAATACTTTAGTAAGATTAATTTAAGGAGTGATTATTATCATATTAAAATTCATGAAGGATATGAATGAAAAATAACATTAAATGCTATGGATGACTTATATGAGTGAATGATCATGACATTTAGATTATCTAATGTACCCATATCATTTATGAGGGTGATGAATATAGTGTTATGAGATTACATTGGTAAGTTTGTGGTGTTTTATTCTAATGATATTTTTATATTTAGTAAGATTAAATAAAATCAATTAAGGCATTTGATAATGGTATTAGATTTGTTAAAAAAAGATAAACTCTATATAAATTTAAAGAACTATAGGTTTATAACTTTAATATTGGGAGGACAATGGCAGACTGGAGTATGTCGCTGAGCTAGGGCAGCCATGCCCTGGCTCACTTTTTGTTGTACTGGTATCTGCATTGGAAGGGAAAGGGCATTGATTTGATAGTAGGGGGTGGGGTGTTGTAGCCTTGGCTATTATTTTTCTATTTAAACCCTTTTTCTATTCATATTACTAGAGCTGTGAGCACCTTCTAGTCCACACACTGTGAATGGGCTGGTGGAATTGTCTGGAGTGAACCCACAATTGGAGAGAACCTTTAGGCAAGTGCAATCATGACTAGGAGTATGCCTTCCAGGATTGGAGCTGGTATTAGTTTCATTGAAGTGGTGGGAATGAATTTGCTAGGAAAGGAAGAGCAAGGGTATGAAAATGCCCTCTTTTCCAAAAATATAGGTGCCAAGGAATTGAATCTGCCTGGAGGATCCAGGATCATGAAGATTAATGGATTTCTTGAGAGATGCAAAGAAAGACCAAAATTGGTAGTTCCTTTTGAAATGATTGCTGAGGATGTAGAATACTATTCTAATCATTCCTATTTTGCAAGTTATTGGGTTTAAAATTCTCCCTTCAATTCCTGGAGAGTTGGGCTCGAAGAGTTTGGGAACTGGAGGGAGAAATGGAGGTCACGATGCTTGCAAACAACTACTTCATGGTGACATTTCTCTACCTAGCTGACCATAATAGGGTCTTTGAAGGGGGGCCTTATTTTTATAATCAGGTGGGATTATTTTTAAAACCATGGCATGCAGGCTTTAACCCTTCTGAGGAGCTCCTTAATAGAGTGCCAGAGTGGGTTCATTTGCCTAGATTCCCAATAGAATGTTGTCGTGAGGATGTGCTTCATATGCTAGCATCAATGCTTGGAAGACCTGTAGGACCTTCTACACAAACCTTGAGTAAGAAGGTGATGAATTTTTCTCGTATATGCATGTAAATTGATTTAAATAAACCATTGCCAGATGCAGTAGAGATGAGTGTAGGGTTATATTCCTGGGTACAACAACTAGACTATGAGACCCTTCCATTCTGATACTGCCTTTGCCATGAATATGGCCACCTGGTGTGAAGATGTCCAAAAGACAAGCCAATGGAATAGCAAACTACACCTCCTCCTAGTACCATTCCTAGTATTGACAAAGGGAAGAATCCTATAGCAGGGGAGAACAAGGATGTTGAGGGCTTTGTTTAGGTAAAAGCCTAAACTCATAGCGGAGGATTGAAAATAACTTTAAGGGAAAGACAGGAGGAGGATACATTCAACAGGTTTGAGGTCTTGGATGAGTTGGGGTAGCAAGCAATTAATCTAGTAGTGAATAATGTTGATCACCTTGAGGGGGATTTGGGATTGGAGATTAGCTCTGCTAAGCCTCCCTGTGCTATGCAAGAAGAATTCACCATGTCTATGCTCATGGATGGATAGTTGGCAGCGCAGGTGATGGTGGAGCCAAGTGTTAATATGGGGTAGGGCATAGAGGAAGAAATGCCTATAGTATAGGTTGTGGCTATAGAAGCAAATAAAAGAGGTAAATCTACCCCTCACCTGGGCATCCTTCAAAAGGATGGGAAGAAAGGGGTTTCAGATAAAAATGCTAAAATAGGATGTAAGAAGGATCTAGAGAGGATTAAGATGATTGGGGAGAACTTGGTGGAGTCAGGAGTTGTTAAGACCCTGAACTCCCACTTCTTGACTCCTCCCAAATGATTGTTATCTCTTGGAATGCAAGGGGCTTAAATAGTAGCCCCAGACAAAAAGCTATTTGAGAATTAGTGCATAGGCATTCTCCAGATGTTCTCTTTCTTCAAGAGACTAAAGTTTCTATTGATTATATGATGAGTATGGTGCCCAAGATATGGGGGCAAGGTTAATGTCAATGCATTGGAGCCCAGGGATCTTTAGGGGGTGTGGCATGCCTATGGAACCCATGCAAGATCCATCTTGTGTCTTGGATTTCATTCAGGTCCTCCTTATCCATGGTTTCTTTGTGCACTGAATCAGGGGAAACTATTATTTTCTCTAATGTCTATGCTCCAACAGATCTCTAAGGTAAGCTCGAGGTATGGAACAATATTCATGAGGTGCATAGTTTGTTTCCTTATTTATCATGGATTATTACTGGAGACTTTAATGTCATTCTAGATTTATCTGAGAAACAGGGAGGTATTATGAAAATAGAGCCTTCTTCTATTATGCTGAGAGACAATATCGCGATACTTAATCTTGCATACATTAAGCCCAGCAATGGCCACTTCACGTGGAACAATAGAAGGTTGGGGGATAGGAGTATTACCGAATGCCTTGACCAATTCATGGTGTCATGTTTTTGGGTGGGGGGGTCATGGTCTTCCAGCTCTGAGATACTTGATTGGCAGGGCTCAAATCACTTGCCCATAAAGCTCACTATTTCTTTAGCTAGGATGCCTCAGAGGCTGCCTTTTAAATTCTAGCTCATGTGGCTCAGGGATCTAGACCTGTATGGTTGTGTTGTGGATTGGTGGAAAAGAGGTAGACCGGGATTTGGCATAGCAATGTATACTTTTGCCAAGCTCTTTCAATTTGTCAAGTATTAGCTCAAGTGCTGGAATAGATAATGTTTTGGAAACATTTACCAAGAGAAAAATGTAGTGTAAACACAATTGAATGAAGTGACTCAGATGATTAGGGAAGAGGGGGTGTCTGATTTTTTGTTAAGAGAGGAAGATAAAGCTCTAAAAGTTGTGGAAGAATGGGAGTTGAGAGAGGAAATCTTTTGGAAGCAAAAAGCGTGGAATGTTTGGCTTTAGGAGGGGGATAAGAATACAACATTATTCTTTAACTTAGTGAAATCTAGGCAACATGGTAATACTATTTCCTCATCGGTGACAGAAAGAGGGGAGACTATTCATTCCACCTAGGGTATTTGTAATGAGGCAGAACAGTAATTTGCTTCTTTATTTTGGGAGGAAGTGCAGGGGGACTCGGCAGCTGAGACTCACGTTCTTTCTTGTATTCCATCTTTGGTCTCTTTGGAAATGAATGAGCATCTTATGAGTGTCATTTCTATGGAGGAGGTAGAGAGGACTATTTTCTAGATGCAAAAAAGTAAAGTGCCTGGGTCGGATGGATTTCTGATAGAATTTTTCCAGGAGTTTTGGGACATTATTAAAGTTGATCTTTTGGTTATTGTTCATGAATCACAGTCGAATAAGTAGATGTTCAGGGCCCTGAACTCAACCTTCCTAGCTCTTATCCCTAAGGGGGAGGGAGCTGATTGGTTAAGTCAGTTTCACCCCATTTCCCTTTGTGATGTGATTTATAAAATTATTTCTAAGTTGATTGATGAAAGATTAAAAAGGTAGCTTACATTGCTTATTTCTAAAGAGCAAAGTGGATTCATGGAAGGTCATCAAATCTTGGATGGCATGGTTGTGGCTACTGAGTTAATTCATTCGATGGCCAAGTCTAAAGAAAAGGCTATGTTCATCAAGCTGGATATGAGTAAAGCTTATGATAGAGTCTGGTGGTCCTTCCTTCATAAGGTTTTGAGTGCTTTTGGATTTAGAGAGGACTAGATTCGCTGGGTCATGAGCTATGTGAATTTGACCTCCTTCTCAGTTCTAATTAATGGAGAGCATTATAATTTATTTGGAGCCTCTCAAGGCCTGTGACAAGGTGATCCCCTCTCTCCTTATCTATTTCTTCTTTTGGTAGAAGGGCTGGGATGGTTGATCAAAAGGAATGTGGAAGGAGGATATATTTAGGGCTGGCAGTGGGGAGGAGGTCTCTCGACACTTTCTCACCTACAGTTTGTGGATGATGTGGCTTTGATGGGCATGGCAACTGTTAGGGAGGCATCTAATATGTGCAGAGACCTGGATGTGTATCTTGAGGCATCAGGGCATCTAATTAATGAGGGTAAGTCTTCAATTTATTTCTTCAACACCCCACTTCCAATTCAATAGAGAATTACTAATATATTCAGGTTCCAAATTGGAAGTCTTCCTCTGCTTTACCTTGGAATTCTCATTTCGATTGGGAGGTAGTCTAAGGAGACGTGGCAGGGCCTTCTGGACAAGTTTCATGCTAAGGTTAATCATTAGACACATCATTGGCTATCTTTTGCTGGTCGAGTTCAACTGCTTTAATCAGTTGTGCAAGCACTCCCTATATACAGGTGTATGATTCAAGTGGCGCCAATAAGTTTTGTGAGAGACCTTGATTCCTTAACAAGGCAATTTCTTTAGGCTGGCAATTTATCAGCAACTAAATGGAGTCTCATTAAATGGGAGGTTGTTTGTATTCCAAAAAGGCTAAGAGGTCTTGGATTAAGATAGTCACTACTCTCTGGTATGGCTTTGGCAGCAAAACTATATTAGAGATGGTGTGTTGAACAAGATCGACTGTGGGCTAGAATCTTATCTCACAAGTACTTGATAGGGATTCCTTAGAGTGATACCCCTTGGCATAGTGTGATAGGGAAGGGGTCAGCAATTTGGTCTATGCTCAAGGAAGGGGCTATGCTCATTAAGCATGGTTTTTTCTGGATATGTAAAAATGGGATGGAGGCACAGTTCTGGCAGGACTCCTAGGATGGTTTTTTGCCCCTAGTAAATCAATATCCTTAGTTAAATATATTAGCGCAAAGATTTTGTGAAGCTGGATGGTCGAGGGTGGGTAATTTTAAGGTGTTTTCCCATCAAGGGCAGGTGGTGGATGTTTCTATTCAAAATTTGCTTTTCAGATTTAAGAGAAAGAAGAAACTAAAAAAGTAATGGACAAGGCATGTGAAGTACCTGGATAAAGACTGCGCACCGTAAATCCAGACGCTTGTGAGCACTCCTCTTTGGCTGTGGAGGAATGACACCTGCAAAGAAGAAAACTTGGACAAAAAGGCGTTAGATAGATAGGCGGTGGGTTGCCAAGCAAAAGCTTGTTCCCAGAAGTATGAGAACTTCCTTAAGGGAGGTCAACCCACTATTTTGATAAAAGATAAGTCTGATAAAAAGACAGAATGCTAAAATAGACTGAAATGATAGCAAACTGAAAGAGAAAAGAAAGCAAAGGCTTACCTGGAAGAAGCTGTCGGGCTGGTCACAGTCGCCGGCGTCGGTGGTCCTACCGGCGTCGGTTGTCGGATCTACCGACGTCGGTTAGTCTGCCGACGTCGGTGGGGGTAATGACCGGCGTCGGTCGGGGCAATGGCCTCTAGACGGGTCTGGTCAGATTCCTAGTCTGTGGATGGTCCGAGTTTGGTCTAGGGTCTATTTAAAGATGGTCTGTGGACGGGTCTGAGTCTGATTTGAGGCAGTCAGGGGGTCTGTGCAGAGATACAGGGGAGTCAAATGGACAGAGAGGGATAGAGAGATAGAGGAAGCCAATCAAGGAGATAGGAATCCGGGTCTGCCTAGTTTGATTAGCAGTCTGGGAGGGTAGAAGAGCTGAATCTAGTTTAAAACATGATAACTAGAACGCATAAAGAAAATAAACAGAGTACTTACCTGTGCCCTACTGAAGAAGGTGTTCATCTTGTTGCTAGTGATGCCGGATGTGAAGCCTGTTGCTGATGAAGAATCCCTGTTGTTCACCTGCAGAAACTTGCTGTGTACCTAAGGGAGAGAGTCAAATTGATTGGCAGAGAGGTCAAGTGAAAGGACTGATACAAGGGTCTGATACGAAGGTTGAAGAGTCGGGATGCCAAGGAGAAACGCAGAGATGCGAGAGGAGAGAGATAACGGTGAAGAAAACCGTTATGAAGGGTGCCGACGCCGGCAATATCGCTGACGTCGGCTGAAGGCTGACCGACGTCGGCGGCTGAAAGGCCGGAGAAAGGCTAAAAATAGCCTTTCATCTGTTTCCCAACGGCCGGGTCAAATGAATGCCAGGATGAAACGGTCGATGGAGGTTAAATGGGTGAGAGGAGAGGTTGGAATGGGAGTCTAAGGTATTAAATGGCCATGTGGGGAATAAAGGGGATCCAAGGAGGGTATCCTAGGGTGGCGAGGTGGCAAGGAGAGGGAAAAGGGGCCTTATTTAATTAAAAATAGATGTTTATTTTCAATTAATAAGACCTAGGTAGGTTAGGGATAGTCGAAGTGGCAAGGGACCAAGGGGAGAGAGGAAGACCAAGGGTTAGACACTTTTTCAAAGTCGATGATTGGTCTTGGTCAAAGGTCTTGGTCAAAGGTCTTGGTCAAAGTTGACGAAGTTGGGCGTGATAAGAGTCAAAGAAGAGAAGGTTTGTCCATCATAGAGACGAACAAACGGGGGTGGTCGAGCTAACCTCAAAGGATGTGGTATCTGAGTGCTGCCTACATAGCCCTGGTCATAGGGCCTCAGACCAATGTAGTTCGGATGAATTGAGAAGATTGGTTGATGATGAGATTGGTCATGTGTTGAAATGACGAGGGTAAGATGAGGATAAAATGATGCTACAGATGGTGTATTCTATAGAATTGGTCGAGAGTCTTTCATCCTAGCAAGTTTCCATAGTCGCGATGGATGTATGCTAAAAATGAATGAAGGTCTATTTATGCTTCAGCAAGTATTGGTTTATGCTTAACATAAATTGGGTCTGGTCGGTAGTTTCCATGTGTATTGGTGTTCATAGAAACTATGTGAAATGGTCTAGGGTGATGTCAGCTGGAAATGATGAAAATGGCTTGGTTTGAGATGAGTCGACAATTGATGTGGTCAAAGTGTAGAGAAAAGGTGAAAGGCGAATCGCTCTTTCATTGACAAGGACCAGAAAGGAAGCATAGATAGGGGTTATTAGAACCAAAGCCCCGTTCATGCATTACGTCGTTGACCAGTGTTGAGTTAGAACGGTAATCGAATCACTTTGACATTAAAGTGAGCTCGAAGTCCCTTGAGCAGGTGATAGGAGGAGGATAGGGTAACCAGTTTAAGAGCAGGAATAACCTTACCCCTGAGACAGCTACAAGCCAAGTCCATGACTCGTTTTTTTTTTTTTTTTGGTGCAGGCTGATCGATGCGGGAAGCCTACATAGAGATGTCTTTTAATGTAATGGTCAGTTTGTGAAGCTGATCAATGTAGGAAGCTTCTAAGAAAAGTTGCTGTTTGTAGCAAGATTAGTCATAGCCATCCTTCGAGGGAGTGGTCTATATTTTTGCTTAATAAAAAGGGCTTGAATAGCTGTCCTTCGAGGGATCAGTCTATTAGCTACAGCAATGATAGTACAGCTGTCCTTCTAGGGATCAGTCTGTCTTTTTAATTTTGACTTGATTTTGTGACCATGGATATGTTTTGACATCTTGATTTGTATTTTTTTGATAGGAATTTGAGTCACGGACAAGACTGTAGAAGTTCAAGGATGCCCCTTTTATTAGGACAAAGCATTACTGCTTGCATCATAAAAGGGTCGTAGAGGACTTGTTAATAGGGGAATAGGGTTGAAAGGGATGAGGATTAAGAGGACGTGGATTGCTCAAGGGACGAGCTCAAGTTACGTGTCAAGTAGACGAGTACTCGACTAACAGAAGAATGGTCGAAGACGCAAGACATAAGAAGGGGTTTAAGGTCTAATAAGACCCTGGGCCATGCTTGTATGTTAAGGTCCGAGTCAATTAGGAGCAAACTTGCCCCAATTTGCCTCTTTCCAGATTGGTCAGGTGTTGATTGATGGATGTGAAGTTGGTTGACATTGTCGTTGGTTGGTTGAAAAAGGTTGAATGTTTGGTCGAGAGGTCTGGTTGATTGATATTTGGTTAAAGTTTGGTTGAGACTAGTCGAATAATTGGTCGGGGGTTGGGTCGATGGACACTTGGTCGAGATGAGTGATTGATATGTGGCAGAGACTGGGTTTAAAGTTGGTCAAGGTTTGGATGAAGGATGAATTCCCCCAGTGGGTAGGGAGAAGGTTTGAAAGATTGGTTAAGGTCGATTGAGGTTTAGTGGTCAGATGGATGGTATTAATGTCGAATAAGGGGGTCAAAGGCGGCAAAGGGACTACAGTCTGGCATGAGGATCCTGATTTAGGTGATGAGGTTGGAGAGGCATGGGTCGGGGTTGATGTTTTGTTGAAGAGGTGGTCAAGAGGATCCTTGGTGAGAAGGGAGTCCTTTTTCTGGTGGTGACGAATGACAGCTTTGAGAGTGCAACAACGCTCAGTGTCATGTCCCGAAATGTGATGATAGTGGCAGAATTTAGAGTTGTCGAACCAAGATGGCCTTGATCCGAGAGTTGATGAGTGAGGTGGTGTTGAAGGTTTATTGATGACGTGGTTGAGAAGAGAGGTGTCATTCTCCAAACATTGGCGAATGGCGACCTTGAGGGCAGGACAATGCTCCGTGTCGTGTCCAGGCGTGCGATGATACGTACAAATGCAAGTGTGGTCGAACCATGGTGGCTTAGGTCTGAGAGATTGATATGATCTAAGAGGCGGGAGGTCGATACAAGATGACTGCAATAATTGCCGTAAGAGCAAGGCATATGAACCTACTAACGGGTCGGGATGTTTTATTGCAGTGGGGGTTGATGATGTTGGTTTGGGAGGTGAAAGAGGTATAGGTCGAGGGCTTGGATGAGATGTATGTTTGATGGGTTGAGAGAGTAATGGAAGCAAATTGCCTCTATGAAGGGTGGGAGTGGGAAGCACTCCTATTAAAGTGGACGGATGCGGGCCCAAGATTGAAGGTAATGACGAAGGTGGGGGAGGAGTTCTCCGATGTGGTCTAGTAGCTTTCGTTGGTTTGGGTCGAGGGCCACCGTTGTGCGAGGCGAGGTTAGATATGGGTTTGGGTTTGGACGTGGATGGAGGTGCATGAGATATAGTAATCTCAGGCAAAGGGCAGGAGGAAACCGTGACTGGGTGTTCCTCGGTTGAAATGGGTGGAGAGACTGGTTCTTCTCTTGGTGGAGAAGAAATAAGAGAGAGCGGCTCCTCGAGTGGGCAGAGGGCGTGGATGATCGTGCCTTCTACTTGTAGTTGAGGATTAGGCAAGGTAGGGTCTTCAGATGGAGGTGGGCTTGATGGTGTTGATGTGGTCAAGGCGTCCTCCAATACAAGAGAGGTAGATGGAGGACTAGTAGGGGAAGAAGGTTCCTCATCCTTTAATGGAAGAGGTTGGTCAAGAACAAGAGGCAAGATAGTGCTAATCGTGTGAATGTCATGGTCTTGAGGGTCATTGGTCGAAGTCTGGACATTGTTTTGAGTAGGCGGATGATTCGGAAATGTTTGTTTGAAAATGTCGATATGTTGGTTAGGTGGGGCGTTCGGGTTATCTAAAATAAGATCCCCCTTGTCGATCATGTCTTGGACGATGTTTTTGAAAGTTCGGCAGTTGTCGATGTCATGGCCTTGGACGCGATGAAAGGGACAGAAGTCAGCCTCCTTGTACCATGTAGGGATGGCTTTTGAAGGGTCAAATTGAGGTGGTCGGATTGGAGGGAGATTGAGGACCCCCTGCTTGAGAAGTTTTTCCAAAACGGAAGCGTATGGTTCTCCAAGTGGAGTGTAAGAATGCTGAATGTACCATTGTTGGAATTGTTTGGTGATGCTTGGAGATGTCGAAGGTTGAGAGTAATTAGTTGACATCGAGGATGGTGATCTAACGACCACAGTATGGGCCATTCCGTTAGATTCAGAATTAGCAGAAGAAGAAGGTCTGGAAGAAGAATGGCCATTGGTTTTTGCGTTGGTATGACGCAATTTGACCTTATCTTCTTCAAGGGCGCGGAGTTCAAGCTTTCGAGCCATGATGAAAGCTTCGTCAAAATTACAGAATGTCTAAATCCGCAAGGTAGAAGAGATGTGTCTGGCACATGCTCTAGAGAAAAGCTCGATGAGCTCGGGTTGAGGCAAAGAGAAGGAGAGCTGGTTGATCAGACCTCTCCAACGAGCGACAAAGTCGACAATTGATTCGTCGTCAAATTGCCTGATAGAGTAAAGGTCTGTGATTGAGACTTGTTTGGTGATGTTGATTGAGAAATGGTCAAGAAATAATTGGGCAAGTTGGATGAATGAAAAGATAGAGTGTCTGGCAAGAGAACTATACCAGTCAAGGGCAGGGCCAGAAAGGGACATAGGGAACGTGCGTAAAAGCAACGCATCGTCATGGGCAATAAGATAACAGGCATGTCTAAATGCCCGTAGATGTTGTTGTGGGTCTTCCTTACTCTGAAAGCGAGTGAATTTAGGAAGCTCCCAATGGTTAGGGTATGGTCGAATAGGGACGGAAGGATGGATGGGCTCATTGCAAATTTGCTCATATGACAAAGTATTGCTTGAACCGGAAATGGAGGCTTCGAGACTGGACATTTTATCCATCAGCATCTTGATAAGATCTGCTGACAGATTGGCGGGCTGAGCGCCCCCTAGGTTGTAAGGCGCTTGGAAGAGGCTAGAGGAGGAGTGCGACATAGTTGGTTGTACAATGTACGGATGACTAGTCGCAGGGGCAGAAGTGGAGGCTAAAGGTGGTTGTGTTACGAAGGTCGAAGGTATAGGTTGACTGGGCACCGCCAAAGGTGGTTGAATGGCGGCACTGGTAGAAAGATAAGTTGGCACTCCTACATTTGTGGGCGCAAGAGTATGAGGGGTCGAGACAATCAAGTTTTTATATGATGTAAAACTTGGTTGAATTGAAGGCGGTTGAGGGGGTAATGAAACCCCGATGGAGGTCGGTCTAAAAATAGACGGGGAAGCCAAACTTTGCGTATTGGCCATGGTTGGGTTAATAGTTGAGGCAAAAGGTTGAGTCATAAAGGGTTGGGTGGTAAATGGCGTGGATGTCGTGGCCATGTCACCCGAAAGGTCTCGCGTTGAGTTTCTCGCGAGATAGTTTTGGAGGGCTGCGGTATTGAGGTCCAAGAATCTCTCGAAATCCTGGTCCCCTTCAGGGATGATGGGAATTTGAGTCGGGGTCAGGGTCGGGGTCGGTCCTGTAGGAGTTCTTTTAGTTTCTGAGTGGAACTCCATGATAGGACTGGTTAGGGACGGGGTAGACGGAAGCGGTTGTTGGCTAAAGTGGTTAAGAAGAGAGTCCTGGTTCCAGAAACTGTGTTCTTGCAGTCTCAGAAAACCAGAATGTGGTTTTGACAGAGAAGAGATAGGTTTTAGGCTGCTGGTTTTAAAAAAAAGGACAGTGACAGAGACCGACGTCGGTTAAAAATCCGATGTCGGTAATGGAGGAAGCTGACGTCGGTAGAAGAACCGATGCCGGTGACAGGGGAAGGCCGACGTCGGTGGCAGAACCGATGTCGGTGACTATGTTTTCCAGAGAACCAAAAGGTTTGAATATTCTTGGAAAACAAAGAAGAAAGCGTCCTCACTCACTCAAACAAACAGATGAGAAGAGGAAAACAGAGAGAGACAGACAAGCCTAAGCAATAAATCCTAGGAATTAACCTTAGAAATTGTGGCTTATGCCTTAGATGAATGTTTAGGGAGATTGGCTGAAAAATGGGTCCTAGAAGAAGGCGGTCTAAAGATGATTTCAGGTGTTGTTTTCGGTGCTCAAAGTCTGTGTTAGGGTCTAGTACGTGGCCTGGTGCTAAGGAGCAAGCTCCCCTCACTTCACGATTCTAGTGGTTAGCTGGTCTCGCTTAGCCAAGATATACCTCGCCTAGAGTTTATCCTCCGCCAGAGAACGGAGTGGGCTTCCCCCTTGGTGATGAAATCCAAGTGGGGTTACCGGGATGGGTAAGGTATCCGCTGGGGGATGAAATCCCAGTCGGGCCTTGTCTCAGGTATGTTTTATGTGTGTTTTAGTGCATGTGGTCAGGTAGTGTAACATCAAGTGTCTACGATTTATTCAATATGCGTCTAAGTTACTAGATGTGGACTAATGCAAGCACAAGCAGAAATGAAAGTGCAATATGTTTTAATGCCCAAGTCGAAATGTGATGTTTGTTATGAAGACAAGCTTGAGAAAGGGTTGAGAGTATGATGTTTAGACTAGTCTAGAATGCAAGGAAGAAAGATTCGTTTTAGTCCTGCTGATAGTGTCATTGAGAAGAAAAGAAGGAGGAGAAAAGGTAAGAACCTAATGCTCCTAAATGAATGAAGAAGAAAAAGGAACCCAGGAGGAACCTAGGGTCCCACCGGGCGTGCCAGAGATGTTTCTATTCAAAATTTGCTTTTCAGATTTAAGAGAAAGAAGAAACTAAAAAAGTAATGGACAAGGCATGTGAAGTACCTGGATAAAGACTGCGCACCGTAAATCTAGACGCTTGTGAGCACTCCTCTTTGGCTGTGGAGGAATGACACCTGCAAAGAAGAAAACTTGGACAAAAAGGCGTTAGATAGATAGGCGGTGGGTTGCCAAGCAAAAGCTTGTTCCCAGAAGTATGAGAACTTCCTTAAGGGAGGTCAACCCACTATTTTGATAAAAGATAAGTCTGATAAAAAGACAGAATGCTAAAATAGACTGAAATGATAGCAAACTAAAAGAGAAAAGAAAGCAAAGGCTTACCTGGAAGAAGCTGTCAGGCTGGTCACAGTCGCCGACGTCGGTGGTCCTACCGGCGTCGGTTGTTGGATCTACCGATGTCGGTTAGTCTGCCGACGTCGGTGGGGGTAATGACCAGCATCGATCGGGGCAATGGCCTCTAGACGGGTCTGGTCAGATTCCTAGTCTGTGGATGGTCCGGGTTTGGTCTAGGGTCTGTTTAAAGATGGTCTATGGACGGGTCTGAGTCTGATTTGAGGCAGTCAGGGGGTCTGTGCAGAGATACAGGGGAGTCAAATGGACAGAGAGGGATAGAGAGATAGAGGAAGCCAATCAGGGAGATAGGAATCCGGGTCTGCCTGGTTTGGTTAGCAGTCTGGGGGGGTAGAAGAGCTGAATCTAGTTTAAAACATGATAACTAGAACGCATAAAGAAAATAAACAGAGTACTTACCTGTGCCCTACTGAAGAAGGTGTTGATCTTGTTGCTAGTGATGCCGGATGTGAAGCCTGTTGCTGATGAAGAATCCCTGTTGTTCACCTACAGAAACTTGCTGTGTACCTGAGGGAGAGAGTCAAATTGATTGGCAGAGAGGTCAAGTGAAAGGACTGATACAAGGGTCTGATACGAAGGTTGAAGAGTCGGGATGCCAAGGAGAAATGCAGAGATGCGAAAGGAGAGAGATAACGGTGAAGAAAACCATTATGAAGGGTGCCGACGCTGGCAATATTGTCGACATCGGCCGAAGGCTGACCGACATCGGCGGCTGAAAGGCCGGAGAAAGGCTAAAAATAGCCTTTCATCCATTTCCCAACAGCCGAGTCAAATGAATGCCAGGATGAAACGGTCGACGGAGGTTAAATGGGCGAGAGGAGAGGTTGGAATGGGAGTCTAAGGTATTAAATGGCCATGTGGGGAATAAAGGGGATCCAAGGAGGGTATCCTAGGGTGGCGAGGTGGCAAGGAGAGGGAAAAGGGGCCTTATTTAATTAAAAATAGATGTTTATTTTCAATTAATAAGACCTAGGTAGGTTAGGGATAGTCAAAGTGGCAAGGGACCAAGGGGAGAGAGGAAGACCAAGGGTTAGACACTTTTTAGGTGTCTACGGTGGAAGCGAGATGGAAAATACCAGAGGAATGGCCAATTGTTGGATTGGAGGCTGAGTGTGTGGAACACTAATCCATTCTTGCTAGACGCAGTTGTAGTTCCATTTTAGAAAGGTATGTTCTGGCATGGGCCCCCAATCTTAAGGGATCATACACAGTGTCTTCTAGGTACCAGGCATTGATCTCATAGCAACTGGATGGTGGGAGGGAAGTTCCTTGGTGGAAAAAAGTCTGGAATAGTTTCTCTTGGCCAAAGTGTAATGTTTCACTTAGACTTTGCCCTGGAATAAATGCTTAACGTGGGATAATATTTGGAAGAAAGGATTTTCTGGCCCTTCGAGGTGTGTTTTATGTAATAACAAGGAGGAATATTCTCAACATTTATTCTTTCGATGCTCCTTAGTGAAATTATGGCACTTTTGGTGGGAAGTGTGGAAATGCTAGTGTGTTCATGCATCCTCCTTCGCTAATTTTTGGGCAAGATTGGGGAGACCACCCTCACCAGCTTCATTTATGCAGGAGGTATGGTATGCTGGTTCTATTTTCCTTTTATGGCAAGTCTGGCTTGAAAGAAATCACAAGATTTTGAGTAAAATTTTTGGGAATTCAGCAGGTTTGGACTAGAATATTGGGCATGGTCCAAGAAATTGTTGGAGTTAAGAGTGATATTACCCTACTAATGGTGAAGAGTGATGCTGAGATAGTAGAGAGGTTGGGCGTATAGGGAATTTATCTAGTCTCAGCATGTGTTAGAAGAGGTAGACAAGTGAAATAGAAAGTGCAAAGGATGGGGAAATGGATGCCTCCTCCTACTAGTTTTTTGAAACTTAACACAGACAGGTCATCTCGAGGGAATCCAGGCTCAACTGGGATTGGTGGGATCGACAGGGATTCTATTGGTTTAGTGGTTTTTATTTTCATGGCTAACAAAGGTGTGCAGATAGTTAATCATATGGAAGGTTGGGAAATTTTATATGCTTTAAGGTGAGCTTATGATTTAGGATGGAGGCAAGTGATCTATGAGGCCGATTCTCATGATCTAGTTAATTTGCTTCTTGAGAAGAAGACCTCTGATGTGTGTTGGCAGCTGTCACTGATTGTTCAGTAGATTCTTTAGGTCAGTTCTTGTATGGATTCAGTGATTGTTGCCCATATTCCTAGGGAATGGAATAGGGCAGTTGATTTCCTGGAAAGATGGGGATCAAAATATTTTGAAGGCCACCAGTTTGATGGTTGGGAGCATATGCCCTACGCACTATGTCAAAATCTGGAGAGGATTATTGTGGAGGATGAGAGTGGTATTGGAGTGTAACTTTCTTGACCTTGTCATTTTTAGCAGTTTTGTTGTTTCTTGAGATGTTTGCCTCAGGCTAGTTTGTACTTTGGTATTCTTTGTTTTAATAAAAAATTTACCCCTCTTTTATTTAAAAAAAAAGAATTATAGGTTTATGCAGAACAATTCGTATTATTGGGATTCATAGTTTTAGTAGATAAAGTAAGAATGTATGAATAAAATTTAAAGTTAATTATTGAGTGACCTATTCTAATAAACATAGCATATGTAAGAAGTTTATATGGTTTAGCAACTTTTTACATAAAGTTCATTAAAAAAAAATTAGTGGTATTGTTGAAACAATAACAGATTACATGAGAGGAAAAGAATTTGTGGACAAAAAAATAATAGAGAGATTTAAATTATTTAATAATAAGATTAAGTGAAAACTTATTTTAGTGTTACCAAATTTTAACAAAGTATTTGAGATTGATTGTGATGCTTCACATGTGAAAATTGGTGTGGTGTTGAGTCAAGAGGCAAGGCTAATAACATATTTCAATGAGAAATTGAATGATTTAATAAATAAGTATTCTACATATGATATTGAATTTTATATTATTGTACAATAATTAAGACATTAGAGGCATTACCTAGTGCCTAATTAATTTATCATATTATAGATCATGAGGCCTTGAAGTAAATGAACACTCAAAATAAATAAATAGTAGACAAGAAAAGTGGGAGCCTTTTTTATAAGGATATACTTCTATTTTTATAAATAACTAAATAAAATATAATCAGGTAGTTGATGCTTTGATCATAAGAGTGGTATTATTAACTATTATGGTGAATGAAGTAGTTAGGTTTGAAGTTGTTAAGGAACTATATGATACTAGTCCAAATTTTGACAAGATAGTTTTAAGCAATGCATATTTCCATTAACATGTGAGATAGGTACTATTAATGATGTGTATCTTGTACATGATGGTTATCTCTTCAAAGGAAAACAATTATGTATTCTAGTTGGGTCTCTAAGAGACAATATTATAAGAGAATTGCATAGTGGTGGTTTGGGTACAAATTTTGGTAAGAATAAGATAATCACTTTGGTGGAGGAGAAGTATTTTTGGCCAAACATGAAAATATATGTGTCACTATGTTTCAAGGTGAAATATATGTCAAGTGGCTAAGGTCCATGCATAAAATATAGGGTTGTAGATGTTGTCATTATCTATTTCAAGAGGACCTGATTAGATTTGAGTATTGATTTCATGTTGGGATTACCCAACACTAGAGAGGTAATGATTTATTTTTTGTTTTTGTAGATAGATTTTATAAGATGGTTCATTTTATTACATGTAATAAAACTAATGATGCCATTAGAGATGCAAAACTATTTTTCAAATATGTTGTGAGATTCTATGGTGTTCTAAAAACCATCACATAAGATATGGACACAAAATTTCTCAGTCATTTTTGGAGGAATATATGGAATAAGTTGGGAAATAAGATACATTTCAATAGTGCATACCACCCATAAATAATTTTTTTAAATAAGAGTTTGGAAAATTTATTCAGATGCATAGTTAGAGAGAAGCCCAAGCAATGAGACTTAGTTTTAACACATGCTAAGTTTACATATAATAGTTAAGTGAATATATCAATAGGAAAATCACCATTTTATATTGTTTATATGATGAATATTATGTTTTTTTATATTGGGTATAATTACCAGTTTCTAAATGAGTTAGTGATGTTATAGAAGTATTTTCCTAACATATGTAATAGTTTCAAGAAGTGATGAGAAAGCAACATTGAAGTAAAGAGAAGTATAAAGTAGCAATAGATGTAAGAGGTAGGTTGAAGGTATTTGAAGAAGGATATTTAGTGATGGTTTAATTTAGAAAATAAATATTTACAATAGGAAAATACAATAAGCTGAAGTACAAAAAAAATGGTATATGTAGAGTTGTAAAGAAAATAAATGGAAATGCTTATGAGGTGAGTTTACCACATAATTTTGATATATTGTTAGTATTTAATGTTTCATATTTATATGATTTTTATATAAAATATGGTGAAGAGGAATACTATGAAGAAATATATTATAATTAGTAGATACCAAAGAAGAAGAAATAAAATATAGCACATGTTTTGGATAAGAAGACATGGCATACAAGGTAAGTAAGTTGTTATGACCCAACACACTCCATTTTAGGAATTCAAATAGGGAACTATTATTGTTAATAAAAAAAATTCATGGTCCATATCAACCTTATGAATTATAATATCGATTTAATATGCATAAGCCTAAGGTTTTTTTCAAAGTCTAATTTTGTTGCAATGTTCCAAAACTGAAAAAATCAAAGCTTTGACATCATTCATGAATTATTTACCACCTTTGACATTTTTTCTATTTTAAAATGCATATTCAAAATTATATTTAATTTAATCAACTAACATGAAAAATAAAACATGTTATCATATTTAATCTTTTATGTGCATCATCCAATTCCTGGGTTTTAAATTTTCATTGAGTTCCTTAGATCATGGCATTTATCTGCATCCCATTTTATCGTAGTTGGATATGGTATTTATGAACTTTATAAGTTCACTTGAGAATATATATTCCCAAGATTCATCCACATGGAATCAAATATTTCATTCACAACTCATGATGTCAAAATTATATTCTATGTTTTCCAAGCAATAGACTCATTATAGGTCATCCACGTGTCAAGATCTCATTCATTTGAGACATGACTAGTCTTTGTGAAAATTTAAAATATTAAAATTCCATGGAGACATAATATCACACCATGTGGATAAATATCTATCACTTAGAGTCTACGGGAAGAAAATATAGTCAGTATTAAAAAGGTTCTCACATTCCCAAGATCATGCCAAGTGGTAAAATCTTGTTAACCCAAGACTTGAAAGATCAAGGGAAGTCCAACATATTCAAATTGTCCAATTTCACTCTAAACATATAGATTCCTAATATTCATCCACATGGAATCATTTCATTCACTCAAAACTTATGATATCAAAACCATATTCAAATATTTCTAAGCAATTGAGTCACCACAAGCCATCCATGTGCCAAGATATCATTCATTCAAGACATAGCTAGTCTTTTAGAAATTTGAAATATTACAAGTCCTAAAACCCTAAGGTCATGCCATGTGATAATGTCTCATTTACTTAGATCTGATGGGAATAAATTCAATTCAATATTTAAAAGGTTCCCAAACTCCTGAGATCATGTCAAATGGAAAAATATCAATTACCTAAGACCTAGAATATCAATGTAGGTACAATATATTCAAGGTTCCTAAGTATCCAAATAAATGAGATAATGACATGTGGCATAATCCCATTCACTCAATCCTTATTATTTAAAACTATAGCACCTAACATTCAAAGTCTCCATATTGATGAGAGTCACTCAAGTGTCATCATCTTAGAAGTTAGGGGCCTGACAAGAAAAAGTACAATGCCAAAATTTATAAGTCTCCAATTTAACAAGATTCGCCTACATGATAGGATCTCATCAAATCATAACTAATCATTTGAAGTTACAATTCAAAGTGGTGATTTCTCTAGATTTCTAAGAGTCATCCACATGTCATCATCTTGGAAACCCATAACCCATCAAGAGGAAGGTACAAAAGTAAAATAAAAAAATTACCTAGGGTCCTGATATTAATCCACATGGCACCATCTCATGCACATGGGTATTTTCCAAAATAAGTACAAATTTTAAATTCTAGAAGATCTTGAGTCCCAAATATCATGACAACAAGAAAATTTTATTAATTCATAACCTATAGAGCATATAGAGTAGAACTATACAGATAAATACCCCCAGGTAAATGAGATTGAAACAAGTGTCACAATATTAGACATGCATAGCTAAAATATAAGTGCAAGAACTAAAAATTAGGTACAATTTAAATACACAATAAATGGATGCTTGGCTAATGAAGATGAATAAGCATTCATGATGAGTGAAATATTTCTACGTGGAAAATAACACCCATCAAAGTTGATTTGTAAATTCAAAATAAGAATGAGAAGCGGATCTAGATACCATTGTTACATTAACTTCATAAGATATGGGAATTGAAGTCTCAATATTTAAATTATATTTATATAATCATGAGAAAATAAAATAACTTTTCCATTAATCGAGTTGTGAGATGTGAATTTGAGCCACAAATCCATCAAGAGCCCTAATTTTTCCACTAGAGAATTTTTGAATCAATCCAACTAGCTTTTTGAAAATAATACAATACCATAATGGATTCCTCATCATGATCAAATAAAAATCCTCCCTCTTTATATTCTATTGAAAGATCAATTTATTACTTGGACACATTTTTAAATAGAGGTGTGTTACCATTTCCCTATTAATTTGCTCTCTAGGATGAGATTGATAGTATTGAGCCATATTCATCCTAAGACCAATTAGAATAGAATAGAAAATAATACATGTATGACATAATAAATGTTAAAATAGTGGGTTCACACAATATATAAATAAATTATGAGGTGATTTCATGCATGTATTTACTTCATGATTTATTTCTCAATGGCACCATTACTAGAAATTGTTTGCACTTTAGAGTTAATAGGAATGTGGTGGCTTATATATTTGGTGATGCTTTTGAGAAATAGTTTTGCCTTCCAATTCTTAAGACAACTTATAACTAAGTTATATCTAATGCCTAGTTAGACCATAACACATTTGAGGGTAAGCTCAAGTAGTGGCTGGTAAAAGGTGAGAAAATGAATATTTGAAGAGTCATTTCATCATTTCTCATAACCAAATTTAGGATACTTATTAAAATAGACACGAACTTGTTGAATAGGTTTTTTAACATTAATTTTATACATAAGGCATGGGTAATCTTGTTAGACATAATTCTGACTTTTAAAAAAATCATCGCACTTGGAAAGGTCATTAGTTTTTGGCTTAGGGCATAGATGTTCAAAGTTGATGAAAGGCCATATGATATAAATTTTTACATGATGTCTTATGTAGCAGATGCAAACATGGGAATAATGCACACAACTTTTATGTAGAACATGAATAATCATATATTCACTTAAAGAATGAATTATTATGTGGGTTATTATATAGCCATAGATACAACCAAACAACCTCCTAAGATATAAAAAGGAGGATTAACAAACAAACCTAGAATAGAGTTCATGGGTGTAATAAACTAATATAATAACCATAACTATCTATGGTTAATTAAACACCCATTATTATAATCTAACATTCTTCCCCTTAATTAGGCATAGCTTGAAGTGAATGGGAGAGATATTCTATAAATACCTAAAATTTGTCACATGAAAGTGACTTGGTGAAGACATCTACATGTTTTTCTATTATTGGGTAAAATTGGAGTTGTATGTTGTATTATTATATATATTCGCATATGAAATAAACTTTCACCTCAATATGTTTTATGTGTTCATGAAAGATTGGATTACAAACAAGTTTTAGAACACCCTCATTGTCACAATACATGATGTTAGGTTTTTTTTTTGTACTTTGAATCCTTACAGTATGCAACATAACCATATCACTTCGTAGATAGCTCATCCTATAGAACGATAGTTTGTTGTAGTGGAAGATCAAGAAACAAAGTTATGTTTCTTGATCCCCTAAGATATAGGAACATATCCTAAAAAGATAACGCATATCCACAAGTGGATTTTATGTCATTAATATTTCCTACATGATCTAATTCTGAATATCCTATCAATAATAAATTATCATTCTTCTTATATGCTAGGTCTAAATCCATGTACCCTTGATATATCTCAATATTCACTTTGTTTCCTTCCAATGAGAGATCTTTGGATCTTACATAAACTATGAATGATACATAAATTCATAGATTATTTTTGGTCTATTATATGTTAATTAAATAAGACTCCAAATAAACTATCGATAGAGAGTTGTATTTAATAGAGGTGATAGATTTGTACAAGACAATTGAAGTCTTGTCTTCATAGGTGTAAAAAGTGGAATACTACCCATAATTCTAAATTTATCTAGTATTATCTTGGCATTTTTCATTTGGGACACAAATATGTGATGTTCATTTGTCCATACTTCTAATCCTAGATAATAGTGTAGAAGCCTAAAATCTATCATGTTGAATGATCGACTAAGATCTTTATTGGTTACATCTATCATCTTCACTGAACTGCCAAAGATGAATAAATCATCAACATATAATAAAATAATCATAATTTATCCCCCTTATTATTTGAGGTAGATATTTGTCTCATAGGGACTCATCTGGTATCCATATTAAATTAGACGCTCATCAATTTTCATGTACCATGCTCGGGAAGCCTATTTGAGACTGTACAAAAATTTGATGAGTTTACATACTTTTCCTTTATTACCAAAGTGAGAAAATCTTTTGGTTGTGTCATGAAAAATTATTATTACAGATATCCATTGAAAAAGACACTTTTTACATCCATTTTGTGGACCCTCCATCCAAATTGGGAAACCAAAGTAAATATCATTAATGGCTATCTTGATCTTGGTCATAAGAGCAAATGTCTTATCATAATCTATGCCTTACTTTTGTGCATATACATTTTCTATGAGTTGATCATTGTGCTTGTTAATACTCATTTATTTTATATTTAGTTTTGAAGACCCATTTATAGCCACTTGGCTTATTCCCTATTGGAAGATCTTCAAGATGTCATGTTTTATGTTTCATCAATGATTAAAATTTTTCATCGATGGTATCCTTCCAAGGTTTAGAGTTTAGGGATTATTAAACTATATAGATCTAAATAGATTCAACAACTACACTCATTAATTCCAAATTAACCTCTCCTGAAGTCATTTTATGATTCTTTGGTCTATTAGTTGATGTGTTTGGAAGTATGTCCAATTTACCATCCCTTAATGTACTTGTATATCATTTAGTCATACATTTAATGGTACCTATGGGTGGTGGAGCTGCACAATTATTCTCATTATCACCACTATCTTCATCTAATGTATTTACATCTTAGTCATTCTCTATGGGACTGATTGGTGTACAAAGTGAGCTTGTAGAAGGATTTCATGCTTTTATATTCTTGAAAAAATCAACATCCTTGCTAGTGTGTATTTTCCTGGTCTTTAGATCCATTAATTTATAGGCAAGTGCTTTTTTATTGTACCCTAAGAAGACATATTTTTCTATTTTCATGTCATGTTTAGTCCTCTCTACTTTGGGAATATGCATATGTACTTTGCATCCAAAAAATTGAAGATGTGTTATAGATGGCTTGTGTCTTGACCATGCTTCTTATGGTGTTACTCCATCAAGAGCTGTAGTGGGAAATTTATGGAGTATATAGACTATGGTTTTGACTACTTCTACCCAAAATGCTGTTGGAAAATTAGAATCATGTAGCATACATCACACCATTTTCATGATAGTATGATTTTCCCATTCAAAAACGTTTTGTTGTGGTGTATATAGAGGTGCAAATTGATGATGAATGTATTTTTTTCAAAAATTCTTTGAGTTTGTTACGAGTCAATTCCACCCCAAGGATATGAGTAGAGGGTTTTAATGTTCTAACCAGTCTCATTTTCAACATCAATTTCTAACTATTTTAAAGTTTCAAAGGCTTGGCTCTTTCTATTCGGATAGTAAACCCACATTTTTATAAAAAAATAATAAATAAATAACATGAAGTACTTAAACCTATCATGACTAGGTGACATCAATCCACATAGATAAATATGTACTAGATCAAGTTTTCCATGGGCCTGATATGTACTTTTATGAAATGGAGCTCTATGTTGTTTGCCTGCTAAGCAATGTTGGCATTTGTCTATACCCTTTTTGACAGATGTAAATCCTCTTACCATTTTATAATGGTGGAGTGTGTCAAGATATATAAAACCAATGTGACCAAATATTCTATGCCATAATTGTGTTGAGTCTTTGTCTTTTGTCACAAGTGCTTTATTGGTTTTATGCACAAAGTCAATTTGGAACATTTTCACAACTCTTAACGTTTGTGAACAAATTTATGAATGTTTTGATTATCTCTGATAAAACACATATTTTTTCACCTTTGTAGTTAAATTTAATATTGAGGTTGTGTTCAAGTAACTGATTCACTAATATAACATTGTTGGTGAGTCCTATAATATACAAGAAGTCTAAGATTTTACAAGCATTATGTCCAAGTGGTAGAGAGATGTCCTGAATACCTTGAACATGGTAAGATGAAACATCCCCAAAATAGACATGGTTTTTATGAGAAGTCTCATTCATATTGTATAACTAATCTTTCCTTCCAATCATGTGTTGAGTGCCACCTGAGTCAACATAACAAATAGAACTTTATGTTAGCATGTGTGTTGTCATTGATGTCAGAGGCTTGATGTAATGTGTGAATTGATGTTAAGGATAATGATAAAGTGGTGATGTCATAGTATGATCAGTTTCATTGATGTCAAGAAGGATAAGTAAGGTAAGTATTGTTTGAGGCTTATCATATTGTATCTAGAATGTTGATGTGGTTTTAGGTCAAGGTGAGATTCCAAGATGGTACAGCTCATATAAGCATGGAATGAGGTGTGATAGGTTAGCTCAAAGGTGTTGACCAAGCTTAAGATCTTGAGGAGGAATATAAATCAATATAGTACATTGGAAAGTTGTATGCACATGCAAATTGGAGGTTTCATAGCTTGAGAAGAAGTTTGTGATGATCATTGGCATGTGCAAAGTTTTAATGGTGACATGAGCCTTATAAGAGAGTGAAGCAAATAAAATAAATATTTATAGAAGTGGAAGAGACCATGAATACTATCATAATATCATATTAAATATGAGGTAAAGTTATAATAGTGTGTGTATAGGTGATGAGCCATTGGACTACTTCTTTTAAATCTACCAAGGTATGAATTAAATGTAGGGCTGCCAAGTGTTGAAACCTTGCTCGATCAAATCAAGGATCAATGCCATGTGGGTGATCACCTAAATTCAATAAATAAAAGATATACAATGCACATTAAATTATGCAGATGGATATCTAAAGGTGAGATTGAAGTCAATAGGTCAAAGGATCCTGAGATTTAACGTGATGGTGCCATGTGTCATAATCACAATGAATTGGTAGTAGATCAATGATGAATGTTTCATTACGAAAATCAAAGATCAATGACATGCATTCAATTTTTTATATGGATATTAATGGTTCAAATTGAATCAATATATCAATAATCCTATATTTCATGCAAGGCTACCACATGGCATAAGAGCATTAACTAAATGGTTACTAATAGTAGGGTACATAGAAGGCACGTAGGGCTATCAAGTGTGATAGTATCAAAAGCCCAAATCAAATATTAATGATGAGCACAAATTCAAGGATAGGATATTGACATATAAAATTTGATCAATTTTCTAGGGGTTATGAGATGACTACATGTGTTTTAAGTGACAACATGTTGAAGTGTTGTCATTGAATCCTACAAAGTGGTCTGTGTGAGTAATGAAGACAATGAAGGTGTATGTATCTTGGAATGATTTGTATATTCCTTGTTTACCATTAGTCATCCATATATTAGTGATTTTATTTTCTCTTAAAGTTTATAAGTATCTCATGAATAAATTTGGAGGTTAATATATTGATCCTACAGGTGTTGGGAATCTTGTTCATCATGACTATGTTTTAGAGGCAAGATGATTACTACAAGCATGTTGAGGGAAGTGAAGTGTTTAAGATCTCATGACAAGTGGTGATATAACTAATAAATATATTTATGTTTTTTGAGACATAATTATCCTATACAATCTTGTTGGGATCTAAAAAGATAGGTTATGTGAATGAATCATGCAAAACCAAAAGGCTTGTCTAGCAGTGTTGAGACTATGAAACAGAGATATGAGTAATTGGTCTATAAGTCTAATGAATTTTGATTAAACATGATAAATAACCTTTGTATTTTGATCTATAGGTATTAAAATATATATTCATGTGGATTATAAGTGTTTAAGTAATCCTTTCATGTATAAGAGATGAGTTTCTATATGATTGTACTTTAACTGAGTAGGACCAGTCTAAGTGGTCAACTTGAGAGAGTTGGTTTGAGGTTTGTTAGGATATGTGATGTTGGAAAATGAATTTTTTAATGTTTTTAGGTCATGAAGGACCTATACATGTAATTTATTTAGGTTTTTATATTATAAAATCATTTGTGTGCTTCAGTTTCTTGAGTTAGTGTTTTCTATGTATGAAAACCTAAAGAGCAAAGAGACCTAATTACTAGGTTCAAGGTTTGAGTTTGAGTTACAAGTGGCATGAACCTATGTGATAGTAATCAAGGGTATATTATAATAATTTTTTATGTGTTTTAAGTGTTGGTGAAGGTTGAATGTGGTCCAAGGAGTCCAAGTTGTAGCATGTGGGTGTGAAGGCCTAATTCCTTTAGGTCTCAACAAGGCCTAATGAAGGATTTGAGTATTAAGGACTATGGCTGACCGATGGAGTAGATTTAATCACCCATGTAACATGTTTGGATACCTATTCCAAGTGTAATACAAGTGTGTGAAGTTTCTTGTCTAACTAATATGGGTTAGACTAAGAGTATGGTATAAGTACAAGGCCTAATTGGCCTATTTATACTAGTAGAGTGTGTGAGACAACAAGCAAAGAAGAGAACCTTTGAAAGAGAAGGTATAGGTAATTGAGGAAAATAAAAGAGTTAATATGATAATACATTATTATTTGATCAAGTTTATGTAGGTGGACACATAGTTCATTGGACCTAATGAGCCTAGAAGAGGCAAATTGAGTGAGTAAGCCCTAGAGGCTGTTTGAGAGAGATTTAAGGGTGAAGAGTGCAAGAAAGAGGAGTCCATAATAAAAAAAAATTGAAATAAAATTAGAGGTGGAGATCATAGGTATCTAATTTGGTGTTTGGTTGCTTAGGATTTTGTAACCTCCTTATTGTTGGAAATAGCTAAAGGCCAAGTGGGTTCTTGACTAAATTGAGGTATGGGTGCTTCTAGATCAGTTGGTGCTGGTTTAAATTTGGATATTTTCATTATAGTACTATATTAAATCTTGTAGGCTTCAATGGGTTTTATCCCCCATGAGGATTTACCATGTAAATGTTGTGTCATGGTTGTGTAAATACTTATTATGTATGTGATCTCTTGATTTGATGTCAATCTAGTTGCTCATGCTTTGATGTGATGATTCATGAATGGTAATGAATGAATGATAATTGGTTTTAAGGTTAAATCATTTTTATTCTACTAATTCACCCCCCCCATATCAATATCTAATTCTAATAATTGGTTTCAGAGTAGGTCCTTTAGAGGAAGCTTAACAACTTAAAGGAGATTCCAAGTAGCACAAGATGGCTAAGTAATTGAGAAAATAGAATTTGGAGTTGAGATCAATGGTAAAATATATTAAAGAAAAAATCAATTCATTTATGAATCATAAATAAAAGATAAGTCATCTTCATACCATTTTGATAAATTAAGTGAAATAGTCAAATAAGATAAATTGACTATTCAAGGTCTTAAGGAACTTGTGGAGGTTGCCAATGAAAATTTAAGGACAAAAGAAGAAAAGTGTAACCAAATGAAGGTAGAGTTAGTTTTTTTAAGGGATAACCATGAGAATATCATTATCAAGATGATAAATTTAGAGAAATAATATGATAAATCAAATCAGGTCAAGAGCAAAGTGAATAAGTCCATCAGGGAACTAAGTCATTTCAGGTATGCCATGTCTTTAAATAACCATTGTTATTCATGTCATCTTGTTTGTCATACCCAAAAAGAGACCATATAAGGAGAATAAATCAGTCAAATATAATTCATATTCATTATCAAGAAAAAGATATGAAGGATGTTATTTGTTTCAATTGTCATCAAGCTTGTCATATTACAAGATATTGTAAAAACAAGATCTCAAGTCACAAGAAGGTGCATAGAGATCCTAAAATGAAATAAGGAGATCAAAATTGGATTTGGAGACCTAAAAAAATTAGGAGTGATCAGGGTAAGTCTCAATATTTTTTGTTTTCTATGGTATATATGAAGGCAAGACAAAAGTAATATATGCCAAAGATGGTTGACAAGCACAAGAGGTCTCATAAGGAATCTAATGATTCTACCAAGTACATGAGTATCAAGGAGGTAAGAGATGAGATGTGGGATTTTCCTAGATTCACATTATTCTATGATCTTGTGAATTAAGGATGTCTCTCTCTAGGCTTTATAGAGACATTCTTTCAGTTTGTGGAAGCATGTAAAGCTAGTGGTGATAACATGAAGGAAGGCTAAGAGGATGTTATGTGAGTATATGATATTAGTAAATGTATTTAGGATGGTAGAGGATGTTTTTTATGATATGATTATGTTTTATAGGTCCTATGGGGTGTCAGGAGTGATTGGAGTGCTTTTGGAAGTGAAATTTTTCCATTTGGCTCATCCTTGTGGTCATCTAGGCCTAATTGGTATTTTGGAAAATTAGGCTAAGTAAATTGATGATGTCAACATTCACATGTCTGAAGGTATAAAAATAAAATAGCCACATAGGTTTTTTTAGGATTATGACTAGATCATATTTTTCAAATCTTAGGTCTTGATTTAGTGTCTAGCAAATGTTATGGTGGTGCAAAGTTGATCTCCCAAGCAGATCTCTCTTGTTCCCATACTTATTTCTTCATAAAAATAAGACCATTGGAGTTTAAAAATTAAAATTTCATAAAGGAAACTAGTTTAATCTAGTTATCTACATGCTCATGATGAATTTTTATGAGCTCAGATGGTGCCTTAGAAGACAAATATAGAGCAAGGGTATAAAAGGTTGTTAATTAGTATTAAAGACCAATGCTAGTGTGAAGAGATGATTGTTCATTTGTTATAAAGACTAGAGCAATCTGAGAATGATGTTATCATGTTATATTAGCCCTGAAGATGTTCATATAAGTTCTATATATGATCTCTTTTGTAGCTTATCATGTTTCCTACAAATATTGAAGGAGATTGCCATAGTATGTTGTTTAGACTCTAACTTGAATTATAATGGTTTATTTTGTGACATGATTTACCTCATAAGTCCTTATAAAGTTGTGATATTTTAAAAGTGTCATGATTTATTTCACATCATTTTAAAGGTGAAGAAGTTTAGAGTTCTCATATATAGGGTATAGACAAAATTTGAAAATTTGGTCTTTGAGTAATCATTGAAGCATGTCATGATAAGATAGGTGTTCCTTGAGATTGGAAATGACCTTAGGTCATAGTGAATCAATTCATATATGTATGATACCTATTGGCATCTCATGTAGGAGACAAAAAGTTTGATCAAAGGTATACTATAGTTTATAAGGTCTCACAGACCTAATATGATTAGTTTTTGACTGAGAGGGTATCTTGCAAAGGGTTAGAGCCTTGATGGCTTAAGGATATTAGAAATAAAGATGCTTGAAGACATAAGAAAGTTTGAAATTTGTTTTCACACTAAAGGAGACATGTTTAAGATGTCATGATCTAGGTGAAGCTTGGATTTAGGGAGAGCTAACTCAGATAGTTTGAAAGGCTTAATGAGTTATGCATGATGTGAAGGGGGACATATGTGAGATGTTCGAGTCATGATTAAGATGTGGAGATGTTTGCTACATATGTGAATTCAAGGATTTTTTATGATGACTTGATCAAACCAAGTCATGTATTTTGACAATGTATTGAATCTTCATACATGGACAAAGGGGGAACCTTGTAATAGGTTAGGTCCTAGGATTAGATGACTATGTATTTAAACCTACGAGGAACATATGTATACTTTGTCATTAATGGAAAAGGGGTAGAAGAAAAATAAGAGGTTTTCATAAATGACAAAGGTGGAGATTTTTGGCATGTGTGTTGTCATTTATTTCAAATGTTTGATGTCATGTGTGCATTGATGTCAAGGGTAATGACAAAATGGTCATGCCATAGTATGATCAGTGTAATTGATGTCAAGAATGCTAAGCAAGGTAAGTATTGTTTGAGGCTTATCATGTTGTATCTAGCATGTTGATGTGGTTTCAGTTCAAGGTGAGATTATAATATGGGAGATATCATGTAAGCATGGAATGAGGTGTGATAGTTTGGGTCAAAGATGTTGACCAATTTTTAAGTCCTAAGGAGGAATAAAAGGCAAGATAGTACATTGGAAAGTTTTTTGTGCATGCAAATTAGAGGTTTCATAGCTTGAGAAGAAGTATATGATTCTCATAGGCACATGTAAAGTTTGCATGGTGACCTAAGCCTTACGGGAGAGTGAAGAAAATAAAATAAGGATTTTTAGAAGTAGAAGAGACCATTATTACTATCAGAATATCATATTGAAGATGAAGTAAAGGTCTAACATTGTTTGTGCAAGTGATGAGCCATTGGATTGCTTGTTTCAAAGCTATCAAGGTAAAAATTGAATGTAGGGCTTCCAAGTGTCAAAAACTACTCTATTGGATCAAGGATCAATGGCATGTGGGTAATCACCCATGTAGACACCTAAAACTAGCCACCAATGATCTCCAACTAGGCTTTTGACCAATTTCTATCAAAGCATTGCAATTTGGCCTAAAACACATTAAATGAGTTGAAATTTTTATATACAAGTGTCTTTTTTAAATAGAGTATCATTAAATGAGGCAATTAAATTTATGAGATATCTAACTTTGATCAGATCATTTTGAGTCAAAATGACATTTTCACATCTAGGTGCTCTAGATTGCTCTTTTCTATAAAAAATATTCCACAAGACACGTGCCCTTGTTATTTTGTGTTGGAAACATCTTAAATTGGATAAAATATCCAATGCATCTAGCATCATATTATAATTTTAATCTAGTTAAATTTTTAGCCAATAATATGGCATTCTAACTAATTTGATTATTTTGTGCACCAATTGCCAAGAATTGCACCAAAATTGATAAATCATGTTTAAGGATAATTAATCTAAATCAAGAGCCTAATTATGAATTCCATGGAACTTGATGAATATTTATTTTTTGAAATTGATTTTTATTTTATGCATCATCAAGTGACATCATTTTTTGGAAAGACATCCCTGGGTCATAAATGCATAAAATATATTATCAAGCCCTCCCATGCCTCATTAATGCCTTACATGACTCTTTAATGCCTCTCTATCCCAAATATTTATGAGGGAATTTATTTAATTTGGCCTCCAAAATTGAATGTATCCTTAGTCACACATCTTCATCTTGAGATGGATGGTTTAGGTTCATTTTGATCATTTTGCAACTCTATAAATAGGAGCCCTTGCCTATTGAATTTAGAAGCTCTTTTGGTGTAAAGTTATAATGATAAAAATATCTCTCAATAAATTGATGTAGTGTTATCATGACAAATTTTTGATCCAATCCAAATACATCCCAAATGCATTGGTTCCAAGGAGAAGAGGAGATATCCAAGCCTCTTTTGATGAAGACACATTGAGCACAAGCTGAACAAGCCATTTCAACAAGCTATTTAGAGCATCCAAGGAAGGTGAAGGATCTATTTGTCTTTTGAATTATAATTGTGTTTCTCATTTAATTTTTTTATTATGCTACCCCCTTGATATAAGGCTTAAGGTGTTATAATTAGTGTGTTTTGTTTGCATTTTGATTTCATGCACTAACACCATACTAATCTCCCCTTATTGTAATCTTATGTTCATAGCCCAAAGTCAATAAATCATATATATAAGACATGAATTAAATCATGTAAATGGATATATAATGGATAGTATGAATTAAATAGGTTAAAGGATCTTGAGATTTAATGCAATAGTGCCATATGTCATAATCATGGTGAATTGGTAGTAAATCAATGGTGTGCATTTCATCATATAAATTAAATATTGATGGTGCATGTTCAACCATGAAGATGGAGATAAGTGGTGTGAATCAAGTAAATAAGTCAATAATCCCATATTTCATGTAAGACTACCATTTGGGGCAAGACATTAACTAAATGGAGACTAACAATAGGGTACACAAAAGGCATGTATGGCTGCCAAATGTCATAATCTCAAAAGCCCAAATCAAAGATTAATGGCAATAATAAATTCAAGGATAGGAGACTCTCAAGGAGATTTATGGAGTTAATTTGATAAAGTTTCTAGGGGGAACAAGATGAAGATATGTGTCTAAAGTAACAATGTGTTGAGGTGTTGTCAATGAAGCCTTCAAAGTGCTTTATTTAAGTAATGAAGATAGTAAAGGTGTATATCTCTTTAAATGATATATATGTTCCTTGTTTACCATTATTCATCCATATCTTAGTGATTTTATTTTCTCTTAAAGTGTCTAAGGATATCATGAATACATTTAGAGGTCAAGGTAGTGATCTTATAGGTGTTAGGAATCTTGTTCATCGTGACTCTATTTTGGAGTCAAGATGACTGTTATAGGCATGTTAAGGGAAGTGAAGTGTTTAAGATCTCATGAAAAGTGGTGGTGTACCTAATGAATATCTTGATGTTTTTTTAGACTTAATTTTACAATACAAGCTTGGTGGGAGCTGAAGAAATAGGTTATGTGAGTGAATCAAGGAAAATAAAAAGGCTTGTCTAGCAGTGTTGAGACTATGAAATAGAGATCTGAGTGTAAGTCCAATTAATATTGATTAAACATGAGAAAAAAACCTTTTTAGGTTGATATATAGGTCTTATATAATCTATTAATTTGTATTAAAAGTGTTTAAAATGTCCTTTCATTTCTATATGATTGTACTTTGACTAAGTATGAAAAGTCTTAGTGGTGATCTTGAGAGAATTGGTTTGAGGTCTATTGGCTTGTGTAATTATGGAAAATTATTGTTTTAATGGTTTTTAGGTCATTTAGGACCCATCCATCAAATTTATTCAAGTGGTTATTTGATAAAATCATCTGTGTGTTTTAGTTTCTTGAGACAATGTTTTCTATGTATAAAGGTCTAAAGAGCAAAGAGACCTAATTGTTAGGTTCAAGGTATGAGTTTGAGTTCTAGGGGCATGGAACTATGTGATAATAATAAAATGTATATTAGAAGTATTTTTAATGTTTTTTAAGTGTTGTTGAAGGCTTAAGGTGGTCCAAGGATTCCAAGTTGTAACGTGTGGGTGTGAAGGCCTATTTCCTTTAGGTCTCAATGAGGCCTAATGGAGGATTTGAGTCTCAAGGACTATGGAAAACCTATGGAGTGTAGTGTCTCACCCATGTATTTTTTTTGGATACATATTCCAAGTGTAATACAAGTATGTGAAGCATATTGTCTAACTAATATCGGCTAGACCAAGAGTATGTATAAGTACAAGGCCTAATTGGCCTATTTATGCTAAGGGAGTGTGTGAGGAGATAAGCAAAGGAGAGAAACTTTGAAATAGAAGGTATATGTCATTTAGGACCATCAAAAATTGAAGAGTATCAATCATGAATATCTAATCAAGTTGATGTAGGTGGACACACAGGTCATTAGACCTAATGAGCCCAGAAGAGGTAGCTTGAGCGAGTAAGCCCTAAAGGTTGTTTGAGAGAGATTGAAGGGTGAAGAGTGAAAGAAAGAGGAGTCCATAATTAGTTGTGTTTCAAATCATATCAGAATTGGAGATTATATCATAGGTATTTGAGTTGGTTCTTGGTTTCCTAGGGGGCTATAGCCACCTTCCTAGTTGGATCTAACTAAAGGTCAAGTGGGTGCTTGATTAAATTAAGGTGTGGGTGGTCTTTGATTAGTTGGTGTTGGTATAAATTTATATCTTATCATTATATGACTATATTCCATCTTTTAGGGTTTATTTGGTCTTATCCCCAATGAGGGTTTCTCACATAAATGTTATGTCATGGTTTCATATTTGCTTTATATGTGATCTCTTGCTTTGATGTTAATCTAGTTGCTCATGATTTGATGTGATGATTCATGAATGATAATTAATGAATGATAAGTGATTTTACAATTAAATCATTGTTATTCTACTGATTCACCCCCTAGTAGCTACTTCCAACATTTTGTGATGTTGAATCTTCATGAGACTGTGTAGTACATAAATATTCTACATCTAAATGGGTTTATTCCTATTTGGTAATGTTTTCTTACTAATTGGATTTATTTTTCCAATAACCTTACCTATGGTCTTGTCCTTTGTGTGTATGAGATGTTTTTTGGTTTTTGGGATTCATATTACTTAAATATCCCTATTTGAATGAGTTATACCAATAATCCTTAAGGTCGACATGGCCTTTCCTTCCATATATAAGGAAAAATGTATATTGTTTATTCCCCTATGCATTTTTTTGATGAAATTCCTTTGGTTAAGAATAATTGATCTTATTTGTACCTTTTTATTTATTAGAGTAAAGACTATGTTCTTATGATTCTTCTTATTTTATATGCATATACTATCCCTACTACAACATGTTTACCAACCTAGTAAAAGATGGTTTTTGTTTTTTGATTGTTAAAGTAGTCATGAATATATTATAGGAGAATGGTATTTATATTAGGATAATAGGTACAAGAGATGTATCATACACTATCTTTCCTAATGCTTGGTTGAATCCCCTAGGGTTGCAACATGTCATAGAAAAACTTCTACTTTCTCACCGGATTTTAATTTGATGAAATCAAGTTGACTCTACAAATGGATAATGGTAATTTTCATTATGGCCTCATAGACTATTTAGATCTTATCCCAAGTACATTTAGCTATTGTGTCCTCATAGATATGAGGTTGTACCTCATTTGATACCATGAACATTATTATCAATTTTTCATTCTAGTTTTCTTTATCAAACTTACATTAGTGATCAATGTCAGTGTCATGTTAGGTGAAAGTTCCATTAATAATAGGCCAAAGGTTTTCAAATTCCATTAATGATGTTCAAAAAAAATTTATTGCTATGTTAGGATATGTATGTAGTAAGTCAAGCATAATGGATTTACCCATAAACATGAGTCAAAGGCATAACTATGACCAAACACTGTGATTGTGTAAAATGCATTATTTTATGTTTTTACTTGTATTTTCTTGCAAAAATAAAATATTACAATGTTCTTAAAATAAATTATTACTATAAATTTAAAAACACTAAATCCATTTTACAAAATAATATCCCCCATTTAAAAACAAATTTGGGCTCTTTGGCCTCTTTTTAAAAAAATTAATGACTTTTGTAGCTAAATTTAGTTAAATGTAACTAATTTTAGTGGAATTGTTAAAGTTGGTGGTGTGGCTAAGATTTTTTTTTTCTTACAAAAAAATTATTTTGGTGAATTTTAACCTCACACCTATTCTATATCAAAAATATTTGTCACCAACCCAACTAATCATTATTTCAAGTTCACAAAGGACAAAACTTGTATTTAAATCCTTAAAAAACTAAAAACCATAACTTAAGAAGGGGATAAGAATAAGCTTCCAAATGATCATATAGCCTACTAAAATTATATATATCACACACACACATGAAATATTGGAAAGTCTATTATGTCCCCCAAGCATCAGTTTTTCAATTTTTAGAAGTACAACCTTTAATTAGAATAAAACCAAACAAGCATGTAAAATCTTAGGATAGTTTTCAAACTCTCTGCTTTAGCACTCCAAAACACTATACAACATGGTCAAAACATATAAAAACTTAGATTAGGTTAAATTTGGAACAATCACCTAACCAAATGTGTTATCAAATTTTAGAAATCTATTTTGTACGACCTATACCAATCAAAATTATATGATTGCAATGACCTATCAAAAACATTATCATGATGTTTGGCCTTTAAAGGGATGTATGACATGATCTAAACTATATTTTTTAACATTAAAATGATATCTTACTTATATGGATATGCTCTTATACCATAAAATTTAGGTTTTGGAAATTATACAATAAAAAACCATCAGAAACATGCATAAATTTACATAAAAATCATTCAAACAAGAGAAATATTGTGAGAGAATGATTGAAATTTGGAACAAAAAATTAAAAATGTGGACAAGTTGTGCAATTCCTATTAGAGAGTCTCTAGTAAATGAGAGCTCTAATAATGAGAGAATGGGCTTCTCAATTCTTTCCTCTAGATACAGTATGAGGGTGCCTCAGGGTTCCACCTTATATTATTTCCTAAAAAAAAAATATCCTACTCTGAAACCATTTGTCAATTATTAATAATCATATATTAGAATTAATAATAAAATATTACATGGGATATTATGCACGCATAGATATATCCAAACAATCTCCTAAAATATAGGAAGGAGGAATAACAAACAAACTTGGAATAGAGTTCACAAGTGTTACAAAATTAAAAAACTAACAATATTTATATATGGTAAATTAAACACCCATTATTATAATCTAACACTATAGACAATATTGGGAGCCATCTATGGAATATGTAAACAACATGTTTTTTGATGAGTTTTCCATATTACATGTATAAATATTTAGGAGGGAAATAAGTAAAATTGTATAATAAATATACACATTAGTGAACCAATCCATTTATGGGTGTTCAATGCCCAATATTTCTAAAAACATAAGGATAATCATTATGAATATGGGATACTATTGGTATTATCCTGACTACATTATAATTAGGATATATGGAACCATGGCTCTTCCTCTAAATTTACCTTGTTTTGTTCTTGATAAAGGATTATAACATGAGATAGATTTCCAAAAATATAATAATATGGATGAATATTTAAATGCCATATGCCAAGGGTACTATGATAAGACCCATCTAAGCATTGGTAAAATTCAATATTCACTAAGGAGACACCTTAATTTAGTTGATAATATCAAAAACCCCTATGGATTAAATCAAGCACAATTTTTAGATTGGGATCCCAAAAATAGAGTGAGGTAATACCTCAATGACCTAAGAAGGAAGGGAGTCCACACTACATATGGGAATAGGAATTATGATCATGATCCAATCTTTATTAATGTTTTAGATGATTTTGAGGTTTGTAATTAGATGAGAAAGCATAATATGAATGGTGGTAGTACGTGTTATTCAATATGATCCTTTGATCACAAGAGAGTAGGAAAATAATATATAGTAGTAGAGGAAAACAAAGATGCAAGCCATCAATGGCCCCTTTCACAAGCTCAATTATCACCAAATCATGGTCATCATGCCCCTCCACAATAAACATAAGAGGTTTTATTAGGGTAAGGTGCCTCTCAAGGGCAAATAGATCCCCAAATTAGGAATAAAATTCTTAAGTGACTTCTAACCCCTCAACCGACATCGACAGTGAAATTTCCTATAATAACTAAAAGGAATTCATCTAATTAAGTGAACAAGTAGTAGAAATCTCTTTGGCACCCTTTCCCCCCTTAACCATGGTTTAGCAAGTGAGTCGTCCTTCATTCTTACATAGATATTTTGTTACTCTTACACTTGTGGTTATAAATTTGGTACATCTAAAATATAAATCAATCACTAATATAGTATTATTGCCTTCACCTTCACTCTCCACTCATATAAATCCTTTGATTTCCACTCTACCTTATATATGGTAGGGCCCTATTTCTACCTATCCACCCATTACAACATATAAGATAAAACCTAGGACTCTTCATTTATCTCCTCCAAATATGTAACTAGGAGAAAGACCCACTACATACCCACATACCAAAGGGGATCCTCTATATGAGGAATCACATGATGAAAAGGATAAAGCAAAAGAAAAGGTATAATAAATGGAGGTTATTCATGTGGATGATAGTGATGCATAAAAATAATGGGTAATTGAAGAAGAGTGGTTGTTTGGAGAAGACATAGAATCTAAAAAACAAACAAAATTCACTAAGAAAATAGTTGAATAGGAAAATGGAGATACAAATATATTAGGAGATGAATAATAAGTATAACAAGAAAAGGATGAAACAACATCTATTAAATTATTGATGGAAGACAGGGTGTTGGAGTCAGATGTAGAATTTGTGTTACAATAAACCCATACTCTAGGACTTACTAATGCACCTATAATCACAACTCCAAGTTCCTACCCTGAAGCTGTTGCTTTAATATCAACTACTATAACAAATTCCCTAATTTCCATCCAAAGCACATATATTCTTACTAAATAGGAAAGGAAATTTTTGAATAAGGTAGTGTCCTCCCTCATTTCTTCCATTACAATTATGGATCCTCAAATGGTCAACTTTTCATTTGACATCTCAATTATTGCACTTATTTATCTATTTAAGTCCTTGCATAAATGTTATAATTAAACTAAGTCATTGTATGGCCATGCTCGCATTAAGAAAACTAGGTCAAAAACCTCCATTTTTTAATTCCTTAATTCCTTCCACTATAGTTAGGTCCTGAAATTCTAGAAGGAATGTTTATATTGATTATTTGGTATTTGTTTTCATTTTTGACCCTTTATCTCTATTGTCCCCCAAAAATATCAACTATTTTTGGGACAACATTTGAATTATTTTGGTCCTACAAACCAAAATTATCTCTTCCCTTTCCAAAATTTGTCTTGGACATTCTAATTCCTCATTTTTCAAAGCTTTTTAGAAATCTACGGACTCTGCAGGCTTAAATCTATGGACTCTACAAACAGGCTCATTTCTAGAAGTTCAACGGGCTTCACGACTTTTGCAGGTGGGTTCAATCAAAATAATCAGTTTCTAACAATTGGTTATTTTTGGAATTGGTTCATTGCCTTGGTTTAAATAGAAATTTCCATCGCTAAGCATCAATAGTAGGTTCAACATTTGGTTCATCCTTTGGTTCAACATCAAATGGTTCAAAGGTGGGTTCAATCAAGTGGGTCAATGCTTTGTTTCAACATTTGGTTCATCCACTTTGATTCATTCTTTGGTTCAATCAAACAGTTTGTCATTCAGTTCAAGGCTTTGTTTGAACCATTGAACCAAAACTTGGTTTAATGGTTGGTTCAATGTCTTGGTTTAATGAAAAGGTTCAAAGCCTTGGTTCAAGAGTTAGTTCAAACACATGGTTCAAAGCCATGGTTCAATGGAATGGTTCAACAGTTGGTTCATTGCCAAAGTTCAAAGAGTTTCTTGAAGAAGCCTAAAATCCATTCAAAGACTACCTGAAGGGTAGATACCCTTGTGAGAGCCTCTTCTCAACTCAAAATGGGTTATTTCTTAAGGCTCGAAAGGGCAAGTTCAATTTGGAAAAGTGCCAAATAGAAAAGCTGAAAGAGGACAAAGGAATGACGCACCTAAAAACATAAAATTCAACACAGTGAACTAGTTATTAATCCTTTGAACATACAGACTAGAATACATTCATAGATTTCAAGGCCAAGACTAGCAAAAAGTGGAGAAGGAACAGAATAACAAACTAAATCCAGGACTCGATTTAATTAACTGGAAAAGGAGGAATGATGAAGATAAGATCAGATCACTAGGCGGACACTGAAAGTTGCAAACTTTCAATAAGTGCAACTTGTTTCCCTGCATTGATAAAATCAAATGGGTAAATCGCCCCTAAGTTCCAGCATGTCTTCTTCATAGATTCCAATGCAAAATGATGTATTGACTATTCCCGAGTCCTTAAAGAGACTATATAAGGGACTTTCTTCTATTGTAATAAGGATCTTTTTTGACAATTAGAACAAAACTCTGCCCAAATTGTAAGGCATTACTGAGACTTTGAGCTTAGATTATTGATCATATTTTGTTATTGGAATAAGAAAGCAAGTGAATTTTTAGAATTTGTGCTATAATATCTTTGTTTTTGAGGAGACTATTATTATGTCTTTTTCTTCAATATATTTTATGTTCCTTTAATTCAACAAGTAGAATTAGTGACAACAGTCAGGAAGGTGTCCTAAAGAGTCAAGTGTGGAGAGACTTTGTGCCCCCATAATTTCCTTTAGTGTGTTTTCTTTTCATTTCTATGTAAAGGACCTTGAGTCAACTTTGTGCCCTCATTATCCTTCGTATATTACTCTTGAGCAATCCAAGTGAAGACTTTATGCTGCATCTCGATTTATTGGTTATTACATCTTTTGCTTCATCTTGTTGTTACTACCAGGAGTATTCTTGTGGTTTGTTAAATATTACTTTTGAAAGAAGAGGAGTGTTGTTTGTTATTTCCATTAAGTTTTTCCTTTGATTTGTATGTATCATCTCTGAAGAAAGAGAGATGGATGGTTTGCCCTACCCTTGAGTATTATTTTCTATATATATATATATATATATATATATATATATATATATTATATATATATATAGGGAACCTCCCCTTGATGAGAAGAGAGATCAGTCCCCTTCTGATGTGGTAAAACTACACATTTGGATGATTAATCTTCCTACTTTGGCTGATCAAACCTATTTTGTTTATCAGTATGCTGATCAACAAAATATTCAACCAATAGTTTTTGGTTACTCCACTGGGGAAGAGCACATAGTTTGAAGTCTCAAACTTCAAGCTGAAGTAGATCCTGCTCTTTTCCAATTTTTGTTCTATAATCTAGCAACTCCATGATATACCAGAGGCCAAAAATCCCAAGGTGTTGTCGACCCTACTTTTGATTTGGTGCGACAGAGTAATTTTGAGTTTTTTCCTCCACAATCTCAACTTGGATGAACTGTTGGTCGAGCTTTGCCTACCAACACTCCACTTGGATTAGTGATCCCACTTTTTCATAATCAAATCATGGCTCAAGGACCCTGGGGTAATTCTTTTAGTCCCCTAAATTTGACTCCACCTCTGCATGAGCTTCCATGCAGTTTAAGGAAGAATTTCCCCAAATTCTTTAGTGATGGGAAGGTTCATCCTGATGAACACATTACATCTTTCATCATAGCCTATGGTGTAATAGGGGTGGAATTTGAAGATATAGTAGTCAGGATATTCGTGGAGACACTACAAGGTGTTGCTATAGACTAGTTCTACCACCTATAGGCTAGGTCAGTGACTGATTGGGACACTCTGAAAGACAAATTTGAAGCCAGGTTCAAGCTTGTAGAAGATGCACATGCCTTGCTGGCCCAACTCACTCAGATGAAGAAAGAGCCTCATGAACCTATGAGGGATTTTATTTCCAAGTTCGACAAGCTGAGGCACAAGATTCCCATGGCCACCTAGCCGACACCTCAGAACCTCAAATGCTTCTTCATCAACTCAAAACTGCCTAAAGTGAGTTTTTTGCTGAGACAGGCCAGACACATAGACCTTGTTGCTGCTTAGGACTTGGCTATTGAGGTAGAATATGATCTTATCTTGGTAGGAAAGATAAGGAGAGACCCTAATAAAGGTAAATCCTCTTCATCTTCTGAGTACTCCCCTACAGTCACTACTGACCCAATGGTACAAAAGTTAGCAAATGAAATGTTAGCTCTTAGAAAGCAAATGGCACAAGGGATGTCATCTATTCCTGCATACAGAGCTATTCCCAAGAGGAATTTCTTAAATTAGGTGTACTAAGGCAATGCTGCCAAGAATCAGGGATAGTAACATTGCCTTCCTCCCCCACAGAGGAATATTGCCCTTGAAATGCCTCTAAACAACTCAATAGTTGGATATCTTAAAGCTGAAGTGAATTTTTCATTCTAGTCTAAGTTAAATCCTAAAAATGATGCTAATCTCTTCACTAAGGAAGAAGAAGAATTAGCTAGTGACTCCCATATTGGTTTCCTAAACTATCAAGATGAACCCAGAAGTGAAGGCCTTGAAACTAAGTTGTCGTATGATGTATTCACTCAATCTAAGAATCAATCAGCTCAATAAGCTAATAAGAGAAAGTAAAGGAGTGACCTCAATCAACAATTTCAATTACTAAGCAAGGATCCACTCTTCCTTTCTAGCTAAAGGACCCGGTGGTTTCAAGAAAGATAAGTACCCCAAATTCCCCTACACTTTCTACTTCAATTTCACAGTCCAATCCTCCCCCTTTAAAAAATCAAAAGGATGAACTCTCATCCTCTACTCCTAGCTCATTCTACACATTTGATATCATTTACCATATAAAGAGAACCAAAATTCAAATGTTTTAATTTGAATTTATGCAATCCCATCCCGAGCAGTTATATAGATTGGTTCAATGTATTAAAAGCCAAAACATCCCTATTTAATGAATGATTACCAAAGTGACACATGATGCTTCCAAAAATGCACCCACCAGGAACAACCTTGTCACCACTCCCCCTACTGCTCCTAGTAGGATTGAACCTTTTTATGTCACATTGTTGATAAATGGGCATAAGCTGAATAATTGCATCATTGATTATGGAGCTTCAGACAATGTCATGCCTGCTAAAGTGGCTAAATCCCTTGGTCTCACACTAACCAAGACATTTGGGAGATGTTTCTCCATAGAGAATAAGCAAGTACCATTACTAGGACAAATCAAAGATGCCCAATTTGCATTTACAACCTTCCAAGATAAGAGAATCAAGATGACTATCTTGGTGGCTGACGTCCCAGCATCTTATGGCATTTTGCTTGGATGAAATTTTTACAAGGACGTCGGAGGAGAATTAAGCATGGATCTATCTGAGGTAAGGATCCCTATCCAAGGCATGATGAAGAGATTGCTCCCTGAAAAGGAAGCAAAATATGTGGTCACTCAGACATCAGCCCTGAAAGCTCAAATTCTTTTTGAATCCACAGGTATGGGTAATTATTTTTTTCTATAGATGAAGTGCATGAAACACTTGAAAGTATCAAATCAGAAATTAGTTCAACAAGAACAGAAAAAAAATTGGTAGGCTACAGTATAGATCAAGAAGGATTCTCCATTTTTGATGAAGGAAAGTCTAAAGAAAAGTTAGTATCAGATGAAATATGGACTTTGGAATTTGATGGCAGTTGTTCTTCTATCGGTTCAGGGGCTAAGATTGTTTTGATAACTCCTCAAGGAGATATGTTCCCTTTATCTTACAAATTACAATTTAGCAACACTAACAATATAGCTGAATATGAATCTTTGTTGCTGGGCATGAAGGCTTCTCAAGAAAAAAGCATCAAGTTTCTTCATGCCAAAGGGGATGCTGAATTAGTAGTTTTTCAAGTGAGAAATTTATACCAAACTAAGAATGAAAGATTACACCACTACCGTAACTTGGTTTGAGACCAAATTGAAAGTTTGATGCTTTCAACATTTCTGCCATACCTAGAGAGTCTAATGATAGAGCTGATGCACTTGCTATTTTAGGAACTCTCTTAGTTCTTCATTCAAATTTCAAAGAAGATAGGTATACCATTGAGCTTGTTTATAGACCAAGTGTTCCTGACAATGCTAATCATTGGCAAGTGTTCAATTATTATCATCAAATCATTGCCTTCTTGGAATGAAAAGATAATTTTGAACAGCTACGTTTTGAAGGTAGTGAACCTCAGAAGAATGAATCTGTGTCTGAATTCAGCTCAGATATAAATAAAGAATTCTCGCAGCTGAAAGGAAACAAAATTCCTAAAGGCCTGGTTTCTCTTGAAAATCTATTTGAAAAACATGATAGATTTATTAAACAACAGTAAATAGACTCAAGTTTTTTCTCAAGGATTCAATCAAGTGAATATGTCTACTGAAGAAAATCCCAAGATGATCAATATTGGTAAGTGTTACACCCCTGAAGAAAGATTCAAGTTCACTTCTTTACTCTGTCAATACATGGATGTCTTAGCATATTCTTATGAATACTTGAAGTCTCTTAGACTAGATGAAATCTGCCATAACATTCCTCTAAAGGCTAACTCAATGCCATATAAGCAAAAACCCAGACAGTATAATCCAAAAATATCAGGTACTATTCTATCTAAGATACAAAAGATGTTAAATGCTAGAATCATCTTCCCAATCCATCATTCTACATGGATTACAAACATAGTGCCTATAAGGAAGAAGAATGGTGAAATTCGCATTTGTGTAGATTTCAAAAATCTGAATCAAACATCTTTGAAGGATAATTATCATTTGCCAGTTATGGATCAAGTGCTTCAAACAGTGACAGGTGTAGAGATGTTATCAATGTTGGATGGCTTCTCAGGTTATAATCAAGTTGAAGTTGGTGAAGCAGACCAACACAAGACTATATTCACCACACCTTGGGGTACATTTGCATATAGGAGAATGCCTTTTGGTCTAATAAATGTTGGTGCTACTTTTCAAAGAGCTATGTATCTAGATTTCAAAGATGAGATTGGTAAATTCATAATGGCATAACTTGATGATTTGACTATATTTTCAAAGCATTGATCTGATCATGTATGCCACCTACAACAAGTGTTGGAGCACTGCCGCCAGAATGGTATTTCCTTAAATCCTGAAAGTCTATTTTTAGAATAATAGAGGGGAAACTCCTTTAACACATTATGTCCAAAGAAGGCATAAAGATTGACTCAGACAAAGTCAAGCCTATTCAAGAGTTTAATCTACCTACAAATAAGAATGTTATTCATTCTTTCTTTGGAAAGGTGAATTTCTTATGGAGATTCATCCCTAAATTTGCTAAGAAGACTAGACATATTGTGAACATGATGAAAGGGAACACTATCTTTAGTTGGACTAAAAAAGGTAAATCAGCATTTCAAGATATCAAAACTACCATCACTCATGCCCCTACCTTAGTTTGTGTAGATTACAACAAAGATTTCATCATATACATCTATGCGTCTGAACACACTCTTTCAACGATTCTTGTTCAATAGGACAAGGAAGGTATGGAATCTCATATCTCTTTCATGAGTTGCCCTCTCAAAACTCATGAGATGAAATATTCAAATATAGAGAAACATGTTTATGCCTTGGTGAAAGTAGTCAAACATTTATGCTTCTATATTCTGAATTCACATACTACTACCCTAGTGCCTGATACTACAGTCAAGTCTATATTAACTCAGTAGGAGTTTGTCATGAAAAGAGGTAATTGGATTGCAAAGATCTAAGAGTTTGATCTAGACATCAAGCTGACAAAGCTGGTCAGGGGTAAAGGCCTATGCCAATTAATTGTTGACAATAAGCCAAAAGACACACATCATGAAGAAATTAAAGTAGAAGAAACTCCAATAGTCCTTTTTGTCTCTACTAATAATGAGTGGTTTTCAGGTATCACTCATTTCCTAACTTATGGTGAATGTCCTGCTCATTTGTCTTACAAAGAAAAGAGGATTATCAAGTTGAAAGCTGCCAATTTTGTCCTTTGGGATAACAGCCTATACAAGAGAAGCATAGATGGAGTATTCCTTCGTTGTGTAGACAAGGAGTATCAAACCCAGCTTTTGATATCTTTCCAAAATCTAGCCTGTAGAGGACATTTTTTAGCTTTTGTGACTGCTCACAAGATTCTATGAGCCAGGTATTACTGGCCAACTCTTTTCCAAGATGCACATAAGTGGGTGAGAAAATGTGAACTCTGTCAGTAATTTGTTGGAAGACCCAAGTTAGCTACTATGCCTCTCAAGCTGGTGATCATAGAAGAACCTTTTCAACAATGGGGACTTGATTTTATTGGGACCATAAAACCATCTTCAAGTGCTAGACATGATTATGTCCTTACAGCAACTAACTATTTCACCAAGTGGGTAGAAGCAATCCCAACTAAGCATGCTACTTTAGAAGTTGTATGTAACTTCCTCAAAGAGAATATCATTTTTAGGTTTGGAGTTCTAATCAAAATTGTTACTGATAATGTAGCTTGTTTCACCTCTTAAGAAATTACACAATTTTGTTTCTATTATGGAATTACACTCTCTCACTCTTCTGATTATTTTCCACAAGGGAATGGACAAGTTGAATCTAGTAATAAGAATCTGGTAACTATTATCAAGAAGCTGGCAGATGACAATCAAATAACATGGAATAAAGCATTGGTTGATGCTCTGTGGGCAGACAGAATAAAACCAAAGAGGGCAATTGGTATGTCTCCTTTTCAACTTCTTTATGGTATCAATGCTGAGATACCAATCACCTTAAAATTGCTAGCCTTGAAATTGGCAAAGGCAATTGAAGATCAGACATATGAAAGCTCTCTTGATAAAATAATCATGCACCTGACTGAGCTGGAGGAACAAAGAACCATGGTGGTAGACAGAATTACTACTCATCAAAGTTTGGTAAAGAAACTCTTTGACCAGAAGGCTAGAATTCATGATTTCCAGATTGGAGATCAAGTCCTGTTGTGGGACAAAAGGAGAGAACCAAATGGGATGCATAGAAAGTTTGACTCCCTTTGGAGAGGCCCATTTATAATTCATCAGCACATTGGTGAAAATATATTTCTACTGAAATATCAAGATGGCACACTCTTTTCTCTGCCCCATAATGGGCAGCATCTAAAACACTTCAACTCTTGAAGTATCAGATCATTGCACATGTATATATGTATAGTTTTTAATTCTATTTTGTTTCATTTGTTTCCATTTTTGAAGCCTTTCATTTTTGGGTAGCATTAATCCATAACCCAATGGTACACATGAAGACACTAGAGATTCTAGATTCTACTCCTTTCAATTCTTTTTGCAATTGATAGAAGTTCCCCAATTGGAGCCAGTTGTTGTCCCCCAAAAATATCGGCAAAAATATTTGAATTATTTTGGTCTTATAGACCAAAATTATCTCTTCCCTTTCCAAAATTTGTCTTGGACATTCAAATTCCTCATTTTTCAAAGCTTTTCAAAACTCTATGGACTTTGGAGGCTTAAATCTACAGACTCTGTAAACAAGCTCATTTTTACAAGTTCAACAGGCTTCACGACTTCTGCAGGTGGGTTCAATCAGAAGAATCAATTTCTAACAATTGATTATTTTTAGAATTGGTTCATCAACTTGGTTCAAATAGAAATTTCCATCGGTAAGATCAACAATAGGTTCAACATTTGGTTCATCCTTTGGTTCAACATCAAATGGTTCAAAGGCAGGTTCAATCAAGTGGTTCAATGCTTTGTTTCAATATTTGGTTCATCCGCTTTGTTTTAACGCTTTGATTCATTCTTTGGTTCAATCAAATAGTTTGTCAGTTGGTTCAAGGCTTCGTTTGAATCATTGAACCAAAACTTGGTTCAACGGTTGGTTCAATGAAAAGGTTTAAAGCCTTGGTTCAACAGTTAGTTCAAACACATGGTTCAAAGCCATGGTTCAATGGAATGGTTCAATAGTCGGTTCATTGCCAAAGTTCAAAGAGTTTCTCGAAGAAGCCTAAAAGCCATTCAAAGACTGCCTGAAGGGTAGATACCCTTGCGAGAGGCTCTTCTCAACTCAAAATGGGTTATTTCTTAAGGATCGAAAGGGCAAGTTCAATTTGGAAAAGTGCCAAATAGAAAAGCTAAAAGAGGACAAAGGAATGACGCACCTGAAAACATCAAATTCAACACAGTGAACTAGTCGTTGATCCTTTGAACATACAGACCAGAATACATTCATAGATTTCAAGGCCAAGACTAGAAAAAAGCAGAGAAGGAACAGAACAACAAACTAAATCCAGGACCTGATTCAATTAACTAGAAAAGGAGGAATGATGAAGATCAGATCAGATCACCAAGTGGACATTGAAAGTTGCAAACTTTTAATAAGCGTGACTTGTTTCCTTGCATTGATAAAATAAAATGGGTAAATTGTCCCTAAGTTCAGTGTGTCTTCTTAATAGATTCCAATGCAAAATGATATATTGACTGTTCCTAAGTCCTTCTTGAAGAGGCTATATAAGGGACTTTCTTCTATTATAATAAGGATCATTTTTGATAATTAGAATGAAACTCTGCCAGAATTTTAAGGCATTACTGAGACTTTGAGCTTAGATTGTTGATCATATTTTGTTACTGGAATAAGAAAGAAAGTGAATTTTTAGACTTTGTGTTTTAATATCTTTGTTGTTGAGGAAACTATTCTTATGTCTTTTTCTTCAATATATTTTCTATTCCTTTAATTCAACAAGAAGAATTAGTGACATCAGTCAGGAAGGTGTCCTGAAGAGTCAAGTGTGGAGAGAATTTGTGCCCCCATAATTGCCTTTAGTGTTTTTTCTTTTCATTTCTATGTCAAGGACCTTGAGGCAACTTTGTTCCCTCATTATCCTTCATATATTACTCTTGAGCAATCCAGGTGAAGACTTTGTGTTGCATCTCAATTTGTTGGTTATTACATTTTTTGCTTCATCTTGTTGTTACTACTAGGAGTATTCTTGTGGTTTGTTGAATAGTACTTCTGAAAGAAGAGGAGTGTTGTTTGTTATTTCCATTGAGTTTTTCATTTGATTTTTACGCATCATCTCTAAAGGAAGAGAGATGGATGGTTTGTCTTACCCTTGAGTATTATTTTTTGTTTTTATATATATATATAGCATACCTATAGGGAACCTCCCTTTGATGAGAGGAGAGATCAGTCCCCTTCGGATGTCATAAAACTACACATTTGGATGACTAATCTTCCTACTTTGGCTGATCAGACCTATTTTGTTTATCAGTATGTTGATCAAAAAAATATTCAACCAACAATCACCACTTATCCCATTTCCCCAATTAGACTTATCCATTCCCAATATACTCAAGTTGTATTTTTTAATGACTATCATAAGGACTCAAGGTCAAATGAAATATGTGGTGGAGACTGCACCCAAAAAGATCATCTCAAATTTGAGTAAGGTCATTCTTGAACTTCCTTAATTTCCTATCTAAATAAGTACTTCCATGATACCACCACTTTTCATTCCACCTTACACTATTACATAGACCACTTAGCTAGAGGAATATGGAGAAATAATTGTCCCTACCTAGATTAAGGAGTCTCAAGAGAGGAAAAAAGATAGGATGGGATTGGTCCTTACATAATTTACCATAATAATCACTCATTTTGATAATAAAAGTTTTATGATTAAAATCATGAGGAAGAATATGGGAGTAGATAGTAGCACAAGGGAAGTAATAGTGTTGTTGGAACAAAGAGAAAATATATTCCCCTTGGTCAAAAACTAGAATAATTTGAATGACCCCACTAAATATATAGAGGGATTTTTTATTTTATGGATACAACATGTGAGTTAATGAAATAAATCTATATTAGTAAGGAAAAATCTAAACATCAACTTCTACTTTAACAAATTATTCAATATTACTAAGAGATTGTAGATAATGTTCAAAGTAAATCCATCAGGTTGTACAATATTTTGTAAAATAAGGGAAGGTGATAAAATATTGGAACCAACTGAAATAACTTTAAATGAGTCTCAACTTCTTGGTCTAATTTTAAAATAAATAACATAAACAATAATTTTAACTTGATGACGACCCATGATGTATCTTGGGCTTTAAATTATGTGATTCCAAAGAGAGTTGGTGTCTTCAATTGGTATATGCAGAGGAATTGATAGCACAATTTGTAGTCTAAGAAAATGAGGCCATAGAGATCATAAAATACATAAGGGTTACATGTGTGATAACCTTAATAGGGTAGTTGGTAAATATTCTCAATTTTGAATCACTTATCAAAGTATTTGTCGATGGCTTGTTAATAAATGGTAAAGCATGCTTGAGTTGGAGTAGTATTGGGATGGGTGACCTCCAGTGAAGGTCTAATGATTCACCCCTATGAGAATCACCTATATGAAATAATTGATAAATAGACCATTCATTCTCATGAGAGATGTGTTCATGTGAACCACTAATCATGAAACATGGGTCAATGAGTTTGACTCAAAAGAGTACATAGTTGAATCCTGATAGCAATAACATAATTTGAATCACTATGGAAAATACCTCATACTTATAAATTGATGAGCTTAAGGGGATCTATAATAAATGGTTCATAAGGCATAACATTTTTTGAAGGTTTTGAAAATAGGGTAGCAAGCTAAGTGGGCTTAACTTTGGAGGGAACTCCATGGTTAAGCACGCTTGAGTTAGAGTAGTACTGGGATGGGTGACATCTTGGGAAGGCCCAATGCTTCACCCTTTTGAGCATCACATAGATTAAATTAGTGCTAATTAAACCATTCATTCTCATGAGAGATGGGTTTGTGTGAACAACTACTCATGAAACATGGGTCAATGAGTTTGACTCAAAAAACTACAAAGTTGAATCCTGATAGCAATATCAGAATTTGACTCATTGTGGAAAATACCTCATACTTATAAATTAATGACCTTAATGGTATCTATAATGAATGGTTCATAAGGTACAACACTTTCTAAATGTTTTACAAATGGGGCAACAAGCTAAGTGGTCTTAACTTTGGATGGAACTCCATGGTTAAGCACACTTGAGTTGGAATAGTAATGGGATGGGTGACCTTCTAAAAATACCCAATGCTTCACCCCTATGAGCATAAATTAAATTAAATGAGTGCTAAGTGGACCATTAATTCTCATTATATATGTTTTCATTTCAACCACTACTCATGAAACATGGGTCAATGAGTTTGACTTGAAAAACTACACAGTTGAATCCTGATAGCAATATCATAATTTGACTCGATGTGGAAAATACCTCCTACTTATCAATTGATGAGCTTAAGGGGATCTATAATAAATGGTTCATAAGGCACAACACTTGATAAATGTCTTTCAAATGGGGTATAAATCTAAGTGGGCTTAACTTTGGAGGGAATTATATGGTTAAGTGTGATTGAGTTAGAGTTGTACTAGGATGGATGACCTCCCAAGAAGGCCCAATGTTTCACCCTTGTGAGCATCACCTAGATGTAATGAGTGATAAGTAGAAAGTTAATTATCATTAGAGATGGGTTTATGTGAACCACTACTCATGAAACATGGGTCAATGAGTTTGACTCAAAAAAAATGCATAGTTGAATCTTAATAACAATATCATAATTTGACTTGCTATGGAAAATACCTCCTACTTATCAATTGATGAGTTTAAGGGGATATATAATGAGTGGTTCATAAGGCACAACACTTGATGAAGTTTTTACAAATGGGGTAGCAAGCTAAGTGGGATTAAATTTGGAGGGAACTCCATGGTTAAGCATGCTTGAGTTGGAGTAATACTGAGATGGGTGGCCTCCTGGGAAGGCCCAATGCTTCACCCCTATGAGCATCACCTAGATGCAATAAGTGATATGTGGAACATTCATTATCATGAGATATGGGTTCATGTGAGACACTACTCATGAAACATGGGTTAATGAGTTTGACTAAAAAAACTACACAGTTGAATCCTGATAGTAATATCATAATTTGACTTATTGTGGAAAATACCTCCTACTTATCCATTGATGAGATTAATGACCTCTATAATTAATGTTTCATAAGGCACAACACTTTCTATTTTTTTTGGAAATGGGGTAGCAAGATAATTGGGCTTAACTTTGGAGGGAACTCTATGATTAATCACACTTGAGTTTGAGTAGTATTGGGATGGGTGACCTCCCTAAGAAGGACCAATGCTTCACCCCTATGAGCATCACCTAAATGCAATGACTGCTAAGTTGACCATTCATTCTTATGAGACATGGGTTCATGTGAACCACTACTCATGAAACTAGGTCAATGAGTTTGACTTGAAAAACTACACAATTAAATCCTGATAGTGTTAGGAATAAATATAGAAATTGATGCAAAATAATTTCATAGAATCATAATAATAGATATAAACAAATATGCATAAAGAATAGAGATAAAATGCACAATAAGAAGAATATATATAACATGGTTCACCTAATGTGGGCTACATCTACCAAGAAACACTTGCTCAGATTTTATTACAAGCCATAAGAGTAAAAACCACTCTCAGATTGGTCTTCTCACAATTACAATGCACAAATATTGTTTGGAGCTATGCTCAACAAACCCTCCTAAATTCACACCTGAATTCACACACTCTATTTTTAATTCTCAAACCCTTGTTCTCATGATGTATTACCTAGAAGATATCCATCAATACATAATACATCAACAAAGTGGTATTACAAAATAATGGGTACCAAAACCATGAGCAAAATCAACCCAAAATAGTTTCCCATTAAAAAATATATAGCATGTATAGTACATATAAAATGTACACTATTTGAAAATAAATTGTAATTTAGAAATAGGCTCCATAACATAACAGATATCAATATCATAATTTAATTCATTGTGGAAAATACCTCCTACTTATCAATGCATAATCATTGTCACTAGAATTTGAACTGAGGTGGTAGTCACTATTTAAGGTGAAACTAGAGGCAAATTAGTTGGTGTGGTCACAACCACTAGTTCTATTGGAGTATATACTATAGTGTTTCTAAGGAACATATATTTAGTTATCAAAGGTTGAGCTTGATAAGATGATCCTCTAGGTAAATCATCCAACTCCCCTTATTTCTATAACTTTTTCTATTCACCCATGCTTGTTGTAAAATATAGCTCAATAATCTCAAAATAAATGATAGACTTTTTCAATAACATTGGAATTTTTTCAATAAAGTTTTTGTGTATGGCCATTGAGGATTTAAAATATGTATTATACTCCTTTGTATGGGCCACCTTATCTATGGAAAAATTAATAAATTGTACCACTTGTTCATTGGTTCATAAGTGGTGCTCTCAATTTTTGCTTTAAAGTTATTGGATTCTATATGTAACAAAATCTCAAAAAAGGGTTTGGTGACTATTTTACCTTATGGTGTATACACACATATAATCCTTATATCTTTAAAAACTTTAATAGTCCTCTTCTCTTGGTTTGAAAATTATTGGACCAACCCTTGCATTTACTGATGCCATTCTACCAAATAATCCCTCTTGGTACTTATATGATTTCAAACCAGACTTACATCAGGTGCTAGTAGAAAATTTAATTATTGGTATTCCTTTACTCAAGTTTATTTACCTATGAAGCTCAATTTGGCATCCTAGTCTTTCATTAATTCATGAAATTTTAGCATATCTCCAATATTGGTTGAGATGGTCTTATAGAGCACAAGATGTGGTATAGATTCCTAGTAGAGATTTGTACATTATCAATTATATCTATAGGGGCCTCAATTACATTATGCTCTTTTAACATCTTTTTGGACTATTAAAATCCCTAAACATCTACTTGAACAATATTATAACTCCATAAACCATTGTGATAATATATTCTTCATAATCATCTATGTCTCTAGTCTTATTTTTCCCTATTCTTTAGTAATGAAAATAATTTCTATTGTTTTTTGAGTCGATAGGCTTACCCTCAACCATCATTGTCTTCTTCCTCACTCTTTTCAATGTATTAGTGACTTTGTCAAATTGCTTAGAAAATTTTGGTTTTTTATTGATAATTGAATCTTGCGTTGTCGATTCCTCTTTCTTAAATCGTTGTATCCATCTAGGGAGAGCCATCAAAGTTTATTTAGTAGCTTGGGCTAGAGATGATTAATTAGGGATAAAGGGTTATCTAGGGGTCAAATTAATACTAAAGGTGGAATATTTTCCATGGAATATAGAGTGGAGGATGCTTGATGTTCCAAAAAAGTATGAAAATCCTTCCTCCAACCTATACTCTTTATTAGTGGGGGAGTACTTATTGTATACTTGGTTAGGTCCATGAACTTGTGAACTAAAACAATTAAAGAATATGTTTGAGTGGCCTTTGTGATTGGTATATCTAGCTAAGTATAAGTCTTCATTTACATGTATTGGGTATCAAAAGTATATTTGGAGACTAAGTCAAAATATGCATTAACCTGTGTGGTTTCTTGGTCAATAGTGGAAAGATATAAATGGATCAATGGGGCTTGAGTCAATGTTTATAAAATTTGTGTAATGAAATCATAATAATATTTGATAGTAATTTAATGGAATAATAATAGAATAAATCAAATAATATGAAAATTCATAACTCACCTACATTAGAACATTATTAAAAGGATCCCATGTTCCTTGATCTGTTGTAGTGGGGGTGACTAAAACCTGAATTGAAATTATTTCCATTGTCATTGAAACATATATAAAATGACTATTAGTCTGTCTTGTATTAAATCATCTCCATTACTATCCATCCTAGTCTCTTCTACTAATTCATCCTCTTCTTTAGGTTCCTCTTCAATCTTGATATATAAAGGACCCAATGGCACACTTGCATAATTTGGTGGTATTTCCTCTACTCTTGTGATATTTAGAGCATGTAAAGTGGTCAAAAGAGTCCTTTATTTTCATTTTATAAATAAATATTTGAGTAGGAGGATTAGTAATTGGATTTTTTGGACGAGTAGGAGGAGTTATTACTTGAGGTAATTCTATTTGTTGGGCCTTTAGGGCTTGTGAGGTAGGGTTAGTGGGTCTCTTTCGAATCAAAGGTGTTCGTATATCTATTAAGAGGGATGGAGGAGGGAAACTTGGTGGTATTGGTAAACATTTGAATATGTTGTCCCTTATTTTTTAATTTGTCTCCATAGGTGTATCTTTTTCTATTATAGGAGCCTTATCATCCTTGTCTATTTACTTAGCATTATTTAGAGTATGGTAGGATCATGTTTTATTCTCAATGAAAATTTCATAGAGATGTTTAAAAATTTATTCCTATTATATACCTTTGATTCATCATGTACATTAAAAAATATTGGATAATGTATGTATGTCTAATGCCCATACCCAATCCTGGTCCTATTGCGATAGTTGTTAAAAGTTTTAGAAATTACCTATCTTGGATCCTAGTGTATAAATTAAATCTTGCTCAAGTTTAATTGATTTATGTGTTCGGTTATTTGATTAATATGTTCCCATCACGTGTAATTTTTCTTGCCTATACTGAGAGGGGTTTTATGGATAACCCCTAAATTAGATGAGTTCAAATTTTAGTCCACACTATTATAAATTTGGGTGGTTATTTATTATTAAACCATCTTGTCTAGGATGTAACAAGGAAATAAGAATAAGGCCTCAATGTTTACTTCAATTTTAATCATTATATTCTTAGGATAGATCCAATAATCTTCCATATTCTCAATTGGCATTTTAGTCTAGTTTGACAACCTAGGCATAGGTTTCCTTTTTATATCCCTATCTATTATAGGATAGAATATATCTACTATCCTTTGAATCTATTTTTTGAATCTATATATTTGAAAGATTCTATAATCATCAAATTTTTGATTCTTTGGATACTACACTGAAGGTTACCATAGTTCTGTCCCAATAGGAGTGATTGATGTAGTTATCATATCTAGTAGATATGACATCATATAAAAATGTCCATTTGGCCCATTATTTAATGTGCCCATTTTTAGTTTGAGATTAAAAATAAAAATATATCCTAGAGCAAGCATAATTTTAGTGTTTAGAATAATGTCTAGAAGATGGTCCCAAATTTCCATGACATAAGATATATTAGGAAAGACATTTAACATGTTCAATAAGGCCATGGAAATTTTAATCCCAAGTGTGAATCTAATAATTAGAGAGTTGATGATTTGAGTGTCTAATACAAAATTTTCTAGGTCTATTTCCCATGTCCTCAATGTATCTTTGAAAATTTTATTAGCCAACAAAAAATCTATAACCAATTAATTATAGGTCAAATCAAGTGTTGGGAGTTAATAATACTTCTCAAAATCCTTTTTAAACACATACACCATAAGAGTAGGGCTATGGAAATAGTGAAATTTTTTCCCATAGAATTATCTAGCCATAAATAAATTGAAAATGGCATCTACATAGGGGAATATCTCTAGTTTGGAAGTTGCATTATGTAGTTTTACTACCTTGATTGCCAATAGGTCATCTATATATTCTTGAGTTTTTAGAGATAACTAGTCATCCACCCCATTTGGATCTATTGCATATACTTATATCCATATCTTTGTATAATATTGAAGTTTTTGGTTGAATATGGTGTGATCAAATATAGTGTTTGTATACTTAGTGCTACTACTAAAACTGGACATGGACGAAGCAAGATTACCTTTTAAAGTTGTCATTTTAGTTATTCTAAAGAATTTTGTGAAATCAAAAATCTTGGGCCTTTATTTACAAGATATATTTGGTAGTAGCTTTTTGAGATAGAAATTAGCAATTATATTTTCCTCTTGCATTTTAGTACCAATTATGAAGTAAATTTAGTTAGGATTAAGCATTCATTTCACCAAATCCTTGCTTCATGAGAATTAATTATAGACAATAATTTTGTCATATGTCTATTACATTTTGTGTTTTATTTATGATGTCATCTTTGTGAGGTATTTTGCTGCATGGAACTTTGTCATGGCCTTTTACTACTTAGTCATTTTGATGATCCAATTATTTTAAAACATGTTATTTTATTGATTAATAGTGTCTTGTATTTCCTTTTTTGCATTTGGATGAAGGGAATATGATACATGACCTATTACTACTTCATCACTTTGGATTGATCTATATGGCCTCAGTAATTGACCATAACTTTACAAGATTTAAACACATGACCTGATCTCATTTATCTACTAAGTCATTTGGAATTGATCTCTTTGCAATAATATGTGAGTTAAAACTTAGAAGGATTCTTGCACATGGATGGCTCTATCTTGTTCAAGTGGTATTTGGGATCGATGTCTTAGATATCTTTGTAAAATCTATAGAGGAGCAGGATGATAACACATGGTTGACACTCACTTATCCACTTGCTCATGATCTCTATACTTTGTATGTGTATTTGTCAATTGTATATGAGTGGGATATTGACACATGGATAGATATAGATTATTCACTTATTCATTGGGATTTATAACTTGTGTCATTGGGTATATGTTATAGATGATCAAGATGATGGCATGTGGATGAATCTCACTCATTTGGATGGTCACCAAATTTTAGAGCCTTGATTTAATGCAGATAAGTGGTATCGTGATATATGGGTAGTCCTCAGTTATCCACTTGATTGATAACTATGTGCTTTATCCATTTACTAAACATGAAGTGAGTGAGAAATATTGATATGTGTGGCATGATCTCATTAACCTAGATAGTTATGAATCCTTGTACCTTAGTCCTTTTTTACATAATCCATGAGTAAGAAATATGATGACACATGGATGGCTCTCACTTTCTTGGGTTCTCTATTGAAAAATAAACTTATACATTTTTTTATAGATTTTTGATAGATGGGATTGAGACATATGAATGGATCTCATTCATTTAGTTGAGAATGAAATTAAATCTTTGAATATGTACTTGTGTGGAATCTATATAGAGATGTGTTGCATGATCTTGCCTATTAAGCCTATTTGAATACTTATAATGATTTGCTAATATTTGGTTTGATTATTGTTTAAATGTAAAAGAAACATGTGGCATAAATTGATGTTGTCCTATAAATTTAATATAGCCTAGAAAAGACAAAAGAAATTAAAAACACATAGATAACATGTTTAGTATATAATAAAGTCAAATTTTTGTTTTGATAAATACCTAGATTTGAAATCCAAAGATCCATAATAATAATTCAATGCCAATGTTGATTCTTGCTTAAACCTAAGGTAATGACTCATAGCTTGATTATGTACTTTTTTTATAAAAATAGGTCATGTATATGAACTTTTAGCCCAAAGTGGTTCCTCATTAGAAAATTATGAAACTGGGATGTGTTGGTCACAATACTAGTGCCTCAAATATAGTCACAATGAGTTTAAAGACATTAATTAAAATAGTTTCAAAGCATCTAATAGGATTAAGTGTGACCATATAAAATATGGTGCTTAATGTGTGATTTTTTTTCACCTTGACACCATATGATGCATTCTTTGAACTAGAGTAATATATATTAACCTAAGAAATGAAATGATAGGTTAAGGGAGTGACCACAGTTGATGTGAAGAGGTGTGAGCCCATAAAATCTTTGATCAAAATAGCTATATAATTTATTTTTAAAAATAATTAGAGAAATTTGAATTTGAAATAAATCAAAGATAAATTGTTTGTCAAGTTAAAAATGTAAAAATGTGCATGCTAAAATATTAGGGACTTAAAAGAAATTTGCCAAAAATGGTAGAATCAGTTTGGGATTATAATCATAGATTTTTAGATGTCATGAATCAAGTGAATTTACAAATTTAACACATATCCAAATATTTTTGATTCATGCAAGGTCTGTGACCTAAGATCAGGTTTGTCATTGCATTAACTGAATTATATAATAAAGTTGATAAAATATCTATTACAATTCATGTCAAAAAACTATAATGTTATGGTGAGTTCTATCTTATTGATACTAAGATATATATATATATATATATATATATATATATATATATATATATATATATATATATATGGAAATATAGATGATGTCTTGAAAAATATGGATAAATTACACACAAATTAGTTGGCTCATAACCCATTATTAGATATGAAGATTAAGAAGAAGACCAAGAAGATGAAGTCATAAATGAAGCACTATAAGGAGAAATTCATTATGTATGAGGCTAGAATGGATGAAAATTCCAAGGACCATGAAGGTACAGTCAAGCATCTCAGTTGTCAATTGGAAATCTTGTTTACAAGCATAAAAGCTAAAGAAGATGAGTGTTTAAGGTATGCGATTGAAATTGAGTCATTGAAAGCTAAGTTAGAGAATAAATATATTAATGTGAATTCATTTTTAAGGTTTGAAAAGAGATTAAATGATCTTGACAATATTTTGAGTATTGAAAAACATACAAGTGATAGAAATGGTCTTGGATAAAAAGAAGAACATAAGCATGTAACTCAAGAAAAGATGAAGACTAATGTGAATAAGGACAATAAAAATTTGAATATCAATCATTAGTCAAGGAATAAAGGTGTTGACATAATGAAGACAAATCAAATTAGATAACCAAATGCCATGAGGTATGCAAATTTCAATTTTTAATATTACACGTGTGATAAATTTGGTCATAGGGATAGAGAATGTATAAGACTTGCTAATAATGATTGTAATCATCAATCAAATATCATGATCAAATTTGAGTGTTTTATTTATTATGACATGGGACACATTGCAAGATTTTGTCCAAATTAGGAAAGGCAAGTTGAGTTTACTTCAAGAATAATGATTTGCCTATTACCCACTGTTAGAGGTACAATCACAGAAAGGAGGGGTGTAGTGAATAAATTTTACAATATAATTCAATTAAATTACAAACCCTTAACAATTTAACACATACATTCATGAATCATACACATCATTCATAATAATGAACAAGAAAGATAATGCAAGATTAATCACACAACACAAGGATTATATGGGAAACCCTCCCTGGGGGATAAAACCCACTAGAACCTATAATTGTAATACTATCCTATAAAAATAAGATCCAAATTTAAACTAGCACCAAATGATCAAGAATCACCCACCCCTTAATTTATTCAAGCACCCACTTGACCTTTGCCTAGCTCCAACTAGCAAGGAGGCTACAATACCCTAGGCAAACAAGCAACCACTTAACTACCTTAAAACTTAGATCACCTTGAACACTTATTTCTACTCTTCAACTGATGATGGCCTTATTTTTTTGTATTATTTCCCCTTTACACTCACTTTAGCCTTCACACCCTCTCAATGCATCCAAAACCACTTTTTAGATCACTCTATACTTATTTACACATACTCAAATAGAAAACATAAAACAACTCTATCATAACATTAGTAACTTGACCAAATGGTCATACATGCATACTTCACATTCCTCTAATCCTTAGTCCATCCACCAAACTCACATAATCTTCACCTTTTCCCTGCTCCCACTACACATTATCTATACTTTGCTCATCTTCAATATTCAAACCTACAAGATCACTATTATGACATCAAAATTATGACCTTTAAGTCATACACACCATCCTCAACCTATTATACTCTTTATTCTATCCACTAGGCACACTCGTACTTCTCTATTCCTTGCCTCACCACTCTCTGCTTTAGAACCATCACCTTTGATTTCACTCTTTACAGAGCCTTCATGAATATCATCTTCTTTGTCAGACATAAGACATGCCTTAACCCTTAATTATTCTATCACACTTAATACATAGCTAAATACCACCCTCATAGGTTGACCATAGCACCAATGGGTCACCCTTAATAAGCTACGCCTTTCAATTAGGCCTTAGTAGCTCTTATAGGTCTCATGGAGACCTATTCACCCCTTTATCACTTATCTAAGAAAATTAGGAACATAAGACCACTTCCAAATGTATAGTTCCACTCTACATGACCCCTAAGACACCTTCAAGTGATTACATCCATCACTACACTCTTATGCATATTCACAACATACTCAAACATTAGTCTTGTACACAAAAACATCATTAATGAATAAAAACTCAACATCCAAGCATTTTTTCATATTAAATATGGATTGGTAAAACCTTTAAAATATACATATATGGTCCTCATGGATTCTAAAACACTCTCCAATAGTCAAATCATCATGAAATATCTAGACACCATCAAAACAAACTCAATCATCCTTCTCAAGTCACTTGCAGAAGATGGTCAAACACATAGTCAACTTTGGAGCTCTAAAACTATAATAATAGTCAAACCTTATAACCAATATATATATATATATATATATATATATATATATATATATATATATATATATATATATATATATATCTCAGGTCACTTGCAAAAGATGGTCAAACACATAGTCAACTTTGGAGCTCTAAAACTATAATAATAGTCAAACCTTATAACCAATATATATATATATATATATATTGGAGTCTTTTATAATTATTATTTTTACATCATGGTCAAATTCATCATACATAAAAAGATATAAACAAAATAATAAGCACTAGTTTTTCTTTGTTAATTTGAAAAATCAAATTCCAACAGTAACTGTGTAATGTAAAAGATTTAGATACATGTATTCATCTCATACCCTCTAGAAAATTTATCAAATACACTCTTTAAATCTCCTTAATAGTCTCTTGATCTTTACTTTCAACTCTATGTGTTGATCTTTGATCCGATCTTTTGAGATAGTGCCACTTGGTAGCCCCATGTGCCTTTTGTGTACCCTGTAGTTAGTGTTTATTTAGTTAACATGTTTATGCCACTTGTCAGCCCTACATGCCTTCTATTTACCCTAATCCATTTATTTAACATTATTATGTCACTCGGCATCCTCACATGAAATATGAGCTTATTAACTTATTGACTTGATTTGCACCATTGATCTCCATCTGCATTGTTAAACATGTGTCATCAATCTTCACATGCACAATCAAACATGCACCATTGATCCAATAATTCACCATGTTTATGAAACATGTCAATGTCATGTGAAATCTCATAATCCTTTGACTTATTAACCTTTTTCTCTCTATTATATCTCCTTTTACATAATTTAACATGTATCATTATATCTTCATCTGCACCATCACATGCATGCCATTGATCCCTGATATAATTGAGATAGGTTTTGACACTTCGAAGCCCCACATTCAACATTGATCCTTGACATGATAAAGTGAGGTTTTCTACACTTATAAGCCTTTTATAAAGGTTGCTTGATATTTCAAATTTATCTATGGGAAACACTAAAATATGCCTAGAAGGCCAAATTTTCACCTTGATATATTTTTCCAAACACAACCTCATGACCTAAAACTTGGAGCATAGAAACTAGGCACAAATTGAAACACCACCATGTAATCATTTCCTTCTTAGACTTCCATATGTGTAAATTTTGATGTCATCAATTTTATTACTTAGCCTTATCTACCAAGATGACTAGGAGAATGTATACATTCATATGACTACTCTGATGAATTCCTTTCACTTACACAAGCACTCAAAGCACTCATAACACCCTAGAGTGTCTCTAAAACATGACCACATCATCAATAACATCTATCATTCTACCTATCCAAGCACATATTAAATAACCATGCAAGAACACTGAAACACATTGAAACACACTTTGTCATTATCATTCTAACACACATGAGACCTAATCAACATCCTTAGACACCTTGAATACATTATTGACAACTCTCTAACATATATACACATTTAGTTTTCCATTTCTTAGAGATACAACATAGTTTATCATTCATTTTCACTTATTTACAATCTAATATTTGACCATTCAACTTGAGGAGTTATTTTTTAGGTTTTATACTTGGAGAAAAATATGGTATTGTGTAAAATTCATGGATTCTTAGGCCTGTCTTAGTGATCCTTACAAACCAAAACAACCTCTTATAAATCACCTCTATCCAAGGGAGATATTGAGTCTCGATGGGTTCATCTTCAAGGTAAGTATCTCGAACTTTACGCTTTTATTTTAGCAGATAGAAGTAACATAAGTAACATATTTTAAATATATTTTTCTCCTCATGAATTAGGGTTATATATATATATATATATATATATATATATATATATATATATATATATATGTAGTTTTTCCATCCATGTTTATTGTTAATGTTTATTACCCACACTTTATTCCATAATATTTGGTGAGCATTAGATTATATTTTAATTTACTTAGTTCATATGAAAACATAGGACCTATCTAGGGGTATTACATAGTTTTGATTTAACAGAGGCTTTATAACCCTTTTTAGTGTTATTATTGTGGTAAGATATACATTTTTTAGGTCTAGCAAATCCATCTTAGTCATGACCCTGAATATCTAATGTATCAACAAATAAAAGTGTAAGTAGGATTTGTCTTTTATGAGCTAGGATGGATTAATAGGTCTATTACATATTCCTTTGTATACATTCTATTAAACCCAACCTGAATCAAACCCTTTTAGGTTTCCTTTCACTCATTCTAATCCATAAACTAGGTAAATAGTTTATGATAACAGATACTAAAACTCTCAATTCCCTTTAAGTGAACATAAAAATTAGAATGAAAATTTTTAGGATTGAGTGAAAGTAATAAGAGAAATTTATGAACTCATTTCCCACATATAAATTCTACTTTGGTGTCACATTAAACTTTCCCATAATTTAAATAGTGTTTCATTATTTCATCTATAATTGAATTAAAAACTAAAACTCATAATGAATTGTAATGGAAAAATGAGACCAACATGATAATAAAGTTCACCCAATTGGGCTACATCTCTAGGATTGCTAAACCACAATCTGATCCATTATAAAGGATGAAAATTAAAATTTATAAATTATATCTAAATGGAATATGAGAAATTTAAAATAATGTTGAAATCACAAGACTCTAATCCACTCAACCATCATATTTCCTCAGTTCTTCTTCTCCATATTTTTTGGGTAATTCTCTATTCAGAGTATCTCTAAAACTCTTTAACGAGAATAATGATAAATGGGAGTACCTTCAGTGGCTACCAACCTAAAACCCCTGATAATAACCCTACAAATATATACATCCCTCCATGGATATACCCTTATAAAGGCCTTATAAAATAATAGAAGCAATAAAAATTTTACAGTCACAGGTCTCTATGTATCAATACATAGTCATACATTTCTTCCTTGCCTATCACTATATAATAGAATAAAATAATTTACCTCAAACATGGGTATGTGTATTCATTGTAATTACATTAAATGACCCATACTTAACTCAAATATAACTATGCTAATACCTCCATCCAAAGCCCAAGAGGCTTTAAAAAATAGACAAAGACAACACACACACACACACACACACACACACACACACTTTTCATTTTATATATCGACATTTCTTTTCCTCCATGGATGAAAGCCATATAAATACAAGAAAACATAATATTTACCTTATTTTGGATTGTGTCTAAATGAAATAAATTATTTTCTTCCTTGCTTCCATTCTTTAAAACATAGAAGCATCATCTCATCAAGGCTCAAATCTACATGTATAGATAACTTTCATCCAATAACATTTCCTCATTAGGAATAAGGATGAACAATTAACACCTCTTGACCATATCAATAAGAGATATCTTTTTCTATCTTGGGTTTGTTAAATACATGAACACATTATAACAATATCCTCCTTGCCAAAACCCTAGACTTGCCAACATAGTTATAACCAATACCCTTCTAGGGCTAGGTAATCATTATTCCATTCTAAACATTTTTGATTGACTAGAACATCAATTACATAGCTAATAGTTTTATTGGTGCATTATTAACAAAAGACTCATATCCAATAAAGACTCTATCTCTATAGATACATCATTAAACATAGACTCGGTCTATTGCATCCTCAAAATATGTAGACAAGCCTTATCACATGATGCACATGCATCAAAACCATTCCATATTATGAATTCTTCTAATGATCTATTATGAATCTATTTTTAATACTCAATCATGCATCTTCAATGCCAATAATCTTCATCACCATGGTTAAAAAACCTTCTCCAATGAAGATGCCTTCCTCCATGGGCCCATTATACCTACTCCAAATGATAGTCTATATCTACTATTCTATGATAGATAAGCCTTGTTTATCACTCCCAACTATGATTCAATAGATTTTATCATAGGTGTTAGCATATGGTCAAAACAAGTTTCAATAACCATCCATATAATCAATTACCTCTATCAAGATCTCATCATCATTCCATGGTTAACTTGTTTTCATTTGATCCCCATATCATCTCCATCCACATAGGTAGTCTAATTAAACCTCCACTACCTCATTCCATTTTATCAAAATGTAATGGCATATAAGCTCAATTATCTTTCATTTCCTTGAGCCATGATCTCTTCACATAGACAAACCCATAGCTTCTAGGGTTTTCTTGAGGATCATGCCATATTCACTTAGGTCTATATCATTGGCAAGCTTATCGCATGAGCTTTTCCATGGTTAATCATGTATTATTTCATGTTCTACATGGCCATGTACAAAATATATGAATACCATCCCCTTGCCTTCAAATCTCATGCATTTAGATTCCCTATATATTTCTTTGATAATAGATTCTTTTAAGGGATTTTAAATCCCACATTTCTTGAGTAGGGTGGTATTAAATACTTTAAATAGGCCAAATAATAATAATAAGGTGACCTTTTTGGGAGTCTTGAATTGTTTTAAATGTTTTTAAAACCAACTACAAGTTGGTTATTTGGTTGGAATGTGAGTTGGATTGATGAGCCATCAACGTTAATCTCCAACTCAAACTCAACATAATTAACTTGAATCTCAAACTCATCAAGCTAACGCTTAGGTTATGTTGGGTTGGGTCCCAAGTTAGGTTAATTGAAATTGGCACACAAAAGTGACTCGGAGAATAGAGAATGTGGTGGCGTGAGGACTCACCACATGGACCTCTTAAAAGGCTCCTCATCCTACCATGTGTCACAATAAAAAGAACCAAAAATAATATATGGTAAAATATAGTGTATTACCATATATGGTGGTAGAGTCCCCCTTTGTTATAAAAGTGGGATCCATTGGCTACAGAATGGTGACTATAATCCTTCAGATCAAACCTACCCACAAAGAGGCTTTTAGTCTCTAAAATTTACAAATACTCCATTGTATCTATTAAATGGCTCTTTGTATTTCAATAATGTATAAAAACTTACAAGAAGTCAAATATCCAACTGCAATTACAAACTTTGTATCCATTCTACCAAACTAACTTGTTTACCCAAAATAGTCATTGCATATAGTGTATTCTCTCAACCCCTGCACTACATGAAGGCTAAGGTGTTCTCCTTTCTATCAACATCACACAAGGGAAATCACATAATGTTGCATATGTCCATAGGATTTACAAACAACTGCACATATGTATACTCTACAATTTTACAAATATTTCCCACTTATGGGTCTTATTCAGTATTTCTACATGCTGTATATGAAAAACATACATGGGAGTACAAAAAGTTTTAAATACAAACATTGCCCATAATACTGTGGGACTTAAATGTATATGCAAGTATAAAAGTATGCAACTAATTATACGTCATAAATATTACTAATGCACAATATACAAAATATATAAAATATTAATCAAAAGAAATAGATGTGTTCACCATCTTGTCAACAATAACTATTGTGTCCCTAAAATTGATTATTAAATCTTTCCCTGTACCTGTCAAATTCCAATGTCAACTTGGAGAATTTCCATAATAAAAACTTCTTTACAAACTCACAACTATGCAAAAAATGTAATCCAAATATCATATAAAGGTGATAAGAAAACTAATAATTTTAAACTTGTCTCAAATTTTCCATCACCTTATGAATTTTCCCTAATTCATACCTCCACAACTTAGCAAACTGAGTTAGTTTCCCAAAAATTCTATCACAATGAAAAACTAAATAGGAGAAAGCAAAAATAATATCCTTCCAAACACAAGGGTTATCAATTTTCTTTCCTATATCTAAGTAGTTAGGAAATCCCTAAAATATTGTTTGAAGAGAATAAAAGCATACTAATTCTATTCTATAGTCATGCTTATCCAAAACTATTCAAATAAACCATTTTATCAATAAGGGTTTTCCCTTTTCATAGTGTCAATAACTAAATAGTAGATGGTTTCATCTTATTCAAAACTCTATCTTATCTAGATTTAGATGATCCATTCACTTTCAAAAATAATTAAAAAACAATTTCAAATAGATATATATCTTACTTTCAATATAACCCACACAAAGGTTATTTGGATTTAAACCAAAATTGTGCAAACATAGTTACAGTGAAAATAGCTCATACCTCTTTTCAGAACTGTGAAGTGCACCTGTTGAGAACTAGCATACTGTTTGTATCTTAAATATGTTCCTATTTGATTCCTACAACTCTTAACAAAGTTGTGAAATATACCAATCTATGAAGCATTTAAAAACTCAAACTCAAAGTGCAAAAACCTATCCAATATCCTAAACAATGCCTTGTTTTTATTTCCATATCTTGCCATGGAATTGGTATTTTCACTTGTTCCTATCATGAAGGACATAGGCATCCATAATATAATTAGTAATCCAAAATATAAAGGTTACACAACTGGTTATCAAAGACCAAAATATTGTGTCAATACCATTATGAAATAAGACCACTATCATACCTCATCTAACCTCTATGTAAGACTAGTAATCAAACTATAATTTATTCCTCTTGGATGTGCATCACTGAAAATGCCTTGAATTTTATCTAAATGCTTCCCAAAATATAAATGTAGATCTTCTCATAAACCATCTCACACCTCAAGTGACAAAGTGTTGTATTCTTCATCCATGTTGATTCTACAAGACTAGTGGTTCCAAAACCTTAGTTTTTAGAAGCTTGTCTTCTTCTAGCAAATTAGAACACCTTCCAATTTTCATTTGCACTAGTCTTCCTACACAGTTAACTCAAACATAATAATCATAAATCAAGAATCTAATAAACTCTAAACTTAAGTATATCACAACTGAAGTAAGTCCTGCCATCACTTGCTCTGATACCAAATTTGATTCATAAAATGGGTAAATAGTTTTTGAAAATGGATATTGAAACTCTCAATTCCCTTTTAAGTGAGCATAGAAATTGGAATGTAGAATTCTAGGATTGAGTGAAAGTAATTGGAGAACTTTATAAACTCATTTATTGTATATAACTTCTATTTTGGTGTCATATTAAACTTTTCTATAATTTATATAGTGTTTCATTAATTCATTTATAACTAAATTAAAAACTGAAACTCATAATGAACTGTAAAGGAAAAATGACACCAAAATGATAAATAATTTCACCCAATTAGGCTAAGTCTTAGTTTTATCTAAACTGTAATCCAATCCATTATAAAGGATGCAAATTAAAATTTACAACTTACATCCAAAAGGAATATGAGAACCTAAAAATAACACTGAAATAACAAAACTCTAATCCACACAACCATCATATTTCCTCCATTCTTCTTCTTCATGTTTTTTGGGAAATTCTCCATTTAGAGTATCTGTAAAATTCAGTAATGGGCATAATGACAAATAGAAGTACATCTGATGGTTATTGAACTATAGCCATTGATAATAACCCTACAACTATATGCATCCCTCCATGGCCACAACATTATAAAGGCCTTATAAAATAATAGAGGCAGTAAAAATTGTATAGTCACAAGTCTCTATATATCAATACATAGTCATACATTTCTTCCTTGCCTATAACTATATAATAGAAGAAAATGATTTACCCCAAACTCAGGTATGTGTATTACCACTAGTATAAAAATAACAATAAATGATTTAAAAACTACTAAAATTTGCATATAAATGACTAAGCTTGGTCATGTGACCATTAGTAATTTTTTGTCGATCATTTATAATGTGACCAAATTTATGAGTAAACCATTTTTAGTCTTTTATTAGTTTTTTTATTGATCAGTTTGGTAGTATATTTAGTCATTAATTTAGTCATTGATTGTTGTTAACTAGTCATTTATTTAGTCATGGTAGTCATTTATCTAGTCATTGTAATAATTAATTACCATCAATTGGTAGTAAATTTAGCCATTTTAATCATTATTTTACCGTCAAATTGTCATATACTTAGTCATATTTATTCACTAATTTCTATCAATTGGTAGTATATTTAGTCAATTTAATTATTAATTGACATCAATTAGTAGTATATTTAGTCATTTCAATTTTTAATTTCCGTTATTAGGTAGTTTATTTAATTATTTGTGTTCACTGATATCTTTCAACCGGTAGTATATTGATATATTATGTATTAATTGCATAATAATATTTTTTTCCATAGAAAATATTCATAATTTTATTCATTAAGATCAAAATTGCATTACACAAATGTTAAAGAAGCATTTGAATAGGCTAGAAACCATATGATGGTCCTGTATTTACAAACCAGAACCAAAAAAAAAGGAGATACAAATAGTCATCAGGATAACAATGTACCCACACTTTAGTTCCACCAATAAATAAATAAGATGCCAAAATTATAGCCAAGAACAAACAGCCTAGCATTGATTTAAAAAATAACCAAAAAAACAAAGAAGAAACCAAGAAACAACCCACAAGAAAAAAATAGAACAACCAACTCCTATAAGGGAAGCAAGCACCATGAAGTAGAGAGAAAAAAAAATAGGCCAAGTAAACCCCAAAGGGACCAAGAACAAAAAAAAATCATATGTTAGTAGAAGGTAGTATGAGTGATGGAGGACTGCATCCTAGTTTGTTCTTCTATAATTGTCCAATCACCCCTATCATTCCCAGATCATCCTTTTACAAACCATCAGCCATATCATTCATTTATCTATATATATGAGATGAAGTAAGGGAAAGGAACCTAGATTGAAGACCACAAACCTCATTAAAAAGGTGTTGAAGTGTGAAATTTCTTAACACAAATTATTTTTAAGCCATTTGATCACAAGCAAGGAATGCCCAAAAACTTGAAGATGTAATAATCCATGTTCTAGAGCCAATGTGAGAATTAATTTAATAGCCATCAATTTAGAGAAATTATTAGTGTCATGCCCTATCCTAGCTTTGTATCTTAAAACATTAGAATCATAAAAATAAAGTACACCACTATCTCCTCCCATTGAAGGGTTTCCCTGAGAGGCCCCATCAAAGAAATACTAGGCCTTCCTCCTATCAATTACTTCTTCCACAATATACTTAGTAACATTGGTAAAGACCACATGCTTGTAGAATCCAGATATGTTATAACCCTAGATAGCACATTGTAATGGAGAAATGTCTCTATCTTCAAAAATCTTAGCATTCATTGCCAACCATATACCCCAAGCAATAATTAGTGGGAGAGCGCTATAATATTTACAAGAAACATTCCCACACCAATTTTTTAAATCCTCCTCTATTATGTTCCCATGCCACACATACCTCAATTCTGTCATGCCTTCAATTTCTAGCCAAACCTTTTTGGAATAGTCACTCTACTAGTTTAATACTAAATTTTCATTTATATGATATGAATATATATTTTTTATATTGAAGATTGATTACTAATATATGCATCTAGGATGCCAAAAAAAGTATATAGTATCAAGTAGAACAAAGAGAAAAAGTGGGGCATCCCCCACCCACATACCTAAAAATTGATATTTCAATATAAAACTAGCTCCATAGAGGTAGCCCAAAAACCAAAGGATCAAAAATTATTAGGAGATAAGGTGCCAACCAGGCAGCCAATAAAAAAGAACCAAAAGTTTTTGAAATATAATTACCAAAAAGGCAATCAAGACAAATGCATATAAAACAACATGATAAGAGCAAGCAAGAAACATAAAGTGGCCCCCCCAAGGGAGGTAGGGTCATAGCTGTGGGTCCAGCACCCTGTTACAAGTGGTTCCTTTTCCATCATGGCTACCATATGAGGTAGTCAAGGTATTCCCATATGATGAGCATTTGTCCCTAAAATTTTTGTTTCACTGATCAACTTGGTCCAACAAGCCTTTCATATTTCTCTACCTTACATATTCAAGCACATCTTCCATATTTGTAGAAGCCCCACCCTCAATCCATTTAGCCATTTTTCCAATGAAGGTGTTATTTTTTTCATCGAGATGTTACCAAATCCTTTCCTGTGATCCCTAGAGAGACATCATGAAGGGGAGTTTGAGTAGTAGGGCCAGCCAATGCATTCTCATCACTAGTTTCTAGGTAGATGCTGAGGTTGAAAGGTATGAAGGATTCCTTTGCCTCCTAAATAATACACCTGATAGGGTCTTTATCATTGAGATTCTAAGAAACACTTTTAATTTCTACCATCCACTCACCAATGCCATTATTATATGACTTGAAAGGGGTGAGCCATTCCTGCGCAAGATTATATGCCTGATCAAAGTAGGAATATTTTATATACTCGAACTTGAACTTTGAGATCTAGATATTTTCCATTGTTAGATGAGACACAACCCAATCTAAGTGGGGGATCAATCTAGGGTATCCTCTAGAGTCAAGTAGAAAATTTGAAGTAACTTTGAGGAGGTCTATTCTTAGAAATCTTTCAAGCTGGTCCTATAGAATCTTTAGCTGAAAGAAAATCTATACAGAAAAAAACTAAAGAATGACTTCAATTGTGAAGTTAGTAAGAAATCTTGCCTTCCCTTGAAAGACATCCAAGTTCTTTTGTTTCCACAAAAACCAAATAATTTCAGTAGAGAAAATAAGCCAAAATTTATGGAAAAAAGGATGAACTTTAATTTTAGGATAAACATATCCAAAAGCAATATTTAACCATCCAAGTTTATAACCAAAAAACAAAATTCTAAGGTTTAATACATGTTTACCAGAAATTGGATGCATGTGATCAAGAATAAAACACATGCTCAATTAATTCAACATCACTACAAAAGGAACAAAGAGGATTAACAAAACCATAATTATGCAAAACCATAATTAAGAGCTTCTAGTGATATTAAAACCCTAGCATTCATGTTACTAAGGGATATTCTAGTATCCTCAATTTTCAAGACTTCATAAGGAATTTTAAAACATGTGAAAGGAAATTCCAGAGATGAATCGACACATTCTCAATGTCCACCCATCTAGAGGAAGTTTTCAAGATGAGGTCATTGTAGTTCATTTTAGGAGACCAAGGGATGGCCTTGAAAATTGACTAGCCAACATTCCACAAGGGCTTACTAATAGCCATGTGTTTCATATTGGATTTTAAAAAAAAATAATGAAAACACCTGACTATAACATCTTGAAAAAACTAATATACATACCTAATTTTTTTCCCCACACAACATTTAACCAATTATAAAATAAATTCCTAGATAGGAGTGCATTTTTGTTTAAACAGACAAAAAAATCCCAACATTTCTAATCATGGCATCCTTTTTTTTAAGGTTGAGTTTCATGGAAACATTAGGAGTGATGGTCATGGTGATAGGGGGATAGGGATCTTACTGATTTGGCCTTCCCTAAACTAAAGCTTGACATTATCTTCCCTCCTAACCACAAACTCCACTCCTTCTGAATGTCTAGTTGCTTCCTCTAACCATAGGATTTCACTGAATAGCCACTTCATAGGTTTAGATGTTTCAATTTCCACCTGAGTTGTGCTATGGTTATTGCTCAAAGTACCATCACCCTTATCACCCCCCCACAATAAAAATTGTTTCATTAAAACTTCCATGCTCTTCCTTCTTTGCATGCTCTTAGATATCAAATCTAATAATTACCATATCCTTCAATTAATACAAAAATTCTCTTTTCCAAATCCAAGAATTGTGATAATAGAGGCTATGGAAAAGATGTGTGTGTCAGTAGCACGTAGATCCCAATGCACCCTACATGATAATTACCACCCTATGCTATGCATATTTGGTTGTCATGATATTATGGTAAGGATTTGTAAATTGACCTATATGTCCCACCATCCCATGCATACCTCTATTGACTATTGTGGTAGTGCAATATTATATTTTTTTATATTTTAGGTGGGAATATATGGGTATATTATGAATGTAGTATTTTAGATATCATTTTATTGAAAAGATTGAATAATTTTCTAATTTTTCAGTCTCTTAATTTTATTTTTTAGTGTCAGTCAGACCTAAGAGATCATTTCTTTGTTTATAATGAGGAGGCTTAGTCAAGTAGAGAGACTTTTAGCATATGAATCAAGGCTTTAGTCATTAGGCTCAAGGCTAGTTATGATAATGAAACTAGGCAAATTTTGGAGGTTCTAACATAGGGGTTGTCATTTTTCAAAATTTTGCCTAAGTATGGAACCCTTGTACCTTGAGGATTTTGGTCTTATAATTCATCATTGACCTCTTGTTCTAGTTCCAATATTTTAAATTTCTTGCACTACAAGTTGATGAGGATATTTAAGTCAGGGGTTAATTCACCAGCACTTTTTCCATTGATGTCAAAGGGGGAGAATTGAAGCAGTAAAACATAACATGATCTAGAATAGCATGATAGTACTAAAGTTAGGAGGAGCATAATAGTAAGGGGGAGAATGACAAGGAATTATACTTGTCTTTTCACACAAATTGTTTAATAGTATAGGTTAAATATTTTGTTCACCTAATGTTAAGATATCTATATGTATTATTAAGTCATAGATATTAATTATTGTTTCCTTCACACAAGCATATTTAATGCATGTGGAGGCTAGAAGTTGTATTACAAACTAACACTATCCAAATATCAGAGAAATGACTACAATTTATTGCTAAGATTTTAAAGAGTTGTTTACTTTCATAGGTATCTTGTTGCATTATTTGATACCTTTAGAGGTTGCTTGCTTTTTTTCATATATATCAATTCTAGATAAGTTAGAAAAGTCTAGCATCTATAAGACATACAAGAAATTATATTATAACTAAACAAAATTTAATTTCAACCAAAGTAAGAAAACTAAAAAGAATGATTGAACCTAACTTTAAATGCACTTCAAATCAGCAGTGAACAACTTAGGTTTTGTATATAATGTACTGGTAGAATAATGATGATTACATTCAAAAATTTATCATTAAAATAATAGATAATAATCACACCTATACTCAAATTTTTATTACATTAACTAATAAATTACACCATACATATAACCAAAATTTAGGTGACAAGCTAACAAGTTAAGGTGATAGGCTAGTTAAGGTGACAAAACATCATCATAATCATCTACATTACTAGTAAGATCAGAATCCTACTCACTCATGTCTACATCTACTTAATTTAATTCCTAATATGTGACATGGAATACATTATCTCTCCCAATCTCTTTATTGGTAATCAAAATATCTTCTTCAAACACTCCATTGTCTTCATCCACTTCTTTAAATGTTTCTTGTAAATTAACATATTGTCCATTAGGGATTATATTGATAACTTATATGAATTTTTGTTTTGAATGAGACTTTGTTTAAATGACATAATATAATCCTAGGCTTATTACATCATCAATTAGAAATGATTGGTTAATTTGAAGAGGGGAAACATACGGCTCATTTGTCTCTGATAAAAATTATCAAGTATTTACATGTACAAATCCATACTCATTAAATTATACTATGGATGGTTGGATCCACTTAAATTTTAATAATATAGGACTATTTTCTCTAAAATCCAATTGAATAATTTCTTGGATGAATCCAACATAAAATTTCTTCTCAGTTTTGTGAATAAATTCAACACTAACAACAAAATCATAATTTGTCTTTCCTTTGTATTTTTCTTCCACTCTTAAATGACCACCATAGGCCCACATTCCACTAAAATACATAGCCCATAAATGTAGAGATTGTGAAAGCTCACTTTCCTCTGTTGTTATATCTTGACCTTCTTAATTTGCATCACTATCTACATTAGCAATCCATTATTCAAATTTTGGAAAAGAATCAACTCCAATCAAATCATGGTGTCTGTGCTTTTGAGGTCGATGTTGCATCCAAGTTTGATTATCTTATTCATATTTCCTACATATAATATTAACCTACAAATAGTAAAATTAATAATATAAATGTGTAAATTCAATTGAGAAAATAAATTGTTGTGTAAATTTTTTTTACCTATGCCACTTGTCGAATGAAGATGTGATTTAAAGAATATAGGCATATATCACACTTTTTTCTTGATGTGATAGCTTGAAGTGACATCCATTGCATTCTAATACTTCACCTATAAATTTCTCATCTTCTTCATCATCCCATACACATTGATTGACATTTTTAAAATCCTTCATATATTCTGTGTAAAATCCCATTGTCTCTTGCATTAAATATCCCTCAAACATGTTGGCTTTTAGTTTTACCCTAGTCTGAACAATTTTTTTCAAAATCTTCATAAATAATTTTATAGGATACATCCATCTCATTATTATTGGGCCACAATACTCTAGTTCATATTCTAGATATATCAAAAGATGCATAGAAATGTTAAATATTGTTGGTGGAAATTCCTGTTCTAATAGATAAAGGACTTCAATAACATCCTCCCTCAAAATATCAAATTTAAAAGGATCTAATACATGTAAACTCATTCTCTTTAATATTAGGCCCAACCTTATAATTGCCAATCTTGGCCCCTTTGCCAAACTTGATATATTTACCATAATAGGTAAAATATTTTTGATTATGACATGATATCCATGGGTCTTGAGGCATATTAATCTATTAATGTTAGTTTGGATTCTAATACTACTAATTACATATCCATTGGGAAAGTGAATCTAAGACGTCAACTATAAAAATTATGCACGTTGTTCCTTTGTCTAGACATAAGGAGCATTAGGTTTTCTATATTTTTCATCAGCATATTTTTCAACCCAAATATTTTGATTAATCTTTAGTTGTTGAAAGTCTTCATATGATGATATAGTATCAAAATCACCAAAAAGAGTTTCTATAATAGCATAGGCTATATTTTTCTCAATATGCGTAAAGTCAACAGTATGCCTAATAGTTATATCCTTAAAGTATGGAAACTTATTGAATATGCACAACAATTTTACACCACTTTCATTACATAGATCATACCTACTACCAATAATCCCATCATTTTCAATTATAAATTAAATTCTTTTTTATCCATTCTCAATAATGCAATCACCTATTACTAGCAATGGTACTTCATGATTCTCTTTTTGACCATTAAAATGTGTTATTTTTCAATGATATAGATGATCAATTTTAAGGTAAACATATTTTCCAAAATAAATACACTTACGCAAACTTCTTGAGTACCTCACAAAATCCTTAAATTTGTAAGCAGGACATCCATGGTATCCATGAACAGTGAGACTAACCAATGTGTCATATGTAGGAAGATCATGAATCATAAATAATAAGGAAGCTATTAAAGTGAATTTGATTGAATGACTATCCCTTAAAGATTAAATTTCTTCAATTAATTTCCATAATTCTATTAGCTCATCATATAATGGCTCTAGATAAACATTGATTGTATTTGAAGTCACACTTTTCTTTTCTAGTATAATCAATAATAGCATTAAGAAAAATGATTTAATTGCTAACCATGGAGGTAAGTTATAATTTATTAAAAACACTGGCCAAGTTGACCATTTAGTACTTTGATCTCAGAATGGGTTTGCCACATCTAGAGCCAAACCCAACCTTATATTATGAGGATCTTAAGAAAAATTAATCCATCTATTATCAAATTCCATCCATGTCTTAAAATCAAGCACATATCATTATTTTTCATTAGTGATCTTATTTTGGGCATGCCATTTCATAAGTTCAGGAATGTCTTTGCACCTATACATTCAAAATAATCATGGGATTATTGAAAAGTGGTGAAGAACCTTTCTAGGAACAATAGTTGATTTCAACCCTTGTTTATACCTCACTTCATGACATTTTGGACATTCACTCTCACTTGTAAGATTATTGTGAAATAATACACAACCATTCACACATGTGTGGATGTTTTCATACCCTAAGCCTAGCTTAGTGATTTAATTTTTACATTGCCTTCATTTTTTATCAATGTGGAGTTAGGTGGTAACAAGAAAATTAATAATGCCAATAACTGATATACACTGTCATTTGTCCAACCAAGCACCACTTTCAAGTTAAGAATTTGAAGAATTATTGTCAAATGACTTAACTTGAAATTAACATACACATTCTTTCAAGCATCCTCCATCAACTTGGCACAATAATCATTTAGACCCTCATTTAAAATTCTATCAACTTCAAACCCTTCATCTAACATTGTTACCTCTTCATCTATGTTTAGTGTTACTTCATCTATGTTGTTGCCTTTTCATCTCTCACACTCTAAATTTTTATCTTATCTTCATAATAACTATAATCCTAAGGGATTATACCACTATGCCCATATCTTATCATATGTCAATAAATCACATTTATTTTTTCACCTTTCCACCAAGATAGTCATTATATAGACATGGATATTTATCCATGTCCTTCTCATCAACCACACTCTCATCATATGCATGGTATTGATCCATATTCAACCTTTGACATTGATCCATCTATAATGTTCTACATTCCATTATTAATTTAGTTTCTTATTTCAAGAAAAAAAAATATCAAAAAATCAACTTACTCAATATTTAATACATGTAAACTCATTCTCTTCAGCACTCTTCAACACTTACCCAAATTTAGAGCACTTCATAGAATTATGATATAGATCAATCTATAGAATTAGAATTAGAACACTATATAAGATATAGAGCAGTCTGTAGCAATTCAAATTCAATAAATATAGTCGGGCATCACTCTATAGAATCACATGTTCTTTTTATGACTAGAAATAAACAAATGTTTTTATATCCATGTTTTATTGAGGGCATTCCTTGTCTAGATGATAATTAAAGAAATGATTTAGTAATGGAACAAAGAATTTATGCTTGTTTTATTGATGAACCATAATAATTTAAACATATGGTAATTTTGTCAATATTAATGAATAGACAAACACTAACAAAAAAGCTAATGAATTCTTTGTTGTAACTTTGAGCATTACTTACTAGCATAAATTATTAACATGTTGAGATAAGATGACTTTTTTTAATAATTGATATACTCCCATGTGTGGACATATAGTATCAATTAAAATAGCTTGGTAACCACATTTATTTGATAAACTAGCATAACTTTCAATAATGCCATATGAGACCATCTTTTAGGATTCCATGTAATTAATAGATTAGGATTTCACACAATGTTACCCAAGCATTGAGGTCTAAGCTAAGAACATGAGCCCATGGTTTAATGGCAAAGTCATCAAAAGAATTGAAATGTGGATGCATGTTACAAGCTCAATTCCCATTCCAAAATACCTTGAGTAAACTAGTGAAAAAATAGTCTAGAGTTGCATGTATGGTTCTGGTACTCAGTTGCCTATGTAACTACTATAAGGTACACCAACCAATAACAAACTAATTATGATGTACATGCACTGCCCATACCATGAAGACTTAGTGAAAAGGAGACTTAGTGATTATGTTGGTGAATTGGTTACAAAATTAGAAATTAATATCATACCCATGCATGATAACATGGAACACAAATGGACAAATTCAAGATATGGTCACTACATTGTATTGATTATACAATAAATAAAAGCATCCAATTCTTTCACAATCTCAAGAATTCAATATTGTTACATGGTAGTCAATGTCTTATGACAAGATACCCTCATATTTATGTAACTCATCTCTTATAATAAACTAATTTTGTTCTCCTAGCTAGATACAGTTACCAATCAAAAAGTTGTATATTTTATGTTCAATGTATTGAGGGTTTCAAATTACTATTGAATTTTCTACATAGGGTATCCCAAAATTCAACTTCACTATAGAGAGCCTCACTGACTTTAAATTTGTTTTAGGAAACTCTGAGTTCCTTTCCTACCTTTTCAAAAGTCTCCAAGTCCTCTCCAAATAAGCTTTATCTCCCATGTAAGTTTCCTCATGCCATCAAATTGGCACAACAACCCTCTCTGGTTAGCTTTGGCTCCATTAATAATTAATAAACCCTCCTTTTGTTTGTAGAGGTGAATTGCACAAATATTTCCAATTGTACTCCTCACTCCCCCATCAAATTACCTCTATCAAATTTTACACTCTATTGTACTCCTCACTCCTACCAGTAATTTCCCAATTCGCTATTAACCCTACGCACATAATACAACCCACTCTTGCCAATAATTTCCCAATTAATTTTTTTAATTACCCACTTTAATATCATATCATCTAATTTTTATTTATGACTAATTATTTAGTTGTGTTTTTTAGTCGATGATCGAATTAGACATTTATAGTTGTGTTGCAAAAAATTAGTAGAATTTAGTCATTTTTAGCTATTGTGACTAAAAATTTTAGTCACATAGTCATTTATTTGCCAAATTCTACTAGTGTACCTATAATTCCATTAAATTACCCATCCTCGACTCAAAGATAACTCTACTAATACCTCCACCCAAAGCCCAAGAATATTTACCAAATAGATGATTACAATATATATATATATATATATATATATATATATATATATATATATATATATACTTTTCACTATAGATATCCACATTTCTTTTCCTCCATGGTTGAAACCCATATAAATAGAAGAAAACATAATATTTACCTTATTCAGGGCTATGTAAAAACTAAAGAAATTATTTTCATCCTTGACTCCATTCTTTAAAACATAGAGGCATCATTTGCATCAAGGCTCAAATCTACATGTATAGATAACCTACATCTAATACCATTTCCTTGTGTCTTAGGAAAAAGGATGAACACTTAACACCTCTCGACTATATTAATAAGATATCTCTTTCTCTAGATCAGGTCTATTAAATAAAGGAATGCATTATAACAATATCCTCCTCAACAAAACCCTAGACTTTCCAACATAGGAATTACCAACACCCTTCTAGGACTGCATAATCATTCTCCCATTTTAGACATTTTTGATTGACTAGAACATCAATTACACAACCAATAGTTCCATCAGTACATTATCAACAAAATACTCATATCTAATAAAGACTTGGTATTAATTGATGTATCATTAAACATAGACTCAGTCTATTACATCCTCAAAATATGCAAATAAGACTTATCACATGATGTACATACATCAAAATTGTTCTGCATTATGAATTCTTCCAATGATCTATTCTACATCTATTTTTAATATTTGATCATGCATCTTTCATGCCAAGAATCTCTATCACCATGGTCAATAGACCTTCTCCAATGAATATTCCTTCCCCCATAGGTCATTGTACCTTCTCCAAATGATGGTCTATAGCTACTATTCTATGATAGAATTTCCCTATTTATCACTATCAAATCATGATTTAATCACTTTTGTCATAGGCATTAACATCTAGTTAAAATAAGTTTCAATATCCATCCATATAATTGATGACTCCTATTAGGATCTCAGTATCATTCCATAGTGATCTTTTTTTCATTCCATCCCCATCTCAGCTCTATCCACATAGGCCATCTAACTAAACCTCTAATACCTCATTCTATTTTATCAACCATACCCATGGCTTCCAGGGGTTTCTCTAGGATCATCTCATCTTCACTCAAGTTTGTATCATTAGTGAGCTTCTCTCAAGAGCTTCTACATGATTGAGTGTGTATTCCTTCATGGTCTACATAACCATGTTTAAAAGAGATGAAGAACATACCCTTGCCTTCATATCTCATACATTCAAATTCCCTATATATTTCCTCAACAATGGATTCTTTTAAGGAATTTTAAATCCCACATTCATTAGGTAGGGTGGTATTAAAGACTTTAAATAGGAAAAATACTAATAAGAAGATCATGGCTTTAGCCATGTCTCTTACCCTTTTTTTGGAGTCTTGAATTAGATTAAATGTTTATTACACCAATTACAATTTGGTTATTCAGTTGGCATGTAAGTTGGATCAATGAGATATCAATGATAATCTCCATCTCAAACTTGACATAATTAACCCAAATCTCAAACTCATCAAGTTGGCACTTAGGTTGAGTTGGTTTAGGTCCTAAGTTTGGTTAATTGAACTTGGAATGCAAAAGTGACTTGGAGAATAGAGGATGTGGTGGTAGGCCATGTGGTTTCCTGAGGACCCACCACATGGACCTCTCCAAAGGCTCCTCATCCTGACACATGTCACAACTGAAAGAAATATAAATAATATATGGTAAATTATAGTGTAATTATGAAATTAAAAACACTATTACCATATACAGTAGTAGAGTTCCCCTCTGTTCTAAAAATGGGATCCACCAGCTATGGTCTCAATAGCAGGACTTTTTAATTACCAAATAAAATGATGACTATAATCCTCTAGATCAAACCTCCCCACAAAGAGGCTTTTGGTCTCCAAAATTTCCAAATACTCCATTACATCTGATAAATGACTCTCTATATTTCAACAATGTACAAAAATCTATAGGAAATCAAATGTTCAACTATAATTATAAACTCTATATCCATTCTACCAAATTGACCTGTTTACCCAAAATAATCATTTCACATGGTAGAATCTCTCAACCCTTACACTTGATGAAGGCTAAGGTATTCTTATTTTTATCAACATCACACAAGGGAAATCACATTGTGTTACATATGCCTATAGGATTTACAAATAACTATGCATATGTATACTTTTCATTTTTACAATCATTGCCCATTTATGGGTCTTAGATAATACTTCTACATGATGTATATGACAAACATACGTAGGAGTACAATTTTTTTGAAATATAAACATTGCTCATAATACTATGGGACTTAAACATATATGCAAGTATAAAAGTGTACAAATAATTGTGCATCGTAAAGGTTATTAATGCACAATATACAAAATATATGAAAGAATAATCAAGGGAAATAGATATGTTCACCATCCTATCAACAATAATTTTTGTGTCCTTCAAATTCATTATTAAATATTTCCTTGTTACTATCAAACTCCAATGTCAACTTGGAGAATTTCCATAATAAGAGCTTCTTTACAAACTCACAACTATGCCATAATTGTAAGCCAATATCATATAAAGGTGAGAAGAAAACCAAAAAAAATAAACCTATCTCAAGGTTTCCCTCACCATATGACTACTCCCTGATTCATATCTCCATAACTCAGTAAACTAAGTTAGTTTCCCAAAAAGTCTATCAAAATGGAAAATTGAATAGGAGAAAGGAAAAATAATATCCTTCCAAACACAAGGGTTATCAATTTTATTTCCTATATCTAATTAGTTAGGAAATCCCTAAAATAGTGTTTGAAGAGAATACAATCATAGTAATACAATTCTATAATCATGCTTATCCAAAACAATTCAAATAAATGATTTGTTCAATAAGGGTTGTTCCTTGTTCAAGGTGTCAATAAGTGAATAGTATATGGTTTCATATTTTATTAAGCACTCTATCTTATCCAAAGTTAGATGATCCATTTTGCTTTAAAAAGGCTTTCAAAAATAATTTCAAATCAATGTATATCTTACTTTCAATAAAACCCACACAAAGGTTATCCAGATTCAAACCAAAATTGTGTAAACATAGTTACATTGAAAAATACTCATACCTCTTTTGAGAACTATGAAGTGCATCTATTGATTACTAGCATAATATTGGTATCTTAAACAGCTTCATATTTATTTCTTACAACTCTTAGCAAAGCTATGAAACACACCAATCTATCAACCAGTTAAAAACTCAAACTCAAAGTGCAAAAACTTATCCATTATCCTAAAGAATACCTTATTTCCATTTCCATATCTTACCATAGAATTGGTATTTTCACTTGTTCCTATCATGAAATACATAGGCATCCATAATATAATTAGTAATATAAAATATAAAAGCTACACAACTAGTTATCAAAGACCAAAATATTGTGTCAATACCATTATGAAATCAGACCACTATCATACGTCATTTGATCTCTGTGTAAGACTAGTAATTGAAATGCAACTGATTCCTCTTGGATGTGCATCACTGAAAATGCCTTAAATTTTATCTAAATTCTTCCTAAAATAGAAATGTATATCTTATCACAAACCATCTCATACCTCAAGTGATAAAGTGTTGTATTCTTCATCCATGATGATCCTATAGGACTAGTGGTTCCAAAACCTTGGCTGTTAGAAGCTTGTCTTTTTCTAGCAAATTAGAACACCTTCTAATTTTATTTTGCACTAGTCTTCCTACATGGTCAACTCAAATAGAAGAATCATAAAGAAAGATTATGATAAATTCCAAAATAAATTATATCAAAACTGAATCAAGTCCTACAATCACCTGCTCTGATACCAAATTTGATACGTAAACTAGGTGAAAGTTTCTAATAATGGATATTGAAACTCTCAATTCCCTTTTAAGTGAACATAGAAATTGGAATGCATAATTCTAGGATTGAGTGAAAGTAATTATATAAATTTATAAACTCATTTCCCATATATAACTTCTCATTTGGTGTCATATTAAGCTTTCTCATAATTTATTTAGTGTTTCATTAATTCATTTTATACTAAATTAAAAACTAAAACTCATAATGAACTATAAAGGAAAAATGACACTAATATGATAACGAAGTTCACCCAATTGGACTACATCTCTGGGATTTCTAAACCACAATATGATCCATTATAAAGGATGCAAATTAAAATTTACAACTTACATCCAAAAGGAATATGAGAACCTATAAATAATGTTGAAATCTCAAGAAGACTCTGATCCACTCAGCCATCATATTTCCTTGGTTCTTTTCTATGTTTTTTAGTAAATTCTCCTTTCAGAGTATCTGTAAAACTCTTTAATGGGCATAATTATAAATAGGAGTACCTCTAGTGGTTACTAACCTGCATCCCTTTATAATAACCCTACAACTATTTACATCCCTCCATGATAAGAACCTTATAAATGCCTTATTAAATAATAGAGGTAATAAAAATTATATAGTCATGGGTCTCTATGTATCAATATTAGTCATACATTTAATCTTTTCTTGTCACTATATAATAGAAGAAAATGATTTACCCCAAACTCGATTATGTGTATTACCTATAATGCCATTAAATGACCCATCCTCAGCTCAAAGATAACTCTACTAATACCTCTACCTAAATCCCAAGAGGCTTTACAAAATAGACAAAGACAACATATATATATATATATATATATATATATATAATTGTCATTATAGATATCCACATTTATTTTTATACATGGCTTAAAGCCATATAAATAAAATAAAACATAATATTTACCTTATTCGAGACTGTGTCTAAATGAAATAAATTATTTTCATCCTTGCCTCCATTCTTTACAACATAGAGGCATTGTCTGCATCAAGGCTCAGATCTGCATGTATAGATAACCTACATCTAATACCATTTCCTTGTGTCGTAGGAAAAGGGATGGGAACTTAACACCTCTTGATTATACTAATAAGAGATCTCTTTTTGTTTGTTAAATAGATTAACACATTATAACAATATCATCCTCACCAAAACCCTTAACTTGTCAACATAGGTGTAATCAATGCCATTTCAAGACTAGGTAATTATTCTCCCATTTCAAACATTTTCAATCGACTAGAACATCAATTACATGACCAATAGTTCTATGGGTGCATTATCAACAAAAGACTCATATCCAATAAAGAAATGATCTCCATCGATGCATCATTAAACATATACTCAGTCTACTACATCCTTGCAATACATAGACTAGCTTTATCACATGATGCCCATGCATCAAAATCATTCCTCATTATGAATTCTTCTAATGATCTATTATGTATCTATTTTTAATACCTGATCTTACATCTTCCATGCTAAGAATATTAGTCACCATGGTCAAAAAAACTTCTCTAATGAAGATCCCTTCTTCCATGGGTCATTGTACCTACTCCAAATGATAGTCTATAGCTACTATTATGTGATAGACAAGCCTTGTTTATCACCACCCAACCATGATTCAACAACTTTTATCATATGCATTATCATCTGGTCAAAATGAGTTTCAATAGCCATCCATATTATCAATGACCCCTATCAAGATCTCAACATCATTCTATTGTGAACTTATTTTTGTTCCATCCCCATCTCAGTTCTATCCACATAGGTAGTCTAACTAAACCTCCACTGCCTCATCCCATTTTATCAAAATGGAATGGCCTATGAGTTTGATTCTCTTCCATCACCTTAAGCCACAATCCATTCACACAACCATACCCGTGGCTTCTAGGGGTTTATCGAGGATCACCCCATATTTTCTTAGGTTTGTATCATTGTCGAGCTTATTTCATGAGATTCTCCATGGTTGAGCATATATTCCTTCATGGTCTACACATCTATGTCCAAAACAAATGAAAAACATCCCCTTGCCTTTAGATCCCGTGTATTTATATTCCCTATATATTTCCTTAGTAATGGATTCTTTTAAGGGATTTTAAATCCCACATTCCTTAGGTATTACAATATTAAAGACTTTAAATAGGCCAAAGACTACTAAGAAGCTCATGGATTCAGTGACATCTCATGCCCTTAGATTCTTGAATTGGTTTAAATGTTTATTGAACCCACATCTCTTACCCTTTTGTTGGAGTCTTGAATTGGTTTAAATGTTTGTTATACTAACTATGAGTTGGTTATTCAGTTGGCATATGAGTTATATCAATGAGCTATTAATACTAATCTTCATATCAAACTCGATAAAATTAACTCAAAGCTCAAACTCATCAAGCTGTCACTTAGGTTAGGTTGGGTCCTAAGTTAGGTTAATTAAACTTGGCATGAAAAATTGACTTTGAGAATAGAGGATGTGGTGGTAGGGTATGTGGTGGCCTAAATACCTACCACATGGACCTCTCCAAAGGCTCCTCATCCTACCATGTGTCACAACCAAAAGCACAAAAAATAGTATATGGTAAATTATAGTATAATTGTGAAATTAAGAACACATTACCATATACAATGGTAGAGTCCCCCTCCATTATAAAAGTGGGATCTGCCGACTACAGTCTTTATAACTGTAATTTTTAATTACCAATAAAAATGGTGATCACATTCATTTTATCATCATAAATATTGTATCAAACCTATCGATATAGTTCTAATAGTTTGTGTGTAGGTTTAACATACAATCACTCCAAAAGTATTTATTATGTCTATGTAGGTATTCTCTAAATATAGGTGACTAGATTGATCATCTTGACATAATGGTTTTATTTATTTGTAGGAGTACATACATAGTTTATCCAATTGACTCTATTCACAATTCTTCTTTTTCATCATACATATTTACAGACATAGTCAAACTAGTTGGATTTATTCGTAAATTATTTTTTAGCATACATGTTTTGTAGACTTTGTAAACCTAGTTGACACTATTCTTAGAATATAAAGACATCACTTGAGAAACACATCATAAAAATTTCAGACTAAGAATCTTCAAATCCATCAAGGTTCATTCTTAGCTTCTTTGTCATTTTAGTTTTTCATATACAATATTATTTTTCACAAGTTTTTAGTTTACAAAAATACAACCGTATAACAAATTGGATCATATAGATCGACACAGTTTTGTATACCATCTTATATCTAGAAGACATATTTGACCTATTCGACCATATTTTTATAGGTCTTGATTCTATATAATAGTATTGACCCTATCGACTTTGTTTTTTATTGTTTGCATACAGTGTTGCCCAAACCAACTCTTTACTCTTCATATTCAAAATAATTAACCTATTTTTATTAGTAATTAGTTCACTTTTCATTTCAATTTATTCCATGCTTAGAGTAACAAACATAGATTGACTAAGTCATTTTTTCAATTTACTGATTTAGGCATACTATTTTTCTCTTTTTCACACACTTCCAAATCACTTTACATAAAAAAGAATTAAACATTTTTCTTCCCAAGGTCTACCTTCTTAGATTTCATCACCAAGGGGGAAGCCAACTTGGTTTTCTAGCCAAGTATAAACATGTGGTTGATGGTATATATTGGCAAAGCACCTAACCCTCTTATCATTTTGAGATTGTGAAGTGAGGTGGTAAGCCCCAATACGAAGTTAATATCTTCACCAATATAGATAATTTTTAGCCTAAATTACCTGAAACTATCCAAATATTTATTTTTAGTTCCTTATTACATCCAAATTACCATCAAATTAATTTCAAAATTTATTATATCTTAACAACATTTAGGAATGACCAATTAGTTAACATTTACATTCAAGTTTTATTGCTTGCTCTTTGATCATTGTATTATGTGTTTCAAAACTTTCATTAGTTAATGTTAGTGCATGGTTTGTGCTATGTGTTTAACTTAGATCAACCAAATTGATCTAATTGTTTATGTAATTCACTTTATTTGCTTAGCTATTATCTTTTTAAAAAATTCCTTACTTTCAAAATATTGTCATCCTTGTCAACACAATATCATTTAGACTGTCAATCTTGCTTACCTTCTTGGATTTCATCACCAAAGTGGAAGCCAACTTGGTTTTATATCCAATTATAAACACGTGGTTGATGGTATATATTGGTAAAGCACCTGACCCTCTTATCATTTCAAGATTATGAAGTGAGGTGGTAGGCCCCAATATGAAGCAAATATCATCACCAAACAAATCCATTTTATCCTAAATTACCTAAAATGATCCATATATTATTTTCTAGTTCCTTCTTACATCTAACTTACCATCACATTAATTTCAAAATTTATTATAACTTAACAACATTTAGGAATGACCAATTAGTTAACATTTACATTCAAGTTTTATTGGTTTCTCTTTGATCATTGTATTTTGTATTTCAAAACTTGCATTAGTCATCATTGGTGCATGGTTTGTGATGTGTGTTTCACTTAGATTAACCAAATTGATCTAATTTTTTTTGTAATTCACTTTATTTACTTAGCTATTATCTTTCAAAAAAATTCCTTACTTTTAGAAGATTATCATCCCTGTAGACACAATTCTTATAAACTATCAATCTTGTTTACCTTCAATACATAGTCACCCTATATGATTCTGCATCTTTTTAGCCTATTCAATTCCCTTTTTGAAGTACATAATCTGACTATGTATGTTTTTCATTTGTTTAGTTTCTTTATCTAAAGTACACAGTCAACCCATATGATTATGTATCCTCTAGCCTAGTTTAGTTTTACCATCTACAAAAATATAGTCTAATATTTTGATTGTGTCTTTTGCCTCCTATTTTTTGGACCTTTTTCATAGACTCTATTGACCTATTTGGCTCTATCCCTATTGGCTCATAATGTTCTATGTCTAGCTAACTCTATCCCTATTTTCCATTTTTGCTTATTGATTTTAGATTTTCACTTCTAGCATCATGAAATCCCCTATCAAAATATATTTGGACAACTTGAATCCATTTAGATGTTATATGAGATGTTATTTTCTTCCTACCTTTATTACCCAAGAGGATCCTCACTCTTGGAGCATCTTTTCTTCTCCCTCATATTTTTATTGTAATATGGTTCAAATCATTCCAACAAATGAGATTAGTGGATTAGATCCTTTCCATACTTATCAAGATAATTCTCACCTTCAAACATCTTACCATACTGTGGGGGTAATTGTCACAAGCCTAATAAATAACCCCATATAAAACCTTATTAAAACCAACAACTTGCCTCCTAGCAATTTTCCACATAGTAACCCTTACCCTAATACCAATTTGGGGAATCCTGCTACCAACACCAACCCACTAGCTGATACAATTCAAATTATTTCATAAATAGTGAAATAAATTCACATAATGATAACATTTGACACCTCTCAAATGATGAAAATCCCACATAATTTAATAGACATGGCTAATCAGCCTACCATTCTTCTTCCCCAAAATAATCAAAATTTCATCCCTCCCCCTTTTAAATATGTCATGAAAAATGTCATTCCCTAACCTAACATCCACAATAAAATGCTTCAACACATTCAAAATGATCTTTTATCTCCTTCATTGTATCTATTGATATTGGTAATATATATTAAAATATTAAATATGATGGGACTAAAGACCATGCATCTTTTCTTAAGGCATTTGGTAAAATTTATAAAGAGTAGATCCAAAATAATACCTTCACCACTACTAAAATTTTAGTTAAAATATTCACTGGCAATGTATTAGAATGGTATAGCCAACTTACCCAACATTCTATATTACAACTTAAGGATTTAGTCGATCCTTTAGTTAAATAATTCCAACATAATGATCTTCCTTAAAATTATCTTAGTCATTTCATCAGTGATAAGCAATCCCATACCAAATGAGCTCATTATTTTATCAAATGATGGAAATCTTTGGCTCACAAAATTGATCACAACATGACTAATGATAACTTGTTCAAAATTTTCATAACACACTCAACACCTTCACTCTAGTACAAGTTAAAAATTTTGCTCCCCAAACTTTAAATCATGCTCTTGATAAAGATAAGAATCAATATTTTCTAATGAAATAATTTGAACCTAACACTAAAACCATCAAGGGATCTTTTCAACATTCAACCAATGAAATAGCTGACAATCCTCCTTAACTAAAACTAGGATTATCCAAAGAATAAAATCCCCAACCTTCCCATACATTGTTAATTGTGAAATAAATGAAACAAATTTTATCACCTTCTAAACAATTCATGTATCCTAATAACCCCCATAAATGGTAGTTCCTAATCAATTTTTTGGTTTCATGTTGATATAGGTCATTCCCATGAAACATGTCATGGGATTATAAATTTTTATGTTTTTTTATGCTATGTGATTCATTCAATCATGATGCCATGATTAAAATCCTTCATCATGATTATGTTAATGTTTCTCAAAATCAATAAGCTTATAAATCTTCTTCCTCTAACAATCCAAAAACTTTCTCTACATCCAACCCTCAATAATAAAACAAGCATATTTATATGATTGACATCGATTATGATAAATACTATACCAATATCTAATACATGAATGCAACTAAGGTCAATTATCAATGCAAACCAACCCACAAATATTATGCCACTAAACCAAAGAAACCACCACTATAATAACAACTTCTTAAAGATATTACTACCACTAATTTACCTTCAAAAACTAATGAGGAACCACCTCTTCAATTTGAACCTCCAACTACTTCTCTTCCTACTAAACATATTTTACATTTCAAGCCTCGTGCTAGTTTTTTCTCTTCCAAAACTCATTGGAATTTTTTACAGGAACTTAAATCTATGCTTTACAAAATTTCTCCCATGGAGTTAGTTCACACTTCCCCCTATCATCTTAAATTCTTAAATAAAAAACTCCAAGAAATTGAATAACCATCTTCCTTAGAAGAGGAACAACCTTCTCACGAGACTCAACCAACATAAGTTCATACCATTAAAAAAAATTTGTCCTTATTCAAAACCTTCCATAGAGTTCCTTGAATAAGACATGATCAATGATGAAATTCTCTTTTGAGCTGACAATCCACCCATTTTTATCAAAATATCCATTAATACCATACTCATTCATAAATTATTAGTGGACAGAAGGTTAAGAATTAATGTGACATCTCTTTGTCTCATTCAACAACTTGGATATAATGTTAGACCATATCAAGTAAACTCATTTAACATGACATGGATTAAACAATACCAATTAAAGGTTGCTCGATTATATTTGGCTCTCTCTTAATATTGGACCCAAAACTATACGTACTAAACTTATGGTTCTCAATTTACCATTATCATATAATATAATCCTAGGATGCCCATGGACTCCTTGCATGATGGTTATTTCCTCTTCAAAAATCCAATGTTTTACTTTTATTCATAATGGAAAATAGTATAAACATGAGGCCGATCCTGACCCATGGAGTATTTAGCTTCCCAATCTTAAATCTCAGTACCAAATTCCCACTATTCCAAAAATTAATAGTGCAACTTTACCTAAATTTGTCAATATGAATCCAAACTTACAAGTCACTTTTGATTATTCTAATGATGATGATCTAAATGATTTACAAAACACATGCAATACTACCAAGCTATCTCCTTACATTTTAGAGTGGCTTCCTCCTCCCTCGTTACCTCATGATTACATCATCCCTCTTATCAATGAGATCATTAATTTGCCTCCTCCATGTAATTTACATAAATCATCTTATATTTAAGATGATTTCACTTGTAATTATTATGGAATGTCTATGTTATTTTAAGACCATTTAACCATGTCACCTCATAAATTTAGTGATTTAGGCATCTCACCTTTGGAAGTTACTTTAAAGACAAAATCATGTACTATCTCTCCCACCTATGATGATAATTACATTATGTCCAAAGCTCAATCAAGAGACTTGGATGTTCAAACTATCATAAAACCTTAGATAAAATACATGATTTTAACCATGTTGTTCATACTATTTCCATGGACATTAAGTTAGAACCTCAAGGTCATGTACCTCCAATTAATTCTCCACTTCTTAATACTCCTTGAGTGGTGTAACAAAGCTTACTTATAACCAATTTAGAACTTTTGAAACCTTTTATAACTCTTGTCACTCCAGTTATTCTACCAAAAACTCTCCCCATCAATGATTCCAAAGATACACCTATTATTAAACTAATTGAATCTAATCAACCTTATTCCATAGTTATACCTACCCTCAAGATCACTCTTGATGCCAAGGTCACATATTTATGCCAAATACATTATGAATATGATCACCATGGTAATAAAATCATTGATCTTGAAGTATATATGGAATATTATTTACCTATACCTACGTTACCTAGATATGAATCCATCTTTGAATTGCTCCATGCATGAGAACCTCAACTTCCTTGGTAACATTACAAACTTGGGAATATCAAGAAAAAGTCCCCTCATTTTAATGTCATTTATATAATATATCCTAAAACCAATCCCATTTACTCTATTCCCAATACACCATATAAATTTAAATATGGAAATGATATGCTTATCAAAGAAACCATGAGAACAAAATATGGAACACCCTCATATCCTCGACCCATCACAGTTTATAAGAACTAATACCAATTGAGCATGAGAATTTTAGTCTATTTTTTGATAAATATTATGAGACTTTCACTTGGTCATATGATGACATGACTGGCATTGATCCTAGTATCACTATGAAAAACATAATCACATACCCTGACATTAAACTTATTTGAAAAAAAGAGAAAATTTCTCCCCAAAGTTTCCATCCTATACCATAAAGAAATTATCAAACTATTATATTCCAAATTTATTAAAGCTATGGACTATTATGAATGTATGTTAAACATTTTTCCCATTTGTAGAAAATTTACCATGGTTATCTATATCTGCATTGACTTTTGAAATTTCAACCTCATTTTTCCCAAGGAAAATTTTCCCTTACCTTCGATAGATGTCATTATAGATTCCACTACTGGATAAAAAAATATTGTCCCTCATGAATGGATTTTTGGGATACAATCAAATTCATATCACCCTTAAATACTAACATAAGATAACTTTCACTATGGAATGGGGCACCGAATGATATGTTAAGATGCCCTTAGGCCTAAAAAATGTTGGATCTACCTATCAATAAATATTGACCCACATTTTTTGTGACCTTATGCATAATATTATGGAAACCTATGTGGATGATCTCATTATCAAATACAAAAGTAGAAAAACCTATCTCTCTGATATAGCTATCATCTTTGATTGACTCATCAAGTACAAAGTTAAATTCAACCCCTAAAAATGTTTTTTTAGCATTACATCTAGTAAACTTCTAGGGTTCCTAGTCTCTCTTCATGGTATTTATGTCAATATTGATAAAATAAATGCTATAATTAACATGTTTATACATCACTCCATTTTAGACATTCGTACTTACCTCAGTAAGGTTGGGGTAATCTAATGATTTATACCCTAAATGGTTTATCGCATTTATTATTTTAATTCCCTTTTTAAGAAAGGTAAAAATTTAGAATAGACTGATCCTTATCATAAGGCATTTGACAACATGAAAGAATCATTGATCCATCTGCATACCCTTTGTCCACCTTCTAATGATCATCTTTTAATTTTGTAAACTTCATCTATACTTGTATCACTAGGAGTAATGCTTACCAATAATATGATAGTGGAAGAGATTATGATATGTAATATATTAGTCGAGTCCTCATCAATTATGAATAACATTATACCAAAGTATAATTTGAATGCATTGCTATCTATTTTACAATTGAAAAGCTTTGTCACTACATTCTCTATCAAATAACTTATGTCATAGTTCATTCTGACCCACTTCATTACTTTTTATCCAAATCATTTATACCTATAGATAGAATTGTCAAGCGGACTATTCTCGTAATGGAATTTGACCTTTTCACCATAATGCAAAAATCTGTTAAAGGTCAAGTCATTTTTAACCAACATGCATTAGCAACCATAAACACTACTAATAATCTTCAAGATAGTCTCCTTGATGATAGAATTCTCTATATTGAAGGTCTCAATTAGGCTATCTCTCATAAAGATTAATTTCACAACTTCACTACTAATCTAGAAGAAATTAATCAAGAAGAGACCTATGTCCTTCTTGATACTACTAAATGTAAAGTAGTTATTGAATAAATTCTAGAAATTAACATTTTTTTTGCATGAAGACACTTGGACCCTACACTTTAATAGTGCCAAATGTCCCCAAGGAGTTGGGTTAGGTTGTATTTTAATTAGTCCTTATGGTAAAATATTCCCTTTGGCATTCTAACTCACCTTTGATGTCACTAATAACATGGTAGAATATGAAGTCTTAATGTTAGGCATGAAAGCAACACATGACTTAGATATTCCATATTTGTATGCTTTAGGTGACTCCTAACTCATATGTTATTAGGTTAATGATGATTACTAATGTAAAATCAAAAAACTTATTGCTTATCATCAAATGGCCATTATATTTTTAAAATATTTTACCTTTTTTACCATCGATCCCATTCCAAGAAATCATAAATCTATTACTCACTCTCGTACTTATTCAACATCCTTATTTCATCCACATCAAGTTCTTAGTGATTCCTAATTTCTTATTCAAATAAGAAATTCCCCATATTCTATCCAACCATAATAGTCACTTATATTTCATATTGAGGTTATCACCATTCGATAGAGCTCATGGTATAAAGACATTATCTAATTTCTCAAACATCAAACTTATCCTATGGACATAGATTCTGATCAAAAGACTTGAATTCATAAACAAGATTTTAAATATGACTTTTGATATAACATTTATTATCATAACATAAAAGGTACCCTTATATAATGTATAATTAAATAAGAGGTTCCTTCTCTCATTGAACAATCACATCAAGATTTTTTTTTATGGTCATTGTAGTGGACATGTTACAACATGCAAATTCCTACGTATGGTATAATTTTGGCCTGCTCTTGAAAAGGATGCTATCGATTTCATCAAAAATTGTAGTCCTTGCTCATTCCATAATGATCTAATCCATTTACCACCATCTAAAATCAAAACTATGGAATCTCCTTAGCCTTTTTCCATTTGGGGATTAGATCTCATTGGTAAACCACTTCAGTCACAAGATGAACATGTTATCATCACAACTACTAAATATTTTACTAAATGGGTAGAATCCATGCCTCTCATAAACATCATGGGAACTCCTATCTCAAATTTATCCTTAACCAAATCATTTTTCATTTTGGAGTTTCACATACTATCATTTATTATAATGGCAAAAATCTAAAGAATAAGGATGTGAAGCAATTATATACTGAATTGAAAATATCTCACAACTTTTCCACACCCTATCATCTATAGTGAAATGGCCAAGATAATACCACTAATAAAATTATTAATAAAATCCTTCAAAATACCATAACTAAAACCTATATATTAGCATATACATTTATATCCCACACTTTGGGCCTATCATACTAGCATTCATAATGCCACTGGGATAACACTATTCTCACTAGTCTATGGTCTTGAGTTTATCTTACCATTAGAAGTCAATCTTCCCTCCTTAGATATATATATTCATGGTATCATTTCTAATGAATAAATACATGAAGATCACCTTCATTCTCTTGATATTATTGATGAACATCATCTAGTTGTTCTACAACATAATCACCAATATAAGGCTCGTATCTCCAAGTAACACAATAAAAATATTAAGGTCTGAACTTTTGATGTTGGTGATCTAGTCATTAAATTAAACTATACCCATGATAAAGAAGATAAATTTTCCCAAAAAATGGTGGGGCCCTTATTTAGTGAAAGATGCTCTTGGTCCTAGCACCTATCACCTCTAAACTAATGAAGGCCATGTTTTCAAAGAGCCCACCAATGCACAATTTTTAAATAAATAATTTGCTTAGATATTTTTATTCTTATAATATTTATATATGCTATCTTACTAGCACTTTTTTTAGGATTTATACATGGGTATCACCCTCTTTAGTAGTCTTATCTTTTCACAAACCTTAGTTCCTTCCCTTGGTCTTTTGGTTTCTCTTCTCATGAGTTGCATTGGTTTCTCTTTTGGTTGGTCTTCCTCATGAATTATTTTTTATTTTATTTGACTTATTGTTTTTTAATTATTTTTACACCCTATTAGGTCTCTCTTTTGTGATTTGTAATGTAAGACCATGGATAGGACTAGGATTTCCTCACAAATACCATCTCTACCATTTTATTTTTGCATGCTTTATTCACTCTCTTGAATTTATGCTTTGTTATTTATAGTGTAAGACCATGGATATGACCAAGCCTTCCTCACAAATATCATTTTCACCTTTGTTACACCCACTTGTGTTTTTATTTTATGAGTTATAGTGTAAGACCTATTTTCATTTGGATTTTCACCCTTTGAGGAGATGTCTCATCTCTTCTCATCCAAGTGTCACAATTGAAACACCTCTAGGCTTGTGGGTAGCATATGAATGAGGTGAATCTCTAGATAGGGCTAGCTCCCTTGATGTACCAATTTGGATCACTAATACACCTAAACTTTAGGGAGAGTAAAGTGAGAGAGAAATTTGAAATAAAACTATCAAGGGAGGTGATACACCAAATAATTTAATGACTATCAACAATATTCATGTTACACATGAGAACAAGGGACTAACCAAACATACACTTCTTCAATCTCCATCTTCTCACATCAATGTTACATTATGAGGTTATGGAGGAATGTTGAGGTTAGGAGGACTAGAAAAGAGGCATAAAATGCCACTACTTCAATAAAATAACACACTAAAAAAAAAGATGGCTCCTGTTTCTCCTCCTGCTACATCTCCCATGCACAAGAGATTTCAAAATTTGAAGCCAGAGGTCATGGATCCTATGGCTGGTGTGGTTACTGCTACAAGTGGGGCTTCCTCCACGTGTGGGGGAAGGGTTATAGTTTCCCCTAACATGATTTCTTTTGCGGTTGGGGGTTCTCTTCCTGCCTCGCATCTGGCTCATGGATCTCCTGCTCTTGGTTTAGGTCTTGGTTTTGGGGGAAGGAATTTTGCTGGCATGGTTGCATTTGAAGCTAGATTACATGACACTCTTCCTCATGCATCATCTGGGCCTTCTCATGTTTTGTCTATAAGTGCTTTAAAACCAATTAGGGTAACTCTAGATCCTGAATCAGTTGAAGACATTTTCCATACGGTAGAAGAGCTTTCCTCTCTTGTTGCCATTTTTTGCTTTCATGGCTTTTGGCCCTCACTTGCAGATCTACATGGTTGGATCTCCAAGAACTGGATGCCACTTATTGAAAATAATGTCCAAATCTTCCTATGTGCTAAAGGTTTATTTATAGCAAAGTTCCTCTGCCCTAATGATAGGAAGATTATTTTGTGCCATAATAATTTTTCTTGGCAGGGTAGATATCCACTTATGGCCAAACCGTGGCATATGGATTTTGATCCTCTCTCAAAATCCTTTAACAAGTTCCCTATCTGGGTCTGGCTCCCTAATCTTCTAATACATCTTTGACATGATTCAATTTTTGAAACTATTGGAAATGCTATTGGGGATTTCTTGTTTGTGGATGCAGACACTTCGAATATTCTCCATTCGACATGTGCATGCTTCTTGGTAGATTTGGATGTTTCTAAGGGCCTTCCTGAGGCGATTTGCTTGGATTACCCAAGGGGTACTTGGACATAAATGTTGGATTTTGAGGGTATCCCTTTTCATTGCAGGAAGTGCCACCTAACGGGTCATATTGCTGCTCATTGTGCTACTGGGAAATCCAAATCTAGATGACCACCTTCTTGGTGGTCTGAGGCTTCCTCTAAGCATTATATGGTTAAACAACCCTTAGAAGCTCCAGCTTCTCCTAAGACTAAGGATAGTGTTCACTCTGAGCTGGTGGTTATGGAGGATTCTTTGGTGAAACATTCAGTTGAAGCTCCTATGGTGGCTGTGGTCAGTGATCTTTCTAAGCCAGTGGTTGAGGTGGCATTGGTCTCTTCCCCTATTTTGGAGAATCCTCCTAGGAGCCAGACTTTGTCTGATTCTCACAAGGAGGTTGTTGCAGCGTCTGTGTCCCTTAGGTTCCACGGATCATTATCTTCTAAGGCATGGGTTGATGAGGTAGAAAAGTTAGAGGATGGTTGGACAACAGTTAAGATGAAGAAGTCTAAGCCTTTGGTCCCCCCTCTAAATAAGAATCTTCAGTCGTGTAAAAAAAACCTCAATTCAAAAGGAAAATCTATTGTTCCCTTTTACTGACTGGTTTTTTTTTTGGGTTGGTAAACTGGTGGCTTCACTGGTTTTTTGGTTACTAGTTTGGGAGGTTTTTTAGGTTGCTACTCTAGTCTGCTAACTTTCCTTCCAGTGTTTTGACGGCAGTTTTATCTGGTCACATCTATTGGTAGCAGGTCCCTATAAAACCTGGTTTAGTTGTTATACTAGTTTCAGGTTCTTTTAACCTGGTTGTGTTTAATGGTTTATCTTTCTTTTGGATGTAAAGGGTTTTGGGGCCCCTTCAAAACTTGATTTTAATCTAAAACACACTAAAATTTGACATATCATAAAACACTTCACATTCCCTATAAGAAGAAGCTTTCAAACTGTAAATAAGTGAGATAATGAGACAATCATCCTAAGGAAACAAGAGTCATCACTTATAAAAAATTAAACATTCCAAATAAAAAACTCTAATAAAAATCATGGAAGAGGTAAAAATTATCATTATTATTATTATTGATCCATGGTATGCAAATGAGAAGGGTTTTGCCATACTCAAGTGGAGCATGAGTTACAATGGCCAAAATGGCTAGTTCTTATAGAATTGAGAGAGAGGAGAAGAGATAAGTCCAAGGGTCATAAAGACACTTTTAAATATGATAAAATGATTTAATTATTCATGATAATAGGATTTGGGATGAACCATGTAAGGTTAGAAGGCAAAAGTTTCCATACAAGGCATGAAACTCATGAAAAGTGCATGAAAGTTCTCATTCTGGCTTAGAAATCTGCCTTCATGATTTGGACCTATTTTTACATACCAAAAATAATTAGGGATATGTCTAATTATTATAATGAGATTTAAGTCTTTCCAACATGCCTTTTCATGCATTGGTTTTCATCTGGAATCATTTGGAAAGGAGTTATCACTACCTACACTCTAAAAAACTCTTCTTTCCTACACCTTGTACACTTGGCCTCAAATTTTGATTATTTTTCCATGAAAATATATTGGAGTGATTGGATGAAATGTTACAATACCTTTCATGTCCTTAGAGTCATCAGACACACCTTAAAATTAGCTCACTTGAAAATTTCCACCCTTCTCACTAGCTTGGTCACTATTCCAATTTTGACTGGCTAAGATGAATCTATTTTTTTGAATACTTAAGAGATTTTATGATGAATTAAATAAACATGAGTAGTTATCCTAATTCCTAAAACATCACCCAAATTTGGTTTCATCTTCACACTCTTGTAACCTATAAAACAAATAAAATAGTCAAAAGTACCCTATTTTATACCCTATCCATACAATTGTGTATAACTCATCATAATAGAGAGTATCCTAAGAGAGACCTCTACAAACATAAATCATTTTTATAGGAAAAACATTCCATTTGGATGCATTATGTTGTTCCCAAAATTTGTCACTTTTTTTTGTAGACAACATATCAACTATTTTGGTCCTGCAGGCCAAAATGATCTCTTCCTTTTTCAAAAAATGTTCTGAGCAGCCAAGTTTTTCAATTATTCAAGTATATTTCAGCTAAAGAACTCATAGATTCAATAGGTTCAACAGGTTCATCTGGTGGGCCTTCACAAATAAACAAGTCTTTCTTTGAACACTTAGGCATTTCAAGGATGGTTCAATGCTGAGGTTCAATCAAAATACTTAACAGTGGGCTTCAAACAAATGGAATGAATCATTGAAACTTTGAGATTAGAAAGGTTCAAAGTGGTTCAAAGGTTCAAAAAAGAGTTAAGCACTTCAAAGAGTTCAAGGAAGTTCAACCGCTTCAAAGAGTTCAAAGGTCTAATGACTTTGGTGGACTTAAAGAAGAGAAGGCTTAGAAGAGTGAAGATTGAACTGATTGAACCGTTGAACCTTAAACCAAAAATGGTTCAAAGGTTCAAAGAGTTCAATGAAAGGATGCTTCAAGTGAATGAAAGAAGTGGAATTTTCTAGAAAGAATTTCAAGGAAATGGTTCAATAGAAGAAAAAGAGAGCAAACGTGGCCCTTTGTAAATCTTTGAACCACCAACCATTAAACCGCTTTGAACCATTGAACCATTAAACTGATGCACTCCAAAAGGTTCAAAAGTTTAATGTTCAAATTGGTTCAAGTGACTAAGTGACCAATAATTTCCTCATGGATGTCAAATTCAAGATAATGAAATATCCATTGATTTTCAAAGATGCAGACCCTGAGAACAAAATCAGCGAATAGCCAAAGAAGGAGCCAGAAAAAGAAGGAAGATATCCCAAGAGCTTAGATCACCAAGGAAGGACAAAAAGTGGCAAGGAAAGAGAGAATAAATATATAAAATCTAGAAATATCTGTAGGAGAGTTACTTTTAGTAGGTGGACATCAGAGAATGCGAGCATTCAAAAGCATGGCCTATTTTTTCTACATTAAGTAAAGGCAAATGGACAGCCGTGTAAACATCATAAAAAAGAACAAAAAACCCATGCTTAGGAGGAGACACTTCAGATGATTTAGAATGCCAAAATCAAGGCTGATGACCTATTCTAACATGGCCCTTTCATAGATATTCAAGGCATTCAATTCAGCATGGGCTATTTTTATGAAAAAAAGCACCCAAGTCTTTCTGAGAATCACCTATTTTGTATCAAGGGGATCTCTCTTTTATAGAAGTAAAACTCTACCCAAATTGAAAGGCATTATTGAGACTTTGAGCTTAGATTGTTAATCATATTTTGTTATTTGAATGAGAAAGCAAGTGACCTTTCAGACTTTGTGTTGAAATAGTTTGTGTTGTTTAGGAGATTGTTCTTATGTCTATTTATTAAATACCATCTTGTCCATTTAATTAAATAAGTAGAACTAGTGGAAGTAATCTAAAAGGTGTCCTGAAGCCAACTGTGGGAGACCTTGTGATGCCACAATTGTCTTTAGTGAGTTTTTTCTATTTTAGTGTAAAGGATCTTGGGAAGACTTTGTGCTCCCATTATCCTTCGTAATTATTCTGATCCTTGGCAGTTGGGGTGGATTCTTTGTGTTACACTTCATTCTATGGTGTTACTATGTCTTATTATAGTTAATACATGAACTCATCCTCTGGTTTTCTAAACATCATTTTTGAAAGAAGAGAAATGCCTTTAGCAAAAACCCAAGATTTCTCATTTGATTTGTGAACATCATCTCTGAAAAAAGAGAGATGGATGGTGTTATCCCACCCCTGAATGTATTTTCAGCATATATTACTATATTATAGTAAGCAAGGAACCTCCCCTACCATATAGTGAACCTCCCCTTGATGAGAGGAGAGATTTATCCCATTTTGATGTGGTAGACCTACACATTTTGCTGATGAAATATCCTTATGCTTTGGTTGAAACACCTATTTTACCATCAGTTAGCTAGTGACAAAATATTCACCCAATAGTTTATAGTGACTCACTGGGGAAGAACATTATATTTGAATTCTTTTCCATTTCCTTTATATCCATTTCCATTTTATAGCCTTATCCATTTTATAGCCTTATCCATTTCCATCTCCAGTGTCTTTTCCATTTCCACATAATCTCTTAACACTCCATGCCAACTGGGGAAGAATGTGCAGTTTGAAGCCTCAAGGTTCAAGCTGAAGCAGTGCCAGTTCCTTTTCATTTTCACTTGACACTTTGGTAGCTCCATGGTATACAATAAGCTAGAGAACTCAAGGTATTTTTGACCCTGTATTTGAGTTGGTGTAGCTGAGTAATTTTGATCTTTTTCCTCCACAACCTCACCTCCAATGAACTAGGATTCTTCCTCCTACCAACATCAGGTCACTAATACAAGGCAAAGCTTATTTTCCCTCTCCTTGCAGAGCTTTGCCTATACATACCCCACCAAGATTTTTTATCCCTCCTTTTCATTGTCATATTATGGCATCTCAAGGCCCCTAGGGTAACACTTTTGGTCCCCTTAATTTAGCTCCACCTCTACATGAACTACCACATAGTTCAGGGAAGAATTTTCTCAAGTTCTTTGGTGATGGGATAATTCATCCTGATGAACATATTGCAGCCTTTTGCATAGCCTATGGTGTGATCGGTGTGGAGTCTGAGGACATAAAAGTCATGATATTTGTAGAAACATTATAAGGTGCTACTATAGACTAGTTATATCATCTGCAGGCTCAAACTATGACTGACTGGAACACCCTCAAAGTCAAATTTGAAGCCAAGTTTAAACCTATAAAAGATGTGTATGCCCTGTTAGCTCAACTCACATAGATGAAGAAGGATCCTCATGAACCTATGAGGGAATTCATTGCTAATTTCAACAAGCTAAGGAATAGGATTCCCATGATTTCTTAGCCAACAACTGAGAATCTCAAATGTTTCTTCATTAATTCTTAGCTTCTAAAAGTAAGTTTCTTGTTGAGGCTAGCTAGCCACATAAACCTTGTTATAGCTCATGATTTGGCCACTGAGGTTGAAGATGACCTTATCTTGGTAGGAAAGATAAGAAGAGATCCTAATAGAATTAAACCTTATTCATCTCCTAAATTTGCTTCTATAGGCACCACTGATCCTATGGTGCAGAAGCTAGCAAATGAGTTGCTATCTCTCAAAAAGAAAATGGCACAAGGGATGTCTACTCCTTCATATCGAGATATACCAAGGAGGACTTTTCCAAATCAGTCATACCAAGGTAATGCTACCAAAAATTAGGGGAAACTAAATCATCTTCCTCCCCCACAAGGGAAACTTGCCATTGAAGAAGCACCAACCAACTCAGCAGTTGGATATCTTGAAACTGAATCTGATTTCTCTTTCCATCCTATGTTGAACCAAGAAGATGATGTTAATCTCTTCATAGAAGGGGAAGAAGAATTAGCTGGAAAATTCAATATTGGTTTTCTAAATTATCAAGAAGAAGCTAAAAGCAAGTTGGAAGCATTTGATGGATCATACACTGTATTTACCTAGTCCCAGAACTAGTCAGCTCAATAAGTGGATAAGGGAAAAATAGGGGAAAAATCTTGACCAATAATTTTAATTGATAAATGGGGGACCACTCTACCTTTCCAATCAAATGACCTAATGATCACTAAAATAGTAAGTACCCCAAACATTCCTACACCTTCTATTTCAAATTCTCAGACCAGTACCACACCCCCAAAAAGCTAGAAGGATGAACTACCTTCCCCTATTTCTAATTCATTTCAGTCATTTGATATTATTGACCATGTTAAGAAGACCAAAATTCAAATGTTTGAGTTTTATTTGTTGCAATCCAACCCTGAGTAGTTGGATAGGTTAGTTCAATGCGTCAAGAACAAAACCATCCTTACATGACAAGATATTTCAAAAATAATTCCTGGTTCCTCCAAGAACACATCCACCTAAAATAATCTTGTGATTACTCCTCTAGTTGCCCCTAGGAAAATAGAACCATTTTATGTTTCTCTATTGATAAATGGTCATCAGATAAACAATTGCATTATAGACTTAGGTGCATCTGACAATGTCATGCCTGCTAAGGTGGCAAAATCTCTTGGTCTCACGCTAATTAAGACCTTTAGTAGATGTTTCTCCATGGAAAACAAATAAGTGCCTTTGCTAGGACAAATCAAAGATGCTCAATTTTCATTTGTGGCTTTTCTAGATAAAAAAATCAAAATGACAGTTCTGGTAGCCAATGTCCCAGCCTCATACGGCATCCTTCTTGGGCAAAATTTTTTCAAGGACATTGGTGGAGATTTGAGCATGGACCTGTCTGAGGTAAGGATCCCTGTCAAGGGCATCATGTAGAGGCTACTTCCTGAGAAGGAGGCAAAATACGTTGTCACTCAAACATCAGCCCCTAAGCTCAAATTCTATTTGAGTCTTCAGGAATGGGTAACTTTTTCCTTTCTATATAGGATGTTCATGTTTCATCTGATGAAAGTCTTGTAGGTGACAATCTAAAAATTAATTCAGATAGAACAATAAAAGAATTGGTAAAGAATAGTTTAGGTGCAAAAGAATCCTCCCTCCCTGACCAAGAGGAATCTGAGAAAAGATAAGTTTTTGATGACGTTTGGATTCTAAAATTTGATGGCAGTTGTTCTTCTATCGGTTCTAGAGCTGGGATTGTGTTGATATCTCCTCAAGGAGATATTTTTCCTTCTTCATATAAATTTTAGTTTAGCAACACCAACAACACCACTGAGTATGAATATTTGTTACTTGGGTTGAAGGTAGCTCAAGATAAAGGCGTCAAGCTTTTTCATGCCTAAGGGGATGATGAACTTGTGGTTTTTCAGGTGAGGAACCAAGATCAAACCAAGAATGAAAGATTGTGGCATTATCGCAATCTTGTATGGGATTGTATTGAAAGTTTTGATGCTTTCAATGTTTCTACAGTGCCCAGAGATCTTCATAATAATGCAAATTCATTGGCTATCTCTGTAACCCTCATGGTTCCTCATAAAGACTTTGAAGAGCACAGTTACACTATCAAATTGGTCTTTTGACAAAATTTACTTGAGAGTGCCAACCATTGGTAGGTGTTGAATCAGGATTATAAAATTATGAGATCAATTGAAATAGAAGAACAATGAATTATGGTAGTGGACCATACTGCTACATGTCAAAATCAGGAAAAGAAAATATTCTGCAAGAGAGTAAGGATTCATGATTTTTAGACTAGAAATTAAGTCTTGTTGTGGAGTAAGAGGAGAGAACCAAAAAAATGCACACAAAATTTGATTCTTGGTGGAGAGGTCCTTTCACCAATCATTAATTCAAGGGAGAAAATGGTTTCTTGCTGATATATCAAGACAGAACATCATTTTCACTACCTCACAGTGGCAACATCTGAAGCACTTCAACTCTTGAAGTATCAGATAAGATCAGCTTGTACATATGTATAGTGTTTAGATTGTTTTGTGTTGTTCATTTTCATTTTTTTTCATCTTTATTTTTGGGTAGCATGACTCCATAGCCTAATGGCATACATAAAGGCACTGAAGAGTCTAGATTCTACTCCCTTCAATTGTTTTTACAATTGATGGAAGTTCCCCAACTGGAGCTAGCTGTTGTTCCCAAAATCTATCACTTGTTTTTGTGGACAACATATCAACTATTTTGGTCTTGTAGGTCAAAATGATCCTTCCTTTTTCAAAAAATGTTCTAAGCAACCAAGTTTTTCAATTATTCAAGCATTTTTTAGCTAAGGAACTTGTAGGTTTAATAGGTTCAACCGGTGGGCCTTTACAAAGAAACAAGTCTTTCTTTGAACACTTAGGCATTTCAAGGATGGTTCAACGCTGAGATTCAATCAAAAGACTTAACGGTGAGCTTCAAACAAATGGAATGAATCATTAAACCATTGAACCATTGAACCTTTGAACTTAGAAAGGTTTAAAGTGGTTCAAAGGTTCAAAGGTTCAAAAAAGATTTAAGCGCTTCAAAGAGTTCAAGGAAGTTCAACCACTTCAAAGAGTTCAAAGGTCTAACGACTTCGACAGACTTAAAGAAAAGAAGGATTTGAAGAGTGAAGATTGAACTAATTGAACCATTGAACCTTGAACCAAAATTGGTTCAAAGAGTTCAAAGAAAGGAAGCTTCAAGCGAATGAAAGAAGTGGAAGTTTATAGAAATAAATTCAAGGAAATGGTTCAATAGAGAAAAAGAGAGAAAATGTGGCCCTTTGCAAAGATTTGAACCGCTGACCATTGAACCGTTGACCAATCAACCGATGCACTTTAGAAGGTTCAAAGTGGTTCAAGTGACTAAGTGACCAATAATGTCCCTGTGGACGTCAAATTCAAGGTAATGAAATATTCGTTGATTTTCAAAGATACGGACCCTGAGAACAAACTCAGTGAATAGCCAAAGAAGGAGCTAGTAGAAAGAAAGAAGATAGCCCAAGAGCTCAGATCACCAAGGAAGGACAAAACATGGCAAGGAAAGAGAGAACAATAATAGGGAATCTAGAAATATCTATAAGAGAGTTATTTTTAGTAGGTGGAATAGTCCACCAGGTGGACATCAGAGAGCATGAGCATTCAAAAGCATGTCCTATTTTTATACATTGAGTAAAGGCGAATAGATAGCCATGTAAACATCATAAAGAATACCAAAAAATCCATGCTTAGGAGGAGACACTTGAGATGATTTAGAATGCCAAAATCAAGGTTGATGACTTGTTCTAGCATGGCCCTTTCACAGATATTCAGGGCATTCAATTCAACATGGGCCATTTTTATGAAAACAAGCACCCAAGTCTTTCTGGGAATGCTATATATTATAATCTCCCATTTTGTATCAAGGGGATCTCTCTATTATAGAAGCAAAACTCTACCCAAATTGAAAGGTATTACTAAGACTTTGAGCTCAGATTGTTAATCATATTTTGTTATTTGAATGAGAAAGCAAGTGACCTTTCAGACTTTGTGCTGACATAGCTTGTGTTGTTTAGGAGATTGTTCTTATGTCTATTTCTTGAATACCATCTTGTCTATTTAATTAAATAAGTAGAACTAGTGGAAGTAATTTGAATGGTGTCTTGAAACCAATTGTGGGAGACCTTGTGCTGCCACAATTATCTTTAGTGTGTGTTTTCTATTTTAGTGCAAAGGATCTTGGGAAGACGTTATGCTCCTATTATCCTTCATAATTATTTTACTCCTTGGTATTTGAGGTGGAGACTTTGTGCTACACTTCATTATATTGTGTTATTTCATCTTGTTATAGTTAATACTAGGAAGTCATCCTCTGGTTTTTTGAACATCATTTTTGAAAGAAGAGAAATGCCTTTAGCAATTATCTAGGATTTATCCTTTGATATGTGAACATCATCTCTAAAAAATAAGATATGGATGGTGTTATCCCACCCCTGAGTGTATTTTCAGCATATATTATTATATTATAGTAAGCAGGGAACCTCCCCTACCTTATACAGAACCTCCCCTTGATGAGAGGAAAGATTTATCCCATTTTTATGTGGTAGACCTGCACATTTTGCCAATCAAATCTCCTCATGTTGTGGTTTAACCACATATTTTTTTGTTAGTTAGCTGGTGACAAAATATTCACCCAACACATTATATCCTTCATTTTCCACATTGAGTTTAGACTAAGGGTTTAGGAGATTTTTAAGTGCATTCTGATTTTAAGGTTTGTTCATGAAGTTTAGATGTTGGAATTGCAAAAAAATTACACAAATTAAAATTTCAACACCTTCATCAACATTCCAAAACTTCCTATATTCACATGTATAGCTTCAAAGGAGATGTGAGCATCCAAAATTGTCTTATCAAGCTTGATTCCTCATTTTCATAAGCCTAATATTGTCTCTAAGCCAAAAATGAATTCCTGATGCTTTCCCTACAATGTGGAAGATGAAACATACCTATAATTACCTTATGAACATGATATAATATTTTTTAAATATTAAATCATGATAGAATTGAAAATGGTTCTCCATTTGGCTTTAGGCTTAAAACCTACCTACATAAGCCTGACTATAATTATTATAGGTTTGAACCACTTGTTAGGTTTCATCCTTATTTGAGATGATCCTCATGTTATTTTAGATGAATTTAAACTTATCACATGTTATATCAATGTTAACTAACCTTTGGTTCACTCTTTCATCCTCATTTCCCCAAGACTGTAAGTTTCATGCACAAAGGGAGTGCCCTCTATTTGAGACAAAATAGAGGGAACTCCCCTCTTTCCTTAAGAAATGGTGATTATTTTACAAGTTTTTCCAAGAATTAAACATTATCTTCACAATATTTTATTCCTTGATAATATAATTTGACCTTTTAACTTTTCAAGGACCTAAGATAAACTTGTTTGGAGATAAACCATGTGCATAATCTAGAATGTAGACATCATGATGCATAATTGGACCCTTTTATATGATATATACCCATAAATATGGTGTTATGAAGATGTTATTATTATTATTAAGGTGTTTCCATCTCTATTTCTGACTCTAAATCCCAACATATTCCTTATAACCTTTTTTTAGTCAAGACTTTGTGCAAGATTTGACTGTATTCCCTATTTTCCTCACTCAAGGGTGACCCCTATATGATACCTTGAATGAATAAAGATTTGAAAATAGTATGTAAGACTTAATCAAACATTCTAAGATTAAATTTTCAATTTCATTTATTTACTGCATAGTTTGGGGTTTAGATTTCTCACAAGGTCAATCACAGTAAGCTGACTATGTATTGTGTGCTTTTATCAAAGGATGATCTATAAGTTAACCTACATGTGTAAGATTGAGATAATTTTATAAACCCCAAAAGAGTCTCATAGGACCAAATTGTACCTATTTATACCATTTTTGTCATTTTTGAGCTATATACACATCAAGAACCATCACTCTATTATTCACTATTGCACAGAGTCAAACATAGTTGACTATAGGTGAATATGCATGATCATGTAGGTGAAAATACTCCTTAAAAAAGGTCATACATCATCTTTGAATAATTTGAGGAATTTTAAACCACCTTCCACTGGCACAAAATGATATCTCCATTCCCAAGTCCTTGCTATAGATTCTATAGAAGTTAAGGTCTATTATAGGTGGATGTCCCTAAAGGTAGGGACACCTATAGGTGTTTATGTGACCTAAAAAATTACATATCATCTTCCTTTGATGATATTTTATATCATAAACATTATTTTAATTTAATATAACTATTTGATCATGGGGGCATTTTTTTAGGACTAAAACTTTGAGTGAAGGGTCTCCTTGAGGTCCAAATACTGTAGACATTAATTCTTGAAATTAGTGATTAAATGATACTTTTGAGGTCTCCAATAGTCAATCTCCACTAATCTTCTATCCCTCAAAATATTTTGAGTCCTTTTCCTTGATATATAATACAATATTTAGTAAATATATGAACCAAAATCTTTAATATACCCATTATATGATCTCCAACAAAATACCTTAGACCTCTATTTTGCATTTTTAGGCGTAAAGGGCCTAAACACTGTCATTTCATGTTTTGAAGGTTTATCCACTTCAAATTACCAACTTGACACCTAAAATAAGTCTAACATAATAAATAAAATGTATTAAAACTTCAATATATGTTTCATCCCATGGTCCAACACTTTTATATGGTTCTTTATCTCTTAATTAAGCCACCTATAGGTGGTTCTTTCATAGTGCAGGTAGATAGTTTAAATATCATTAAAACCATACATAATGCATGAAACTTTAATCATTCCAACCCTCTTCTATTCCTTTAAAATTCATGTTTATCATCATGAGGATCTTGAACTAGTTTCAAAACCCTCCATTCAATGTGATCTCTTCCAAGCACCTATAAGTGTATGTTAATGGTAGGATTGTGTGTGAGTGACTGTGTTGACTAGGACAGTCCTTCTTCTACCAAGTGAAAGACTTTTACTTGAATATTGTTATTATGAGAATGCCTTAGCCTCTAAATATCATAATTATAGCACCTTGGATATGTTAAAGACCTCAACCCATCTCACTACATTGACTGTGCATGATAATCATGGGACCAACTAACTACATGGGGATTTATGACTACAACTCATAGAATGTTGCTTTAGAATTGAAATTGAGAGGAGAAAGAATAAATATAACTTTGATAACATTGAAATGAAGCTATCATAACCCTCTAAAGTCACCATCAAAGCATTAATGATGCAGGAACATCTTCATGTCTTCAATGTGTTTTCTTTGTTTTTGGTTGAATCTAGGTTGCTTAGTTATGCTTAGTCAATTTTCCCTCTAAAATTATGGTGTTCAAACTTTCAAATTTCTAAATATGTCTATTAAGCTTATAATAAGGCCTAAACATGTCTAAAGGCAAAGATTTTATAGATTTTCAACAAAAATGGTTTTAGAGATCATATTTCATGTGATCTTAGGTTGGTTGGATGAGATTTAGAGTGGTTGAGATCTTATTTGTTTGGAAAAGTTGTTAACTCCATTTTGGGAGTTTGTTGTGTGAAGCTAGGAATAGATTTTAGGTAACCAAACCTATTTGTATACATATATAGATGGATTTTTTAGGTGAAATAGATTTATTAAGGTTTATGATAAATGAAATAAAGATTACGGTGATTTTGGAGAAAGTTTTGAAGCCTTTTGTTATAATTTTTCATTGACTATGTTATGAAGATAGACATGGCAGTAAGCAATAGGTTTAAAGTGAGGTTTTTTTGAATTCCTTTCTCCACTATGACTACTCAAGAACTTAGAGGAGGTAAACCTAAGCCCAAAAAAATTTATTTGGGTTCTTGAAACCCTATGATGATCTTTGTAGCCTCATTTAAGTGTTGATTGTGCCCAAACTAGGGCTTTGTTGATCTCAGCATCCATATGGTGAAAATTTACAAAAACTTAAAATCTTTGTGATTTAAATGTGTGCATCTACTATCTTAAGTTTCAAGACCCAATTCAATGGGTAATTCCACTTTCTAATCTAACCTTGTTTTTAGTCCTTGTATGCACAAGCTCACTGAGTTAAGGTAAATTGATGATGGTCTAGGGATAGGTTATGAGTTATTTTTGGTTAAATATTTTTGAAATGTCTATTTAAATCTTTAATATGTATTGTAATGTCTATAATTTCCTTAACCTCTCTATCAACCCAAAATAGGGTGCTTAAGAGACCTAATTAGGTCTTACACAGTTGTTATTAGCTCTATTCTTTACACAATAACCATACCCAAATTTCACATGTGTTGTGTAGAACCTTAATGGGTATCTAAATAATATTTGATTTCTATGTTATCAAGAATCTAAGAAAAGTTATGCAGGGAAAATAGGGTCAAAAGGGCTACAAGCCCATGAGCCCCTATATATGGCAAGTATGGCCTTATGGCCCTAGTTGTGTGTTCTGATCACTCAAGATTGTTAAAATAGGTGTAAATAGTTTATAAATGTTGCATTTAGTGTGTCTATATTATTAATTATTTTATATGAGTCTTTATATATAGTTCCATGTTGAGAACCAAGTCTAAGTTACTTATGTATTGTCTAAAGAACATCTTATCATGAACTTTGAGTATGAACAAAGTGCCTTAGACAGTCTATGAGTATTGAAGGTGTATTTATATGGTCTGAGATTCACACCAATTTTGGTATCAAAGCTAAATGATTGTGAATAATCTAAGATCCAAAGCAAAGGAAGAAGATCAATAAAAAGAGGTAAGATTCCAAGATAACCATGAGAGTGGGGAACAGAGGTAGAGATAGAAAAAGGAGATCAGTAGGATAGATGGTAATAGTATAATAATTTAGGAAGCTACAAGCTAGGTTACAAGACCTAAAGATGGCTCAAAGGAGAGGTGTTGGCATGGGTGAAGTCATTGATAGAGAAGAAGAGCCACCAGAGGAATAATTGGTGATATAAGATGATATAGCTAAAGAGCAGCTGATCAAAGCCATTATGAAGGTGAATGCAAATCCAAAGATGGAGGTTCTAATGTATGAAGGAAACTTGAATTTATAATACTTGATTAATTGGATAAATGCATTAGAAAAGTACTTTGAGTATGAAGGGATAGAATGAGATGACAAGAAGGTCAAGTATGCCATGACCAAGTTAAAGATCCATGCATCCCTGTGTTGGGATGAAGTATAAGAGAAAAGGAGGAGAAAAATAAAGTTAAATATCAGGAGCTAAAATATAATGGTATCAAAAATGAAAGGTAAATTCATGCCCTTAAATTATCAAGCAAATCTTTTCAAGCAATTACAAAATTTGAAACAAAAAGACATGTCTGTAAAGGAATACACTAAAGAGTTCTATAGGCTAACCATAATTTTAGGCCATACTGAGGATGATATAGAGAAGTTATCAAGGTATACTAATGGTTTGAATTTTGTCATCAAAGATGATATTAGCCTTCTCACACCTAAGACAATTGAAGAGGCATACCATTTTGCCTTGAAAGCTGAGGAGAAGATTACAAGGAAATAAACTTCCTTCTCAAGAGGAAGGGGTAGATCCATCAAGGGTATAGGATCACAAGGAGGTAGAATATAGATGAAAACATCTCAATAAGATTCCATTAGCTCAAAATCTCAAGAGGCAGCAATACACCAAGAGGAAGAAGGCCATACCAAGGATATCAAAGAGGAAGAGAAAGATTCATGGGAAAATGCTTAAAGTACAACGAATATGTAGGACATAGAGAATATGAGTGTCTAGGTAACCCTTCTACCAGCCATGAAAGAGGTGTACATGTGACCCAAGGTGAATAGGAATTTTAAAGACTATCAATAACTCATAAAGATGTTCTAAAAGAAGGTGAGTCTCTTTTAATGAAAAGAATCTTGTTAAATCCTAATAAAGAAATTTTGGAACCACCACAAAGGAAAAATTTGATTAGGAATACATGTAAGAGAAAGGGAAAGTGATACAAGGTCATCATAGATAGTGGGAGTATATAAAATCTTGTGTCAACTGAGATGGTGGAGAAACTAGGCTTGAAGAAGGAGGTGCATACTACACCTTATCAAGTCTCTTGGCTGCAAAAAGGACACAAACTCTTGGTAATTGAACAATGTAAAGTGGATTTTTAGATAGGAACATATAGAGATCAGATTGTATGTGATGTTATGCCTATGGATGTGTGTCATATATTGCTTGGAAGGCCTTAGTAGTTTGATAGGAAGACCATGCATGATGGAAGGAAGAATACATACACATTTGAAAAGGATGGGATCAAGCATAAACTCACACCATTGAAAGAATAGGCTATTGTTACTATATGATAGAATTATAAAGTTTTGATCATGAATGTTAAAGAGTTTATATATCAAATGAAGAAGGAAGAGGTAAACTTTGTTGTGATTGGTAAGCCAAGAAGTGTATTCACTAGCACTAAGTAAACTGATCTACCTATAGAGATCCAATATATGTTGAATGAGTAAATTGACATTGTAGTAGATTATTTTCCTAATGAGTTACCACCATTGAGAATTAGTATCCATCACATAGACTTGATTTCAAGAGTAAATCTTCCAAACAAGACTACATACAAGTTGACACCAAGGGAAAATGAAGAGATCAAGTACCAAGTCCAAGAATTATTAAACAAAGGATTGGTAAGAGAGAGTCTAATCCCTTTTTTTTCCATAGTGTTGAGTCCTAAGAAATATGGGAGTTTTAGAATGTGTACAGACTCTAGAGTAATCAACAAGATCACTATCAATTATAGATTCCCATTGGTGAAAATTGATGATTTACTAATTTTTTGAGTGTAGCTACATATTTTTCCAAGATAAACTTGAAAAGTGGATACCATCAGATTACGATAAGATAAGGGGATGAATGTAAAATATCCTTCATGACCAATTATGGACTCTATGAGTGGTTATTCATGCCATTTGGGCTAATGAATACACCAAGCACCTTCATGAGGTTGATGAATGAAGTGCTTCAGGAGTTCACTGGTAAGTTTGTGATAGTATATTTGGATGATATTTTGGTGTTTAGTCAAACTAATGAAGATCATTTGAAACATTTGAGGATGGTATTGAGTAAGCTACATGAAGATAAATTTCTAATCAATGTGAAAAAGTGAAATTTTTCAAGGGTAAAATTGATCTACTTGGGATATGTGATTTCTAAATAAGGATTGAAGATGGATAAGGAGAAGGTAAAAGTCATACTTGAGTGGCCTACACCTAGGAGCACTTTTGAGGTAAGAAGGTTTAATGGTTTAGCTAGCTTATATAGGAAATTCATAAGGAATTTTAGTGGAATTGTTGCTCCAATGATAGAAACAATCAAGGGTGACAAAGGAAGTTTTTGTTGGACTAAAGCTATTGATAAGAGTTTTAGATTGTTGAAAAAGAAGGTAACTAAATAACAAATCCTAACCTTTCCTAATTTCAATAAGCTTTTTTAAGTGAAATGTGATGCTATTAGGAATACCATAGGTGTTGTCTTAAGCCAAGATGGGAATGCTATAACATACTTTAGTGAGAAACTAAGTGATATCAAGAAAAGGTACTCAGCCTATGATCAAGAATTATATGCTCTTGTAAAATATTTGAAGAAATGGAGGCACTATCTTTTGCTTGAAGAGTTTGTTTTGTTCACTGATAATTATGCATTGCAGTTCATTAGTAAACAAAATAAGTTGAGTCAAAATCATGTCAAATGGATTGAGTTTTTACAAAGTTTTACATTCACTATTAATCACAAGAAGGGACAATCTAATAATGTTGTAGATTCTTTAATTATAAGGGATCTAATCATGCAAGAATCTCAAGTAAGCATCTTGGGATTTGAAGATTTAAAAGAGATATATAAAGAAGATCCAGAGTTTAAGGAACCATATGAAGCTTGCATGAATCTAGTAGGGGATGATAGGAGTCCTTGGATAGATTTCATGATCCAAGAAGGTATTCTATTCAAATGCAACCAACTTTTCTTACCCAAGAGTTACATGAGAGAGAATTTATTGAAAGAGAAACATAGCGGCAGCTTGGCAAGACATTTTGGGTAAAATAAGACACTAGCACAATTGAGTGCTCATTACTATTAGCTAGGTATGGGTGATGATGTCAAGAATTTTGTTGAGAGGTGAAATACATGCCAACATGCTAAGGGAAGTAGTCAAAATGTAGGTTTATACTAACCACTACTAATTCCTGATAGGCCTTGGGACTTAGTATCGATTTTTTACTTGGTTTGCCAAGAACTCAAAAATCTCATGATTCTATATTTTTGGTGGTTGATAGTTTTTAAAAAATGGCTCACTTCATTCCTTGTTAAAAAATATGTGATGATACTAACATAGCCACTCATTTCTTTCAAGATATTGTGAGGTTGCATAGGCTCCCTAAGAGCATTATTTCAGATAGGGACACTAAGTTTGTTGATCACTTTTGGAGGACCTTATGGAAGAATTTGGGCACAAATTTAAGCTTTAACTCATCCTACCATCCACAAACTGATGGTCAGATTGAAGTTTTCAATAGAAGCCTTGGCAACATCTTGAGGAGTTTGGTAAGTATGCAACCAAAATACTAAAATCTTGTACTTGTAAAAATTGAGTTTTCCTATAATGATTCTCCTAATAGGTGTATAGGAATCACTCCATTCCAAGTTTTGTATGGAATACATCCCAAGGGTGTATATGAGTTAAGAGATATAGGTAAGATGGAATCAAGGAGTGTTGATGCAAAAGACTTTGCCAATGCAATGCAAAATTTGCCTGAACAAGTGAAGAGGAAACTTGAAGAAAGCACCATCAAGTACAAGCAAAGAGCAGATCATAAAATGAGAGAAGTTATTTTAAGTATTGGATACCTTATTCTTACACACCTTAGAAAGGAAATATTCCCTAAGAAGAATACAAAAAACTGAAAGTGAAGAAAATTGGTCTATGCAAGGTGGTAAGTAAGTTTTCAAACAATGCATATGAGATAGAATTGCTAAAAGGGATTGGAATCTCTCCAATATTCAATGTTGCAGATCTATATCCATACAAAGGCAAGGAAAAAATAGTTTAAGGAATTGAAACAGGGGTTGATGAGGACATTCAATGGAAACAACAACTACCAAAGGAAGTACCAAAGGAGGTTGAGAGTATTTTGGAAAAGAAAGTGGCCAAGAAAATAAGAGATAAAGAATACTACCAGTACCTGATCAAGTGGAAGAACCTATCAATTGAAGATGAAACATGGTTAATTGTAAATGACATCCTCAAGATGGGCACAAGTGTGGAAGAGTTGATGAAGAACAACAAGTGAAGAATGTTTCTTTTTGCTCCTTGGAAGAATGATGAAAGAGAATCTTCATGTCTTTAATGTGTTTTCATTATTTTTGGTTGAGTCTAGGTTGCTTAGTTATGCTGAGTCAATTTTCCCTCCAAAATTATGGTGTTCAAACTTTTAAATTTTAAAATATGTCTATTAAGCTTATGATAAGGCCTAAACATGTCTAAAGCCAATATTGTATAGATTTGAATCAAAAATGGTTTTATAGATCATATTCCATGTGATCCTAGACTGGTTTGATGAGATTTAGAGTGGTTGAGATCTTATTTATTTGGTAAAGTTGTTAACCCCATTTTGGGAGTTTGTTGTGTGAAGCTAGGAATAGGTTTTAGGTAACCAAATTTGTTTGTATACCTATATGTATGGATTTTTTGGGTGAAATAGATGTATTAATGTTTATGACAGATGAAATAAATATTAGAGTGATTTTGGAGAAAGTTTTGAAGCTTTTTGTTATACTTTTCTATTGATTGTTTTATGAAGATAGACAGGGCAGTAAGCAATAGGTTGATAATGAGGGTTTGGTGAATTCCTTTTTCCACTATGACTACTCAAGACTTTAGAGGAGGTAAACCTAAGCCCAAAAAAAATTATTTGGGTTCTTGAAACCCTAGGATGCTCTTTATAGCCTCATTTAAGTACTGATTATGCCCATACTAGGGCTTTATTGATCTCAACATCCATGCAGTGAAAAATTACAAAAACTTGAAATCCTTATTCTTTCACTATGTGAATCTAATGTCTGATGTTTCAAGACCCAATTCAATGGGTAAGTCCACTTTCTAATCTAACCTTGTTTTTAGTCCTTGTATGCATAAGACCACTGAGTTAAGTTGATTTGATGATGGTCTATAGGGTTAGGTTATGAGTGATTTTTAGTTAGATAGTTGTGAAATGACTATTTACATCTTCCATAAGTATTATAAGGTCCATACTTTCCTTAACCTCTCTATCAACCTAAAATAGGGTGCTTAAGAGACATAATTAGGTCTGACATAGTTGTTATTAGCCTTATTCTATACATAGTAACCATACCCACATTTCACATATGTTGTGTAGTCCCTTAGTGGCTATCCAAATCATATTTGAGTTATGTGTTATTAGGAACCTAAGAAAAATTATGCATGAAAAATAGGGTCAATAGGGCTACAAGCCCATGAGCCCCTCTATATGGCAAGTATGGCCTTATGGCCCTGGTTATGTGTTCTGATCATTTAATATTGTTTAAATAGGTGTAAATGTTTTAGATAGTTTGTGTTTAGTGTGTTTAGATTAGTACTTATTGTATATGAGTCTTCCTATATAATTCCATATTGAGAACCAAGTCTAAGTTGCTTATGTATTGTCTAAAGAACATCTTATCATGAACTTTGAGTATGAACAAAGTGCCTTAAATAATCTAGGAACATTTAATGTGTCTTTATATGGTATGATATTCAAACCAATTAAGGTCTTGAAAATGGTGGAAACATACATGTTGTACAGAAAAGTGCTTCCTTCTACAACTCAAGATGATTTGCATATCAAAACATCATAAAACATGAAAAAATCATGGATATCATTTGGGGAGGAATTGAAAATAATTTGGAAACAACATGACTAACTATATTATATGAAAATGCCCAAATCAAAGCAAAACCTATAGGGTACATAGATTACCAAGAATGAAAACACAGTCAACTTCATGAGGATGATTCATAAACCACAAGCCACCATTATTCAAAATATTATTATGGAAATGAATATCTCTGAGTGTACTTTCAACTCCTAAAGTAATTTGACCTAGAAGTTCTCCAAGTGTGTGTGTCAAGCATAATCTTGCTGACAGGTTTTGTGTGTCTAAAAGGGCAAAAAAGAAAAAAATGGTTTTATCCCAATTTTGATAATTTTAGAGTAATTCAGTCATGTAAATGGATTTGAGTAAGTTTAAGAGTCATTCTTTGACCTTATCCCATGTCAAACTACCCCATGGGCCATACAAGTGCTAAACTCTTCTCTTTTCCTAAGAAAACTACCTTTTATTATGATTAACCAACCACTTTTAGTTATCAACTATTGATAAAGACTTATTAGGACACATGGGATGCGACATCACCTTTTATAACCTTCACTTTTTAAATAGGCTATACAAGTAATTAAATGATATTTTATGACCCTTCAAATGACTCAAAGTGATTTAAGGGCTAAAAAAAATGACCAAGACTAATATAACATTAAATCACACTAAATGACCTATAATACACCTTAATAAATATTATTATACCTCTAAAACACATAAAAATCAAAATTTTACCTAGAGGAGTCCCAATTTGACCTATAAGGTCAAATTTGCTAAACGAATTTATGACTCATAGGGATAGTATCCCTAATATACTAACTAGACCGGTAGTCTTATTAGTCCATTAGGCTTAGGGATTCATATAAATTATAAAACAAAACAATAATACCTTTTACCATTGACCACAATCTTTTATCAAGACAAGACTATTTGACTACCTCAATCACACAAAATAAAGGATACACACAAAACAAAACAAACAAGCCAATAAGACACATACACATATGTTCTCAAGGAACTTAGAGGAATCAAAAAATAAACTATAATGAACAAATATCAACTAATCATACCTCATTTTTAAGATCAAAATGAAAATTTCTTGAATCATATTCTTCATGAGATGAGTCATAGTGCCAAGCATGTTTATCCTTGGATTGGATGCTTTGTATATCAAGAGCTATTCCTTGGAACTTCACTTGATCTACTCTCAAGTAGATCATCATAAAATAGGTATTTAATTTAGATATATTCATATTTAACTTTTACACATACCTCATACTACTACCCACTCTTCATCTCATGATCAACTAGTATTTTTTTGGTAGGCATGGCTTCAAGAGGAGTGATTTCTTGTTCCTTAGAAGATTGAGACCATTAAGAGCTTGTTCCATCCTTCAAGAGATAATGTGTTCCTCCAAATTTATTTAAAGGATGATATACAATTTTTATGACTTCAAACATATCATCATGAAATGCATATGCCTTTTGAAAGGACAAATTTGAAAGGTTGCTTTTTCTTTGCATACTCACTTGAGTGCCAAGAATGCCTTCTCCATATTTGAGAGTTCATAGCCTACTTGAAGAGGAATATATCCTAATCCAATGATTGTAAAAAATTCATCCAAATTCTTGTGTGGATATTATTATTCCCCATCCATGATATCTTGCATAGTGATGGAAGAACCAATGATCACTTCCTCTTCTTTTACAAAAGGAAGACATTCTTCCATATCAACCTCATCAGAAGTTTCCACATAAGAGACCAGATCTTATTCAACATTTAGGACCTATTACGGGATCTCAATTTATATCTTGACTACCATAACATTAATTTAGTTTTCAAGGGATACAAGATCCTCCATTTCTTTCTCCTTCTTTATGATTCTAAGACTAGGCATTTTGAAGTCATGTGACTTAGTCCAATGAGGCTGCCAAGGAGCTACACCTTCTTCAAGCAAGAGTTCTAAATTTTCCTAAACCAAATTATCATATTTAGGTTCCCATACCATAGGTCCATAAATTAAAATGGTGATGGGGTGAGGACAATATGAACTAGTTGGTGGAGGGGGCACATAGAACTCAAAATTAGATTGAGAGTGAATTATAGGGGATTCTTTTGGGAGATCTTGAGGAAGGGGAGGTAGACCTTGGGATAAAATAGCTTGGTTTTCTTCCTTACATTTATCAATCACTTAATTCACATATAATTTGTCTTGAACACTCTCTTGAGGGAGGTTAAATGGGATATGTTTGGGCATATGATTTTATTTTGACTCAAAACCTTCCATCACACCTTGACTCAATAATTTCATTCTTGACTCTAACTCTTCAATTTTCTTGGCTAGGTTCTCTTGGAAAATTATTTCTTGTATTGTATAGGAATATTCATGAGGATTAGGAGTACAATATGGATGACATGGAACACAAGAATCTTCTTGAGGAAGGGTGGGAGGGAATTGCATTGAATCAATCTCTTTCTCAACTTCACACTCCTTATCAAGGGTCCTATCCTCTTTCTTTCCCCATGACTCCACTATCTTATTACATATTTGAATGTTAGTATTAGGATTAAATTTTTTTGGTATTTATGCACTTTGAGGGGTTGATGAAGTGTTCAAGAAACCTGGAATATCCTTAGGCTTGGATTCTCCACCTTATCTCCAACTTGGAATCTCATATCTAGAGGTCACTTCTGGAGGTGGGGATGTAATTGGAGAGGGAAATGAGGGATTATATTCCACTTATTTTACTAATGACATGGACTGATACATATGCATATTATCCAAATAAATTTGTCTATCAATATTTGCTTTAAAAAAAAGGTTTCTCTTTTCAACTTTCTCTTCCAACTGATTGGGAAAGAGATGACTTAGATAAACTTGATTGGGTTCATGAGTGGGAATCATGTAGGACTGATATCAATCTTGGGGAAGTGGATATGAAGGCTGATAGGTTTGGTGAGGCTTATTCTCATGAATGTTTAGCCTATCTTCTAAGGTTGAAACTAGACCACTCACATCTAGCATCTCACTTGTGAGTCTTTGCCATTTGGATCTCTCAATAGGTGTCCACTATCTTTTGACTAGATCTAATGCATCTCTCACCTTATGAATGAAATTAATAGGAATATCTAGACCATATCCCCTTTGTGTGTCAAGATATAACCTGTACTTCTCATAGCCCAAGAGAGTTTGCTTGAAAGTGGAAATGGATTGACGTGAGAAGTGATTAGGTTGACTTGGAGCAAGATATGGAGAAGGTTGATTGTAAAACTAATACAAATCATGAAAAGGATGGTTATATAGATAATAAGGATCATGATATGGATGGTAATAGTCATATCAAGACTGGTAATAATCACAACAAGGCTGATAGGGAGTGCCATAAGCTTGATATGTATCACCAACTTATTTAAAATAGTACACAACACCAAAATTATCTATGAAACCTTATTGAAAAAAAGAAAACAAAAATATATTACAAATAATCTTCAAAAGGAAACTTGGGCTTCTTGACTAGCTGATGTAACTTTGGAGTCACCATTGATGCTTGGATAAATGCCTCTAAAGGCTGATTGTTGAAAGACAACACCAAAAATATTTCAACCTCTTTGACTAAGAGTCCCATAAAACATGCCAAAAAATATTATCACTTATATCTGTACCCTTTGAGGATATGTCTTAGCTCTCCTCATCCAAGTGGCACAATTGAAACACCTCTAGGCTTTTGGGTAGCCTATGAATGAGGTGAATCTCTAGATAGGGATAGCTCCCTTAATGTACCAATTTAGATCACTAATACACCTAAAATTTGGGGGGGAAAAGGGAGAGATAAAATTAAAATAAAAATATCATAAGGGAGGTGATGCACCAAATAATTTGATGACTACCAACCAAATACATGTTACACATGAGAACAAGGGGCTAACCAAACATACACTTTTCCAATATGCATCTTCTCACATCAATGTTACATTATTAGGTTATGGATGAATGTTTAGGCTATGAGGACTAGACAAGAGGAATAAAATGGAACTATTTTAATAACTAATTCACTCAACCTTGACACATCATAAAACACTTCACATGCCCTACAAGAAGAAGTTTTCCAACTGTAAATAGGTGAGACAATGAGATAATCATGTTAAGGAAAAAAGAGTCATCACTTATTAAAAATCAAAAATTACAAATGAAACACACTAATAATCATCTTATAATAGGTAAAATTTAGTATTATTATTGATATATGGTATGCAAATGAGCAGTGCTTCACCATACTCAGGTGGAGTATGAGTTGCAATGGCCAAAATGGCTAGTTCTTATAGAACTTGAGAGAGAGAGAGAGGAGAAGAGAGAAGTAAAAGGGTCACAATGACACTTGTAAATATAATAAAAAGAGTTAATTTTGAATTATAATAGTATATAGGATGAACCATGCAAGGTTATAAGGCACAAGTGTCCATATAAGGCATAAAACTCATGAAAAGTGGCATGAAAGTTCTCATTTTGGCTTAGAAAACTACCTTCATGATTTAGACATATTTTAACATCCCAAAAATAAGTATAGATAGGTATGATGATTATAATGAGAGGTAAGGATTTTATAAATTCCTCTCCATGCATTGGTTTTAGTCCTAGTTATCTGGAATCATTTGGAAATGAGTTATTGTTCCCTGCACTCTAAGAAACTCCTCTTTCCCACACCTTATACTCTTCACCTAAAATTTGGATTCAGTTTTCGATGAAAATAAATTAGAAGGAGTTTATTAAATGTTTTAATACCCTCCATTTCCTTAGAGTCATCAGGCACACCTTATAATTAGATCACTTGATGTTTTCAGCCCTTCTCACTAGCTTGGTCACTATGCTTGTTTTGACTGCTGAGATAAAGCTATTTGTTTAAATACTTATGAGCTATTTTTATTAATTTAAAAATAATTTGGATTTATCCCAAGTCATAATAATTATCCCAAAGTTTGTTTCATCTTCAAATGAATCCTAGAACCTAAAAAACACACAAAATAGTTAAAAGTACCCTATTTTCTACCCTATTCATATAATTCCATATAGATCATCCTAATGGGGATTATATTGAGAGATTCCTATATAACCTCCAATAATTTTTCTAGGAAAAATATTCCATTTGGATGCATTATCTCCTTCATTTTCCACATTGATTCTAGGCCAAGGGTTTATAAGGGTTTTAAGTGCATTCTACTCTTAAGGTTTATTCATGAAGGTCAGACATTGGAATTGTAAAAAAAATCCATAAATTCAAAGTTCAAGGCCTTCATAAACATACATAAACTTCTTATATTCCCATGCATAGCTTCAATGGAGATGTGAGCATCCAAAATTATCTTGTCGAGCTTGATTCCTCATTTCCATAGGCCTGATATTATCTTTGAGCCCAAAATGGATTATTGATACTTTATCTATAAGGTGGAAGATGAAACACACCTATAATTACATTATTAACATGATCCAATATTTTTAAAATATTATCTCATGATATAATTGAGAATGGTTCTCCATTTGGCTTTAGGCTTAAAATCTACCTACATAAGCCTGATTGTAATTCTTGTAGGTTTGGACCACTTATTAGGTTTAATAATTATTTGATATTCTCATCATGTTTTTTTGGATTAATTTAATTTTATCACACCTTCTATCAATGTCAACTAACCTTTGGTTCACTCTTTCATCCTCATTTCCCCAAGACTGCAAGTTTCATGCACACAGGGAGTGCCCTCTATCTAAGATAAAATAGAGGGAACTCCCCTATTTCATAGGAAAATGGTGATTATTTGATAAGGTTATCCAAGGATTAAAAATTCTTTGTATAATATTTTATTCCTTCATAACATCATTTGACCTTTAAATTTTTCAAAGACCTAAAATAGACTTGTGTGGAGATAGACTGTGTGCATAATCTAGAATGTAGACTGTATGATACATCATTAGACCCCTTTCTATGATATATACCCATAATTATGTTTTATGAGAATATTATTATTATTATTATTAAGGAGTTTCCATCTCCATTTATGATTCCAACTCCTAACATAATCCTTATAACCTTTTCTCAGTCAAGATTATGTATAGGATTTGACTGTTTTCCTTGTTTTCCTCACTCAAGGGTGACCCTTATAGGATACCTTGCATTAATAAGGATTTTAAAATAGTATTTAAGACTTAATAAAACCTTCCCATATTAAATTTTATATTTTATTTATTGACTTCACACTTTGGGGTTCAGATTTCTCATAAGGTCAGTCACAGTTAGCTAATTGTCTATTGTGTGTTTGTACCAAAGGATGATTACTATTGGTTACCCTATATGTATAAGCTTGAGATAGTGTTATATACCCACCAAAGAGTCTCCTATGATAAAATTTTAATTTTTATACCTTTTTTTTTCATGTTTGAGATATATACACATCAAAAACCATCACCCTTTTATTCACTATTGCACACAGTCAAACACAGTTGATTGTAGGTGAATATTTATGATCCTACAGGTGAAAATCCTCCTTAGAAAAGGTCCTACATCATATTTTAATCATATTATGCATTTGAAACCAGCTTCTACTAGCCAAAAATTATATCTCCATGCCCAATTCCTTGCTATGGATGCTATAGAAGTTAAGGTATGTTGTAGGTGGATGTCCTTAAAGATTGGGACACCTGTACGTGTTTATATGACCTAAAAAATTACATATCATATTCATTTGATGATATTTTAGATCATAAAAATTAATTTCATTTAATATAACTATTTTATTATGGGTGCATGTTTTAGGACTACAACTTCTATTGAAGGGTCTCTTTAAGGTCCAAACCTTGTAGACATCAATGCTTGAAATCAGTGATTAAACAACAATTTTGAGGTCTCCAACAATCCATATCCACTAATATTATACCCATAAAATTTTTTGGAGTCCTTTTAATTTCTATATAATACAATATTTTGTCATTATATTCATAAAAACCCTTATTATCCATATTATATGATCTCTAAAAAAATGCATTGGACCTCTATTTTACATTTTTAGGGGTAAGGGGCCTAAACATTGTCATCTTATGTTTTGAAGGTTTATCCACTTCAAATTACCAACTTGACATCTAAAACGAGTCTAAAATGATAAATACTATGTATTAAGACTTCAATAAAGGTTTCATCCCATGTTTCAACACTTTTAGATGGTTCTTTAACTCTCAGTTAAGCCACCTGTAGGTGGTTCTTTTAGAGTGTAGGCAAACAGTGTAAATATCCTTCAAACCATACATAATGCATGAAATTTTTATCACTATATCCCTCTCATATTATTTTAAAATGAATTTTTATCATCATGAAGATCTTGAACCAATTTCAAAACCTTCATTTCAATGTGATCTTCTCTTCCAAGCACATGTAAGTGTATGTTAATGGCATAATTATGTGTGAATGACTATGTTGATTGGGACAATCCTTATTCTACCAAGTTCAATACTTTTGATTGAATATTATTGTTATTATAGTGACATTAACCTCTTAAGATAATAATTATATCACCATAGATGTGTTAAATACCTCAACCCAACTCATTAAGTTGATTGTGCATGACAGTCATGGGACCAAGTGACTACATGGGCTTTATGACTGAAATTCATATAATGTTGCTTTAGAAGTGAGATTAAGAGGAGAAATGAATCAAGATAACATTTATAAAAGTTAAATTAATCTATCATAACCCTCTAAAGTCACCATCAAAGTATGAAGGTCTTGAAAATGATGGTAACCTACCTGTTACACAAAAAAGTTCTCCCTTCTACAACTTAAGATGATTTGCATATCAAAACATCATAAAACATGGAAAAAAACATGGAGAGAAGCTGAGGAGGAAGTAAAAATAATCTATAAACAACATGAGAAATTGGATTGTATGAAATTTCCCAAACTAAAGTAAAACATATAGGGTGCATATATTAGCAAGAAGAAAAACATAGTCAACTTCATGAGGATGATTCATAAAGCATGGGTCACCATTATCCAAACTATTTTTATGTAAATGAATCTCTAAGTTTAATTTCACCTCCTGAATGATTTTTACATAGAATTTCTCCAACTATCCATACCAAGCATAAACCTACTGACTGGTTTGTGTGTCTAGAAGGGAAAGAAAGGAGCACAATGGTTTTAGCCCAAATTTGAAAATTCTAGAGTAATTCAAGTGTATAAATGGATTTCAGGAAGTTTAAGAGTCATTACTTAACCTTATCCCATGTTTCAAACTTCTCCATGGGTCGCACAAGTGCCAAACTCTTCTCTTTTCCCAAGAAAATTGCCCTTTCTTCTAAGAAACCTACCACTTTTAGTTACCAACATTGATAAAAATGTTTTATGACACATGGGATGTGTCATCACCTCTTAAAACATTCAAACTTCCCAAAGAGGATGTATAAGTCATTAAATGCTCTTTTATGACCCTCAAAATGACTCAAAATTATCTAAGGACTAAAATGACTAATGACTAAGGCTAATATAGCATTAAATCACACTAAATGACCTGTAATACACCTTAATACATATATATTAGACCCCCAAAACATATAAAAATCAATTATTTACCTATAAGGGCCCCAATTTGACCTGTAAGGTCAAATTTGGACAAGACCACGGATAGGATGTGGCTCTCCAAATAAAATAACCATTTTAATTTAAAACACATTTGTTCTACCAAGTGTTCATTTTGTTAATGTTAAGAAATGGTTACAAGTTTGTGATCCCACATTCTCATATTTGGTTTTTATTTCTTTTGTAGATAAAAATTTCACAATAAACTATGTTAGAATGTTTTTCTACACTTACATTCATTATTATGATAAGGAATCATACTTGCATGTCACTAAATCCCCTTTCACATTGTCAATTTTTATGTGATTTGAAGTAAATCAAAATCTTTCATGTTCATTCCCATTGATTTAATTTCCTTTCATTCCAGTTTGGATAAAACAAGCTCAAAGTCAAGATAACACTTTTATTTTGAATGAATAAACAAGAATCTTAGACACCATTCTCTCTAAGTTCTCTTTCTTGGAAACCAAGTCCCAATTTTTCAAATGATAGTCATTTTTAGCACCTATGTTTGGTTCTTCAAATCTATATAGTAGAGGAAGAATAGAAAAATCCATCAAAATTTAAAAGACAAATCATTTAAAATAAAAGGTAATGATCAAAAGGAAAAATAAAAAGTCAAAAGTCAAAATCATAACAAAGCACATATCTTATATCCAATCAAAGCTCAAACTACACAATTGACCTCATCGTAGAGCTGAGTTCTATTGGGTTGTAGTAGGATAGTATATGGGATAGGAGAATTAAACATAATCTATGGTGCTACCTACTTTCTCATGTAAGTACCCAATCTTCATAGTAGATTGACATATTTTTAAGGCATCCTAAAAAATGGGGAACACATTATGGGAAGGTAGGCCCATTTTAATTTTATGCATATAGCCCCTTCATGGGATGATATTCATACTTCATTTTATGACCAAAGATTTATGTGGCTAGGATAAGTTCTTTAGATTCCTTAATTTTTAAAGTCATCGTGCTATGACAAACCTAATCTGAGTGTCTTAACTTCGATAAATAGTTTTATACCTTGAATTTTCCTTAATTTATCCCACCACCCATTTCATTTTCCCCCTTGATAGGCAAGTTTGATTCTAAATCTAATTTCCCACTACTATATTCCCTCTTCTTCACATCTTAAAATCATGCTAGCACAATTTTGTTTCAATTTTATCTATACTTAGAACAAAACATTATGCTTGAGTCACTATGGATTACTTTATTTACAACATTGCTTTACATCTCTAGAATGGCCTTGGTTTTATTTGAAAAAAAATTGTTATCACTCCTTTTTTTCTTGAAAATTATCTCTGTTTCTATATTTTTATTATTGTACTTATTTTCTTGAACACCTGCATTTGTTTCTATTTTTAAATACTTTTTCCATTGTTGAGTGAGTTTTAATTGTTACTTTTCACTCAAAAATGTTATTTTCCCTTTTTATGTAATTTTTCCATTGATGATTGAGTAAGGATTGTTACTAATCACTCATCAATGTTGTTTTACCATTTATTTCCCATATTTGCTTAAGTATTGTTACTAATTTTACATTTATGTTTGAATACCATTTTCACTTGTGTCCTTAGTTTGACTTGGTTTGTTTACCATTCTAGCTTAAGGTTTACTTGTTTGAGTTCTTCGGTCATTTAGTAGCCTAAAATTTTTAGTTACCCAATGTACATTGAATTTTGGCTTGGTCATTTTATCCTAACTTAGCATTTATCACCCTAGCCTACCAAATTTCCAAGTACATCATGCCCACACCACTTCAGTTATCTTGGCTTTCTTATGTTTTCTCTCTCTTTAGTTTTGTATCCTTAAGGTTATCTAAATTAGTCTTTACGTGCTCCATGATAAAAAATACAAACATAATAGAAAACTATTAATTGATAAATGTAAGTCAAGATACACATACATTAATTTTATTTTATTTCCTTTTAGTTATTTTATGCTTTAAAATACTACAATTTATTTAGCTTCAACATAGCATGTTTCTATGTTCCTTTCTTGAAGCACCATCCCTTATTATACCTTCATGACACATGATGAGATTCAAGTGGGGCATATATATATATATATATATATATATATATATATATATATATATATATATATATATATATATATATATATATATATTCAAACTTTATCAATTACTATTGCTTTATTTCTTATAGGAACCCATCGAGTCTCAATTTCTTTGAGTGCATGCCTTAAAGAGTGTACCGAGAAAGGGTTGGGTAGACCATTGATGTTTCATAAGATTTTTATCCCTTGTACCACCACCACTTTTCACCAATGAAAACCTTCTCCAATACACTTTCCTAAGATTTAAAACTTCCCTTACACAATATTCCAATTAATTCACCACCTTACTTAGCCCTTATCTAATCCTACAATCCTTTTTGACATTTAACAAACAATGTCAGCATCGGCCAACCCTACATTTTAATTGATATTTTCATGTTATGGGTTTAAGCCGGCTTTGGCTGACTGAGACTAGGCCCTAACTTATTTTTATCAAATAATGATACAAAGTCAAATTGGGATAACCTTATTGGCTAATTTTTTGGAAAGGTTTAGGGTTAGATTCAAATATATATACACATTCTTTTCACCATGTCTTGAAGAGGCAACAAAGTTAATCTTTCATTTTCACTTATTTACAATATGCTCTTTAACCATTCTACTTGAGGATTTATTGTTTAGGTTTTATACTTGGATAAGAATCTTATCTTATGGAAAAGTTTTGGATGCTTAGGCCTATCTTAGTTATCCTTACAAACCATAATAACCTAATTCGAATCACCTTTGGCCAACAGAGAGATTGAGTCTCGATGGGTTAATATTCAAGATTATTATCTCTAACCTTACTCCTCTATTTTAGAAGATATAAATAACATAAGTAATGGATTTTGAGTTCATTACTCTCTCTATGCATTAAGGTTATATCTATAGATAGATTATTTAGAATTATTCTATGATTGTTTACTATTTATTTTTATTATCCCCACTTTGTGCCACAATCATTGGTGATTACTAGATTAGATTTTATTCTACTTGTCATTTACTTAGTGAATATGAAAACATAGGACCTAGCTAGGGTTATTGCATAGTGTTACTTAAGTAAAGGCTTTGGAACCCTCTATAGTGATGTTACTTTGGTAAAATATCCCTTGGTTAGGTCTAGTAGATCCATCTTGGTCATGATTTTGAATATCTAATGTATCAACAAACAAAAGTGTAAGTAGGATTTATCTTCTTTGATTTAAGATTGATTAATAGGTCAAGTACATTTTTATTTTTTGCATAAAGTGCTTGTGGTCCACCATCATCTTATCTTACTATTGGATAGGCACCTTAATCTCTAAAATGGACACCATAATCACCTTAGAGTTAATCAGAATCGATAATAAAGTCTCTTTGGTACTAATAATAGTGGACACCTTAATTTACATAATACCAATAATAATTAGTATGGGCACCTCTATCACCATAGAATCAATATGTGGGTTATAATTTTTAAAAAAATTGGGATTAGTAAAAATGCAAGGAGGCTACTGAAGAGGGTACCAATGTGGATTCCATAATCAAAGAAAATGAGAAATACAACATAGACAACCAGTTTTTTGTTTTCTATGTGATGGGATCAATCATGTCACATGGAATTATTCATCTAATCTTCAAAATTGTTCATCTAATCCTAAAAGATATAAATATTTAGCACACCATATAATTACTAGACAATGTAATACTAAAGATTGTACTATATTAGATAATAAATGGAAATAAAAGGTGGTGAAAAATGTGAACATGGTGAATTCACAACTTAAATATCCAGCCTTTATGCAAGTTGTCATTATGAATCAATGTAGAGATAAAGGATTACTATCTCTAGAGATGCTATAGGAGAATTAAATTATAAAAGTGTGAAAAGATAAGTCACATAATGCTTGAAGAGAAAAAGTCATGATTAATGAGAAAATCATCTACTAAAATATATTCAAAATAAAATTGATTCATATGGAAACGTTGCAATAGTGGATGCATAAATGTATGGAAAAATATCTACATACTCAGTAAAAATGGAGTGGTTATGGACTTGATGAATGTCCTAAAATTGATAATTACCCTACATAATGAAGATATCTCCCAAAATATAACAAAATTGTTTAACTTATTAGACTATGTCAAAAGGGGTAAATGATATACTAAAAATGTGGTATGGTATGAAAAGCCTTGGGATGTTGATTCTAGAATGGAAAGTTGATTCTAGAATGGAAATCTAGATTGAAATCTAAAAAATACCCAATGTTGTGTTTTATTTTTAGAGCATGGTTAAATGATTCATAGGCATACTTGGGAATCTATTGGGATACAAAATCCTAGTTATACCATGGTAACATTAAGTGTCACACTATGGATGTGTAGATCCCATTGAGAGATTGGAGGATGTGGAAATAAAATTATCTGGTTTCAATATTTGTGGAGACTTTAAAGTCATTGACCTAAAAATTAATTAAACACACTAACCTATGTTAATCAATAAAAAATGGGCATATGATGTTCAAATGACCATCAATGTAGTAGATATCTAGTTAGAGGCACATCAAAGAGACAACATCTTTATCATACAATTGAACATGGCTGACAACACTCCTCACATCATACCTAAAGAACCTAAATCACCTTATGAATAAAGTGAGGCAAATAGTTTAATGTTAGTTCAAAGATGAATCATGGAGATCTACATAATAGAGAATTTAATCCTTTCAAATAAAATGAATAACAATTCCTTCTATTTTAGACAATGAAACAATTTTCATATCATCTTGTCAATACAATGGAGTAAGTTCCATAATTATACATGGAGGAATGTAAGTCACCATGTATGAAATATATGACAAGGTTGGAAGTGTATCTTTTGTATCAAGTAATTCCTACAAACATAAAATAAATAGATCTTATAAAATAATGAACTTTACCTTGCGAGGTTAGGTTTTCCATAAGTGGTGACTCAGATACTCATATGTAAAACTGGGTGTGAGGAAACCATGAAGTGAGGGCCATGGGAATGGTTCATGCTATTGAAATAAAGTTGCCTTAATAATTAACAATTGATGATTTAGGGTAGTTTATCTTCGAAGGGAATAACATGTCCCAAATATAGAGAAAAAAATTAATGCACTAATTTATGCACTAAAATATATAGCTATGACTTGATGTTCAATTCATATATCAATTTGATTATATTAGGAAGAAGACTATGAGATGATTATAGAGAGATTCTAGGTGAAATTCCATCTGAAATAAATGGCCATCTTTTAAATAAGGTTAGTGCTCTAAGTTACACATTTACAAATGTGTAGATATATGGTTAGCATAGATTTTAAAACCAAAATATTGGGTACATGTATTCTAACATACATAATCACCTCTACCTAGTGCCTAATACATGCATTAGGAGGGAAAACACAAAACCAGAATTTATACATAGGTTCAACCTGATTTTTAATAGACAATTGTGTTTTAGGATGAAAATCCAATGATGCATAATGATCTACAAAATCTAAATATATATTTTATCATGGGCATGAGGTGGATATAATTACTACACAAAATCAAACATAAACATAAGAATTAGAGATAAAATTACATAAAATCATCAAAAAATAAAAAGGCTAAAAAGGAGAAAGAAGATTTTCTCGTAAAATATTTTAATAAAATCATAGAAAGCACAAGAAAAGTTAAATTTAGTGAAATTTAAGAATATGTAGATTTAAAAGGATTTTTTGAGCTAGAGTGAGAGATTGAGGAACCAAAAGTTGAAGACATAGAATAGATAGATTATACACATCTTTAAAACATAAATATTCAAGAATAGGAAGGAGAATAGAAACTGTAAGACTCTATCATATAATTACCTAGTAAATTCTAATAGGAACCAATGAGGAAAGTGTTAGTTCCAACATGTCCCATCATAAATTCTTAAGATGGGGACCCTCCTAATTTATCTTATAATGATTAAACATCTATAATTATTTGACTTAGCATATAAGTGAGGTTTTCAAATGTTATATTCTTTTTTCTTCCAAATGTCTTAGTTGAAGTCTAAAGACCTTCCCTTTAAATTTTTAATTGCCTTAGACTTTTGGCTTTGAGGTCAAGTTATTCAATCAAATAATTAAATTTCCATTAGAATTTAAATGGTATTATCAAGATAATTGAGTAATTTTAATATTTGTTTGGCTTTGTCTACCTCTATTTATTCATGGTCTAGTTTAATCTATGCAAATGGATTTTGTTCTAGTTGAAATATGAGCTTAATCTATGTAAATGGATTTTGTTCTAGTTGAAATATGATCTTAATCTATGAAAAAATAGGTTTTATTTGGTTTATATTCAATTTTTATTTCTCAGACTAACATATTAACATGTCACTTGAGTCGTGTACCTTGTCTTTTTCATGTAGGAATATGTCAAAGGCCTTGAGGCATCAATCTCCTTCCAAATGGTTAAATAGCCTTTATTTGAGTTCAAGGAGGAGATTTATTGAAGGATTTAAGTCAAAAGGTAGTGTCAAGTCTACACAATCATGCCACATGACATGATCACATTTAATGAGGATTCAACTATTCAAAGCTTGTGTAGTTGGAGGCCTTTAAAGTTAGATGCATTACCTAGTTTCCATGTGTCTTTTGATCAATGGTTTAGATCTCAACATGGTTTTAAAAGTTTAGATGCAAAATATATGAAAAATTTGGTAAAACATTTTGTGTCTTCCACCTCCCAAGATTACGATGTGTGTCGCCTCCATAGAAACCATGGCTTGATTAAATTAGTGTATTGGTCTAAAATAGTCCCTATCTTAGAGCCTTGATATCATACCATATGGCATGATCCTAAAAACCTAGGACTCTGAAGGCTTTAGGATTGCTTGACCCTTAAATCCCACTAGACATCTGATTGCTTAGATCAGTAAGTTATGAGAGCCCTAGATTTAGAAAGGGATAAAAACACACAGGCATCCAAAAATACCTATGATCATGCCATGTGGCATGATCATGTCTAATAAAAAAAGCCAAAGTACTAAGATGATGACATGTGGAATCATCTCATGAGACCAAGAGCATAAACCAAGTAAATTAGGGACCACCACATGGACTCAATCACATTAGCAAAGTCCCCTAGATTAAAATTGATGGGTGTCTTACTGTCAATGAACTATTAATGCCTAGGTCTCTAAACCAATGGTATCCTACCATGTGGTAATATGTTTTGAATTAAATTTGATACATGTCTACCCATTAAAAGATTATCATATTTATGTAAATAAATTACTTAAATAAAAAATGTTTCTTTATCTATTTCTCACATTTATTGTATATTTAATTCTCATTTGTATGCCTTTACCTTTGTCAAATGTTTTTTATCCTTAAACATTTATCTAAAATTCATAGATTCAAAGTATGCCACATCACTACCATGATTTAAATCTAAAATGCCATGTGTTAATCATCCATCAAGCTAATGGACATAGTGAAGTCGAACTCTTTTTTAAAAATATTATAAGTGTTGTAGATATTTAAAGCTCTAACATCATGCCATGTGGCATGATCTCATAGAGCCGATTTGTAGAGTCAATAATGAGGACAAAGTCTCCTTGAAACCCAAAGGCCAAGTCCCTATGATTGTGTTTAATTGGGACTCAATAATTAAAATCTCATAGTGTATACCTCTAGATCAAAAACTTAATGCTAGAGCAATAGATGGAAGCATCCCATAGAACCTAGCCACATGCATAAGTCCAAAA
>JARHVA010003814.1:1165000-1185000 GCA_037957365.1 Torreya grandis | reverse complement strand
TCTAGTCTTTCTTGCCTAGCTAGCAATGGATCAAGGCCTTGAGTGGGACTAGATGTATCTTTATCAAGGTTATAGATGCCTCACCAATAGTAGAGAAATGACCATGCCATTTCCCCCATATAAATAGCCAAATGTTTTCCCTCTCAGAATTTTAGGTTTTTTATATAGGTCTAAATTATTTCACATGAAGAGATATACAATAATTCATCACTTTCACACACTAATGTTCTAAAATGGAATTGGAATTTAATATGCCATAGGTTGTTGTAGAATTTTTGCCTTCATCTTTCTTATTTTATCCAAGGGAATATTTATATTTTATCTATAAAAACCCCTATTTCCCCCTAATTTTTGAAACTGTTTATTTTTTTTGACTGTTTTTGTGTATTTTGATTTTTTTGGTGTTTTTGCATGAAATAAAAAAAGTGTGATTTTGCAAGATAAATTCAAATAAATTCATAAATAGCAGTATAATCTCTTAACTAGCTAATCAATGATCTTATTATTCTTCCAGATGATTACAATATTAAAGCTTTGTCATGCATATGAAATAATATGAAATATTGTTCAAAAACCTAATTTTTCTTGCAAACCCTAGATCTAGTACAATTGGTATGGCTGTAATAAATAAGCTTTTCTCTAGTTGCTATTTCAAAAAAATAGTCACCAGTGTTGGTTATACTACTGTGATTGGTCGAATAATAATACCATTATCTATCGATGTCGGTGTGAGTCGACCGACGTCGGTCTCTGCGCTACTGATGTTCAGCCGATGTCAGTCGCTGCACTGTCGATGTCAGTCGCACTCCCTACTGGGCAATGACTGTTGCACATTTCAGCTAACTACACACTTCAAATTTTGTATAGGAATAGTAAATAAAGTATGGCCTGGTATGGCTGGACTCTAGATCTCAAGAAAATTGTGCCACTACTAGGAATCTCGTTTTAGATAATTTTTGGATCAAACCCTAATGAAATAAATACCTATGAATCTCTGTGATAACCTCTGTATGAAATTATCTCTCTGCCTAGCAACAGATCAGCTGATATTTCATAACCTCTGAATTGCACACACTGAAGATTGCATGTTCTCCAATGCAAATAGAATATTGGAAACCCTTGGCTCAGTCTTCTCTAAAAATACGTAGCAAAAATTTGTCTTCAACATGAATTATGGTTCTCTTACCAATGATAAACCCTTATAATCTCCAAAAAGGTGTGCTTGCCCTAATTAGGGTTTGATAATTAAAAATTAGGGTTTCCTTCTCTTTTAATTTTTCCATAGTCTAAAGATAATTTTAATTATAAAAATATAATTAAAATGGCCCCCTTCATAATGAGCACCCCCTTGGGTCAAAATGCCTAAGTCATTAAATTATGCCAAATAATTAATATTAAATCAAATCAATTAAATATTAATATCTCCCTCAATACATATCTGATTCTTGAACCGTATGAAGCTAAAGAATAAGGGAGTGATTCCGCACATGAACATACCATAACAGGGGTGATCCGTTGAGTACCAAAAATCCCTAAAAAAATAGGAACTTAGGCAAATGATGTCTGAAAGAGCCCGAATGAAAGCCAACTGGAAAAATTATGATAGTCAAAGCCAAGCCAAGCTCCATCATGACCCTCTATCCATCATATTAGCCTACGAGGGTTGCATAATAGGCTAATCATTAGCTCTAAGAGATGTCAAATGAAAATGGGACATGATAGTCTGCCCCTCCTAAAATTGCTTGTCTCCAAGCAATCGCTGAAAAATAAACCAATCAATCCACCTAGATCCCAAATGTAGTCATGATCTATACTATTGTCAATCAATGCAAGCTCCTACAATATCCTCTGAAATATAACCAAGAGGAATCCATAATCAAACTGGTGAATACAACTCAACCAAACTCCAAAATCACAACTACCACAGTAAGGAACCCATGAGAAACAAGCTCTCAAAATATCATAACCCAAGTAGAATGGACAACTCAAACTGCCAAAATTGCAAATACCATATACACATTCCACCATGTTATAGAGAAGACACACTCCAACTCTGTAACAAATCTCAAATGGAACTACGCCAAGTGTAGTGAATCCACACACTGTACCTCTACTATAATCAACATATCTCTACAGATCACCAAACACGATCTCATCACCCAAACTCCTATGCATCGCTGATAATGAAGAGACATCACATGCTAGATATCAATAACACAAACCAAATATTCTTGCCATCAACTCTTTTTCTAAGTCATGCACCAACAAATTGTCAACCCCAGCACCTATCACCATGCCATGTCTATCAAAACTCTCATCCCATGGTGTCAAATCATCTCGGGTACTAAGATAAGGATCCCAACATCCAATCCATGAATGGAAATCAACTGGAAACTCAAGTAAAATCCTCACCTAAGTAATGTGAACAATACCAACTGACTTCATGCACTTGTCTCCTGTACCCACTACAATCTCTGAATCCAGAGTGTAAATGCTAGACATACTCATATCATCATTAACATGTTACCTGACTGTAAAAGAAAGCTGAGTCCCTACCACATGTGCTAACTCCTGAACTGAACTCACCTCAAGACAAAGCTCATCCAAATGTCTCTCAGAATCTTGGAGAGCTAAATAAGTACACACCAAGGAATTTTGAGTATCCTCCAACTCAATAATGTGCTCAATGCCCCTTTTTAGGGGTCTCCCTGGTGGAATATCGCTAAATACCTTATCATGATTGCCTCTCAACAATTGAATGTCAGGATGATACTTAGTCTTCTGCTGTACCTCTTGTATTGGTGCCAATGTGCACTCGGCAGCCCACTTTACCATGTTGTGTCGTATGAGCCTCTCCACCCGATGAAAAGACATAGTTTTGATGTTGTTGTCCCATAATGCCTTTAGAATATGTGTCTTCCCATCAACATCAAAATGAATCTTCATGTCCTTGAGATGAAGGGTAACTTCCTCAAGTGAATGAAGCCACTTCATGCCTAAGACTAAATCAATATCCCCCATGTTAACCACATAATAATCAGTCTTGAACTCATAGTTGTTCAAGCGCAATGGGAGATCTCTAATCATCTGCTCACACCTAAGAGTTTAACCATTGGCCACCTTAACTCTAATGCCCTCAAAATACTTGATAGTGAGTCCACTCTTCTCCACAAGTCTAGCATCAATAAAATTATGTGTGGCTCCTGTGTCAAGAAGGGTTATGACCCTCTGTCCTGCCAAAACTCCATGGAGTCTGAATGAATCATCCTGCTGAATGCTAGATAGGTGTGCCTCCTATACTTGAAGCTCTGAATCTACCTCTGCCTCCTCAAAACTCTCCTGATGTTTAGAATCTTCTGAGTCTGAATCCTCATAATAAGCCCACATCACTTGATTTGCCTTGCCCTTAGGCCTCAAAGGACAATCGTGATTGGCATCATAGGGACCTTTACAGTAGAAGCAAAGCTTCTTCCTGTGTAGATCATTAAGAGCCTCTTGATCTAAAGGTGGTGATGTTCGTATGCCCTTTGAATCATTCTTAAAACCTGATTTGTCTTTGATAAAATTTGAGTCCTCTCTATCTCTGTTGAATCCCTTATTGTCCCTGAATGAAGAAGTACCTCTGAAGTTAAATTTACTGGACGGGGCTGCCATGTCCATACTACGCACCTTCTTCATAGCTTCCTATAATGAAGGAGGATGAAAGGCTTTGATCCAACCTCTCAATGGTTTGGATAGGCCCTCGATGAAGAGAACTACCAATCTACGCTCTGAAATGTTTGGCACCATGACTGCCAACTTCTGAAACTCCCTAATGAAGGGCTCCAAGTTACCTGTTTGTTTCAACTGTGCCAAATCTCAAAAGTAAACCTCTAGATATTTTTTGTCAAACCTCTCAACCAACCTATCCATGAATTCCTAGTACTTTGTCACCTGGTTATGTTGAAGTTTTACCATACCATGGTACCACTAATCATGTGCTACTCCCTCCAAGTGCAAAGCAGTGTATTTGATAGCTTCTATCTCAATCATTGGTCTTAATGCCAAAAATGTGTCAAGCTTATGTATCCAAGATTGAGCTATCATATTACCATTCCTATCAAAAGTGGTCAAAGAAAGCTTGCCGATAGCCTTCTTCAGCTCACTGAGCTGACCTCTAGGCCTCCTATCCTGTCTAAATGACCTGTAGTGCTCTCTCTCTGATTTACAAAATGATCAAAGGACATCTTCTCCCGAACCTGAGGAGCTAATAATTCCCACTCATCATTTATAGCCATGAGTGCATCTGCAAATAGGGGGTCTCCTTCCACCTCCTCTATTGGATCTTCTAGTTCCTCCTAAACAAACGTAGGACATGTAAGCCTATCAGTTGTTCTAGAATGGGTCAGCTATGGTCTTTGATTAATTGTAGCACTCTTGTTATCTCCTTGTTCCCCATTCTATCTAACAAGTGGGTTCATCCTCTCTACCATAGTAGTAAGTGCCTATAGTACCTGTGCCATCTGCTGCTGGCCTATGACCATAGCATGAAAGAATTATTTGGTGTCCTGATCATCATTATTCTTGAGGCCCCTGGGTGGAATACCCTCATGCCTGTCACTCATGATGATCGGTTGCTATTCTAAAACCTATTTACCTTCAAGCAAGGCTCTCATGCGTGTGTGATACCTGTGTGGTCCCAACTCTTGTGGCTGCATGAGATTGCTAAACCCTCAGGATGGCAGGATTTAACTCTGATACCACTGTAGAAACCCCTGTTTCCCCTTGATTTCTTAAATTGTTTGTTTCTTTTGACTATTTTTGTGTATTTTAATTTTTTTGGTGTTTTTGCATGAAATAAAAAAGTGCAATTTTGCAAGATAAATTCAAATAAATTCATAAATAACAATATAATCTTGTAACTGGCTAATTAATGATCTTATTATTCTTCCAGATGATTACAATATTAAAGCTCTATCATGCATATAAAATAATATGAAATATTGTTCAAAAACTTGATTTTTCTTGCAAACCCTAGATTTGGTACAACTAGTATGGCTGTAATAAATAAGCTTTTCTCTAGTTTCTATTTCAAAAACACAGTCACCAACATCAGTTATACTACCATGCTCAGTCGAATAATACTACCATTGTTTGTCGATGTCAGTGTGAGTCTGCCGATGTCGGTCTCTGTGCTGCTGATGTTTGGCTGATGTCAGTCTTTATGCTGTTGATGTCAGTTGCACTCCCTGCTAGCTGCAACTGCTATGCATTTTAGCTAACTATGCACTTCAAATTCCGTACAAGAATAGTAAATACAGTACAGCTTGGTATAACTAGACTCTAGATCTCAAGAAAATTGTGCCACTATTGGGAATCTCATTCTAGATAATTTTTAGATCAAACCTTGATCAAATAAATACATGTGAATCTCTGTGATAACCTCTGTATGAAATTATCTCTCTACCTGGCAATAGATCAGCTGATATTTCACAACCTCTGAATTACACACACTAAAGATTGCATGTTCTCCAATGCAAATAGAATACTGGAAACCCTTGGCTCAGTATTCTCTAAAAATACTTAGCAAAATTTTGTCTTCAACATGAATTATGGCACTCTTACCAATGAGAAACCCTTATAATCTCCAAAAAGGTGCGCTTTCCCTAATTAGGGTTTGATAATTAAAAATTAGGGTTTCCTTCTCTTTTAATTTTTCCATAGTCTAAAGACACAATTTTAATTATAAAAATATAATTAAAATGGCCCCCTTCATAATGAGTACCCCCTTGGGTCAAAATGCCTAAGTCATTAAATTACACCAAATAATTAATATTAAATCAAATCAATTAAATATTAATATCTCCCTCAATACATATCCAATTATTGAACCATCTGAAGCTAGCGAATAAGGGAGTGATTCCGCACATGACCATACCATAATAGGGGTGCACTACTGAGTACCAAAAATCCCTAAAAAAAATAGGAACTTAGGCAAATGGTGTCTGAAAGAGCCCAAACGAAAGCCAACTAGAAAAATTATGATAGTCAAAGCCAAGCCAAGCTCCATCATGACCCTCTATCCATCATATCAGCCTACGAGGGTCACATAATAGGCTAATCATCAGCTCTGAGAGATGTCAACTGGAAAGGGGACATAACAGTCCACCCCTTCTAAAATTGTTTGTCCCCAAGCAATCACTGAACAATAAACCAATCAATCCACCCGGATCCCAAATGTAGTCATGATCTATAATGTTGTCAATCAATACAAGCTCCTACAATATCCTCTAAAATATAACCAAGAGGAATCCATAATCAAACTAGCAAATACAACTCAACCAAACTCCAAAATCACAACTACCATAGTAAGGAACCCATGAGAAACAAACTCTCAAAGTATCATAACCCAAGTAGAATGGACAACTCAAACTACCAAAATTGCAAATACCATATACACATTCCACCATGCTATGTGGAAGGCACACTCCAACTCTACAACAAATCTCAAATGGAACTATGCCAAGTGCAGAGAATCCACACATTGTACCTCTATTGTAATCAACATATCTCTGTAGATCACCAACCACGGTCTCATCACCCAAACTCCTATGCATCGCTAATAATGAAGCGACATCACATGCTAGATAGCAATAACACAAACCAAATCTACTTTCCATCATCTCTTGTTCTAAGTCATGCACCAACAAACTGTCAACCCCAGCACCTATCACCATGCCATGTCTATCACAACTCTCATCCCATGGCGTCAAATTGTCCCAAGTACCAAGATAAGGATCCCAACATCCAATCCATGAATGTAAATCAATTGGCAACTCAAGTAAACTCCTCACCTGAGTAATGTGAACAATACCAACTGACTTCATGCACCTGTCTCTTGTACCCACTATAATCTCTAAATTTGGAGTGTGAATGCTAGACATACTCATATCATCATTAACATGTGACCTGACTGTAAAAGAAAGCTGAGTCCCTGCCACATGCGCTAACTCCTAAACTAAACTCACCTCAAGACAAAGCTCATCCACATGTCTCTCAAAATCCTAGAGAGCCAACTGAGTACACACCAAGGAATTCCAAGTATCCTCCAGCTCAATAATGTGCTCAATGCCCCTGTTTGGGGGTCTCCCTGGTGGAATATCGTTGAATACCTTATCATGCTTGACTCTCAATAGCTGAATGTCAGGATGATACTCAGTCTTCTACTGTCCCTCCTATATTGGTGCCAATGTGCACTTGGCAGCCCACTCTACCATGTCATGTCGTATGAGCCTCTCTACCTGATGAAAAGAAATAGTTTTGATGTTGCTATCTTGTGATGCCTTCAGAATATGTGTCTTCCCATCAACATCAAAATGAATCTCCATGTCCTTGAGATGAAGGGTAACTTCCTCAAGTGAATGAAGCCACTTCATGCCCAAGACTAAATCAATATCCCCCATGTTAACCACATAATAATCAACCTTGAACTCATAGTTGTTCAAGTGCAATGGGAGATCTCTAATCATCCGCTCACACCTAAGAGTGTAACTGTCAGCCACCTTAACTCTAATGCCCTTTAAATCCTTGATAGTGAGTCCACACTTCACAAATCTAGCATCAATAAAATTATGTCTAGCTCCTGTGTCAAGAAGGGTTATGACCCTCTGTCTTGCCAAAACTCCATGGAGTCTGAATGAACCATCCTACTGAATGCTAGATAAGTGTGCCTCCTATACCTAAAGATCTAAATATGCCTCTACCTCCTTAGAACTCTCTTGATGTTTAGAATATTTTGATTTCGAATCCTCATAATAAGCCCACATCACTTGATTTGCCTTGCCCTTAGGCCTCAAAGGACAATCATAATTGGTATCATAGGGACCTTTGCAGTAGAAGCAAAGCTTCTTCCTATGTAGATCGTTAAGATCCTCTTGATCCAAAGGTGGTGTTGTTGGTATGCCTTTTGAATCATTCTTAAAACCTAATTTGTCTTTGATAAAATTTGAGTTCTCTCTATCTCTGTTGAAGCCCTTATTGTCCTTGAATGAAGACGTACCTTTGGAGTTAAATTTACTATATGGGGCTGCCATCTCCATACTACATGCCTTCTTCATAGCTTCTTATAATGAAGGAGGATCAAAGGCTTTGATCCAACCTCTCAATGGTTTGAATAGGCCCTCGATGAAGAGAACTACCAATCTACGCTCTGAAATGTTTGGCACCATGATTGCCAATAGCTAAAACTCCCCAATGAAGGACTCCAAGTTACCTATTTGTTTCAACTGTGCCAAATCTCGAAAGTAAACCTCTGGATAGTTTTTGTCAAACCTCTCAACCAACCTATCCATGAAGTCTTGGTACTCTATCACCTAGTTATGTTGAAGTGTTACCATACTATGGTACCACCAATCATGTGTTACTCCCTCCAAGTGCAAAGTGGCATATTTGATAGCTTCTATCTCAGTCATTAGCCTTAATGCCAAAAATGTGTCAAGCTTATGTATCCAAGCTTGAGATATCATCTTACCACTCCCGTCAAAAGTGGTCAAAGAAAGCTTGCCAATAGCCTTCTTCAATTCACTGAGCTGACCTCTAGGCCTCCTATCCTATCCAAATGTTGAGTCCTTGCGATTATGCCACGTGGTGTGATTTTATTCTATCAAGATTTAATGATTCAAGTTACACAGTGTAGACCTCCTAATCAAATATTTAATGCCAAAAAACATGTGGTAACATCCTCTAGACGCTAGCCATATACAAAAATTTGAAAAATTAAGAAATAGGCTAAGTGTTGGGCCATTTTTGAATCCCCAAAATCATGCCATGTGTTATGATCACACCAAATTTAAACTCAAAATCCATCAATGAAACACACAAAGTGGATACAATCCTTACAATGCCATGATGATTCCATGTGGTACCATCACAATAACTATGGATTAGGACATAGTAAAACATAGTAAAGTGCCTAAAATCCACTCACCATTGATCTCGCTGATTAATGGATTATGGAAGTTAGTGACTCATAGTGATGTGTGTGTCTTACCAAAAGCCCAAGATACACCAAAAACATAGGATCCTACCATGTGGCACAATCATGTTAAGCAATATCCCAAAGCTTAAATATGAATCCTATGGAAAATGCATAGGATTATAAAAACTAGGCTTACTGAGATGATGCCACATGGCATCATCTTGTGATCCTAAGGCTAAGAGAATATTGATGTGTGGTGGAGATTGAGGAAAGATCCCAAGGTCAAAAATGGACCATGAGAGTGGAAAGAGAAGGGAAGGTCAAGTCTAATGAACATAGTAATAGACTTCCACATAGATGAATACACTTTCCAAGAAGTATGAAAGTGTAAATTGATTACCTAATTAACATGCATTTTTATCATAAGGTGTAAATATTATAATCGACATCTGTTATGCCCATTAAGGCCATCAAATAATTAAATTATCTATATTTATAATCTCACCTTCATGATCAAGTTTTATCAAGTGTCTCAAGCATAAATTTATTAAAGGGGGATAAATTAAATGCATAATCAACTAATGACATTAATTAGAATGGTAGTATAGCTGAAAGTCTATAAAAGAGGGCTAATAAATAAGACATTTCATCTTAATGATATGTGGTTGTAAATAAAAAAACATGGGTTCTAAATTTATCATGGCACAATCTAGTGGAGATCCCAACGTAAATCCCAACTACATTATATTTCCCTCAACTGCATTTCCCACTCATCATACAATATCATAACTACCCTATTAGTGGATTGAGTGGATAAAATGAACTAAATGGTCTATATATATAGAGAAAGCGTGTGATGTAGAAAAGCGGTTGGCACTTCTTGTACCAAAACTCTATAGGAATTGTGTTAGGAGTACCCCTACCTTTCCTTTTTGTTCTACCTTGATTACTTGCATGGAGAAATGGGTTGTAATATAATGCTTTCAAAATGCTGAATACTAATTTTATTGGTTTTTATTCATTTGAAATGCCTCCAACCTTCAAATTTAACTTTTTGTTTGTGATAGGATAGTTATTATTTTCATTTGTAGTTGATTATCTTAGCTATGTTGTGTAATAGCTATCATAACTAATCTTTTTAATTTATTCATTATTTACTTTAGGTTTATTATATTCATTATGCATAATAACTATCGATTAATAGATCAATAGATTTCACAATTATCCTTAGAAGCTCACCCACTGAGTGGTTAAAATTTTTACAATTATTAGACCAAGCACACAATAGTATAACTATGTTCAAGCATAATTTTGGCTCCTTTGTATCAAAAATCTTGTTTAACTTAAGGATAACCCTCTATTTTATGCCCTATCCTCTCTTTCCTTTTATATTATTTTGGATGGTATCCTACCCTACTTTAGGCTATGATAAGAATTATGGTGAAGTAAGCCTTAACTATTTTATCAATTGAATTGAGTAGATAATAAGCTTTTGATAAATAATTAACAAATAAATGAACCTGAAATACTCATATGAATTGAACACCCAATGGTAATAGTTGCTACTCTTAAAGCAAAAGTTTATATTGGGAACTATTCAGCCCTTAGACCACCATCAAGGTCCTAAAATTGATGGGGACATTTTACCCCATGCATTATCCACCAATTTTCTCTTTGAGTAATTAATCTCGTAAGTGTTTCTTAGAGTAGGATTTTGGGGTGATAAATATAAAGAAATTTAAAAAAATGGTACAAACATTATACCAAAAATTGTGAACATTTGAGATTATTGGATATGACAATAGATTTCAAAAATAGTAAAATTACTATTGGATTGTGAGGATGTTTTCCCCTGAACAATATCAAAAATTATGGGTGTAGATCCTTCATTGGTGGAAATGCATATCAAGTTGAAGGAGTGCACAAGGCACATTAAAAATCACCCTTACAGTTTAATGCTAAATAAGAAATTGAAAGTGAAGGTAGAGATTAATCAAATCTAAGAAGTAGGATCATTTGACAAATATTATTATATTAGTCATATGGTGTTCTATCCTAAGAAGTCCATATAAATCAGAGTCTATGATAAGTACAAATAACTAAATAATTCATATGTCAATGATCCCTTTCAAATTCCAATCATAGATGAATTTTTAGAGTCATTCACAAGACATGAATTTTACTCTTTCATAGATGGTTCCAATGGCTACCTTAAATTTATAATCGTAGTAGAAGACTACATGAAAACTACCTTTTCAAAATAGTGGGGATCATTTGCATACAAGGTAATTCATGTTGGTATAAAAAAATATCTTGATGTATTTTCTAAATCTATGGTCATTGCATTTAAGGGATTTATACATGATATTCTATAAGTTTACCCAGATGATAGAGATGTTTTCTATTTATTCAAAGACCATCTTCCAAATCTATGGCTTATGTTTCAAATATGTATAACTGTGCATATTGCATTGAATTTGAATAATTATATGTTATTTACACCCTTTGTTGTTCTATTAAGATTGGTTTGGATTGATGTGATACTCGTGGATAAATAAAAAATCAAAATAATTATGAGACTAAAACCTCATGTAAATTATTTTATGGTGTGATCATTCTTGATTACTATCACCATTTTATATAGGATATGTTGTGATATCAACACCATTGGATAAAATTATATGAAAGTATATATATTTTGAATAGAATACAAAATATCAATCATATTTCATTGACTTGTATCGAATATTAGTCACAAACCTAATCTTGGTCTTCCTTGATTGGAAGAATTTATTTCATATCCATGTGGATGCATATAGTATTATAGTGGGCACAATGCTAAATCAACTATGGGATGGTGTCATAGATCATCGTATCCAATTTTTAATTCACAATCTCCAATGGTATAAAATAATTATACCACTATAAAATGGGATGCTTTGGCTATGGTGTTCACACTAAAAAGGCAATACCTATTGGTTACATCATTTGAGTTCTTCATCGATCATAAAGCACTATGATACTTAGTGAACATGCCAATATTAGGAGGATGAATATTTAGGTCATTGATATTATTTCAATAATTTCAATTTAATATAAATGTGAAGCTTGGTAGATAAAATATGGGACCAAATCATCTTATTTACATAAATAATCCTGGGAAGTCAAAAAGATTTCAAGATGAGTCACTAGATGCTCATTTGATTTGAGAAGCTATGATTCCAAAAAAATATGGAGGATGTAGTTTTTTTTTGGATCAGGGTGTTTTCCTTACACATTATGGAGAAAAGGATAAAAATAAACTAGTCACAATAATGGATTCTTGTATAAGTTAGGAAAGGTTGATGTTATGTGAAGAGTAGATTTAGATAATTAAAGTGTACATTTTATAGAAGAATCCCATCAAGTAGTTTTTGGATAGAATTTCAAAGGATAATCCACTAAAATAAATTTATTACATAGTGGTCTATAGTCACTTACATTGCTTCAAGATTAACATAAGGTTGTTAAACATTGTGACATAGGTCAAAGAGTAGGTAGACCAAATCAAAGTGATGAAATGCCTTTGAATCTAGTACTTGTTGCACAACCTTTTAAGCAATGGAGAATCAAATTTTTTGGGGTCTATTAATATTCCTTCCAAGAATAATAATTTTTTATATATAATCACTATGATTGATTATTTTATAGAATTTGTGGAATTTGTCGTGATACCAAGTTTTTGTGCTAAAGACAACCAAATTATTTTATGAAAATATTTTAACCAATTTGGGTGTCCTCACAAGTTTATCAACGATAGCGTAATACAATTCTTGAATAATATACCATAAAAATAATCACTAAATAATTCATGATATCTCACCATAAAAGCATGGATTATCATCTTTAGGCAAATGGGTATGATGAAGCATCTAACAAGGTACTATAAAAATGCTCACTAAGATATATAATGTTCAATGAAATGATTGGGAAAATCACATTCATGATATTTTATGGGCCTATAAAACCAATTATAAATGAGAAATAAGGTTTACATTGTTCCTTTTAGTATATATCATGAAAGAAGTCATGCCTATGAAATACATAGTAAAAAAATTGAATTGCACTAATGTTACTATGAGGTGATCAAGAGTCTCCTCGAGGATGGTTATAAGATTTGACCATAATGGAAGAAAATAGGAAAATATAAAATTGGACACATGAGATTAACAAAAATATTTAAAAAAAATGGCATAATTATAAACCATAATTGAAGTAACTATAGGAACATCAAAAAGTTTTGTTACATGACATTAAATTCAAAACACACCCTAGGAAACTATGTATTAGATAGAAGTATCCATATATCATTCATGAAGTATACCCATAGGGAAATATTTTACTTAGAGACCTTCAGGGAATCATTCTTCTAGGGAGATTAAATAGATGTAAGTTTAATCCATACCTATACTAATTTTTAGAAATCCATTTATGAAAATTGAGTGAGTGTTGAGTAGCACTATGTAGTTAATAATTTTATTATACTTTATAGTGTTATTTGTATCTTGAAGGTGTTAGTGTAAATGTGTATATAGTGTAGTATCTATATCATAAATATTCAAAGAATGTTCCATAGTCAAATTCAAAGTCACAACATTTGGGAAAGAATCAAAAGAACATTAAAGAAAAAAAATATGAATGCATGGGTAAAATAAATAATTCCAAGAATAATGTGGTTAAGAAAAGGTATGGTGGATCGATACAATGGTAACTACCAATGTATTTAATGATGTAAGATATCAGATATTTTAGTAATTCCAATGCACATAAAAATAAATTCATAAAGAGGAAAAGGTGGAAAATCACATCAGTAAAATAAGTTAAGTGAGACAATGAATTCATCCATTGGATAGGTGAGTGTCACATCACTTTAACCATAAGATTTCAATGTGAAGATAATAATGACACAAAATTAAGATCAAATGATTAATGATGGTGTCAACAAATATTTGGTGATAGAACTTATATAAAATACAATGCATAGACCAAAAATCACATTTGTAAAAATATAATAAAATGAGAGATCTTTGAGATCCATCATTCAATGAATTATTTCAGCGAAGGATTCAATAAAAATAATTCCTAGAAATAAAATAAATGGTAACTCATCAAATTATAGCAGCCATGTCTAATTCCCAAAAGGAAGATATGGGAATTGGGTTAGAATTAATGTAAGTTAAATATGATGATTATGATCCCTTTGAATTAATTGATGTTTTTAATGTCAAGTGGTTCCCATAAGTAAAAGTGATGATTTTTTAACCAAAAACACTATCCCATGAGATATCTTATGCAAATCAGATGCATAATGCCTAGTAAGTTTACCTATTTTAAAATAATTGGATGAATTAGTGATGAATATAATGAGTTAATATTATCGATGGGATATCCATTTGTCAAAGGATGTCATAATATACATCAACACCAAATCCATGTCACAAACTATCTTCTTACAAGCAAGGGGAAAATCATTAACACCTTACCAAACAAATTATTCCTACCCACACCAACATAAAGGATGAATATGAATGATATTCTAGAGGGGTTCACATTGATTAAGTTAATGATGACCTTATGTTAGTGCTGACAAAGTATATCATGAAGAGGTACTATAAAACTAAAAAGAGTTCAAGGATATCCACCAAATAAGCCATCTACATAACACATCATATGATAAGACTAGGAGATGAATTCAATTGGCTAGAGTTCATCATATTTGAAATTATCACCAATATAAAGAAAGCCATATTACAAACATCATAATATTTTAAATATCAAAATTAGTATTACTTTTTTGTTTCATCAAGTGGAGATCGCTTGACAGCCCAATCACCCTAGATGTTGACTACTAGAGCATAAATTCCTTTGATAACATATATTAGACAATAGATAAACAACACTCTATGTATATATTTTTTTTAATCACTAGTGAGTTTAAATTCAAGGGTTGATTGCCTCACACACACAATTTATATATGATGTCCTTAAATTTTTGAGGCTAATTAAAATAGTAATGAAAATACACAATGTAGTCCAATTTTAGATACATAAGCAAGCCAAACTTCCAATCATGATTCTCTCATTTTTCATCAACATCAACAATGCAAGGGTAGAAATAAATATATAGAAGGCCTTCATTACATGATCAGCGTAACCACTAATATTGATTAAACCATGAGTAGAGAAACCATTGTAGCTAACATAAATATAATCCATGGAGCACAAACAACCTTAGGTGAGTGCACAAACATAAATAAACTCAATAGTGGCATGAAAGTTTAAATATCATGCTTGTAAATCTTTAACACTACCAAAGAGGACTCATGGCACTGCCTCGTGGCTCAATAATAAATGAATGTTGATGATCATATCTAAGTATGAATTAAAACATTTGGGGTTCACATTGGAATAATTTAAAAACTAAATGATATAATATAAAATAAATTATTTCTATGTTAAAAATGAGGAGAATAATTTTTTATTAGAAGGTAATTTGCACTTGCTAGTTGTAAAACATGTTCTAATTTTACTTTTAGTGTAGATACACACACCTTTACACTATATAATTATAGATATGGTCACATAGGAATAATAAACCAATTATAGAATTAATGATATTTTTAAAGGAGGGGCATAGTACTCAAGCTTGTCAATGACTAGAACCTCACAAATGTATCTGATGTCATAATAAATAATTATATAACAAACATGGGAACAACATGAAAGTCTCTCAAGGCCATTAAATCATAAACCTTAGACCTTGGGAAATACGAGGCCCTCTCAAACAAAACTAGAATGTATGCACATATTTTTCGCATTAGAAGATGATGAGGAAGGAGTTGATTAAGGATAATGAGAACAAGTTTCTATTTAGACCCACACTGTGAAAATGGAGAAGAAGGTTTTTTTCCCCCCTACTTGCTCAAAATAATCTATGGAAAAATTCTAAGTGGTAGTGTGTTTATCTTCCTCCCCACCACCTTCACCACCTTCACCCCCATTGTCTCCATATTATCCAACATCATTGACTAAAACCCATACTATTTAGTCTTTGGCAATGGGTGGGAAACCTCAATAATGTCCATTTCCCATCACATAACAATCATAGTAACATGAAAAAGACAAGACATATGAACATGTTTTAGAGAAACAATCATAGTAAGTGGGGGAATCTAAACCCACATTGAAAAATAATAAGCAAAGAAATAAAAGGTTGAAGAGGATCAATCCCAAAATAAAAAAAATAAAAGAGCAATAAAAAGGAACAAGATAAAACAAAAAAGGAACAAGAAGAGAAAGATGTACATAAAAATAAATTAAGGGGTAATTAGGTAGCCAAAGATGTTGGTGAACAAAATGAGGATCTAAGAAGATAGGAAGATCAAAGGAATAAATAATAGGTTGACATAATATCCGAAGAAGGTGAAGATAATAATAAAGAAGACATGAACTATCAAGAAGAAGTACAAAATAAATTTGTATAAGAGCAAGCAAAAAAACATGTTGCAGAATAAGTTTTAAAGTTTGAATAAGTGGTGAATAAATAAGTAGAGAAAGAGGAAAAGATGTAATCAAAGCAAGCTTTTAATAAAAATAAGGTCAATAAAATAAGCATAAAGATGAATTTAAAAAAAATCCAAGGAGTTGAGAGCCAAAATCAAGTATCACAATGAGCAACTAAAGCAAAGAAAGACCTAATCACTGAGATCACCCAATAACCTTCAACCACATATTCAGGATCATGATCGACCTAAGGAGGAGGTTAATAAGAATCATCATAGGAAAACCCATAGACTAGTAATCACTAGATGTGGGATGTCCAATCTCCACCTATGTGTTGTATAAAATTCACACTCCTTGTTTCACAAATTTGACATTAGACACTACCATCAATAACTGTTATGATTTCACTTACATACATGATGATAAGCCAAGAGTTCTCATTATATGTTTCAAAAATCACCTTGGATAAACAAATGGAATGAGTTTTTTCCTTTCAAGTGTATATTATGTAGAAATCATTATAGATAGATCAAGATAAAATTCAATTGTAAGATGAGAATGTAGAGCTCCATGATCAACTAACCAAGGCATGCAAATTTATTGATGATACCTATCTAGAAATATTTTAAAATTTTTGGGAGACCAAGTGATGTTTGAGAAAATAAAAACATGAAATTTTTTACTTAGCTCACAAAACATGGGTTGTTGCATAGAAGCTATAAAATTTTTAAGCTCAAGGTCAATAATTGTGAGTTGAAATTAAGATATCTTTGAGATACTCAAATAAAATGAACAAGTTGTTGACATTGAGATGCACCAAAAAATAAAAATTTCTCACAGTATGATCATTTGGAAAAACTAGCTCTATGATGCATGGAATTATATCAAGCTAGACCTATCCAAGGCCATCAAATCTAAAGTAGTAATGGATATTTAGACATCAAGATTGAGTGAGTTGGACACTGTGTGTACTTGGGTGAATTTGATGCTTTGAAACACATTCTCAAGTGTGAAAACACAAAGATACATGGACAAAATAAAGTTTCATTGGACATCCAACTCAAGGTCTTTTAGCACAAGACTATCATCATATCCATAGAGGATGAGGACATTAAAACAATATTGCAAAGCTAAAACCCCATGTGTATAATCATCACCACGGTCCATTATTTTTTGTATGATTGGTGAAAATTCAATAAATTTTTTTCAAATCTTGAAAATTAAATTCAAGACATCATCAATGAGTCAAAATCTATTCCACTAGCATAACTCCTACATAAACTACGAACAAAGAAAACTTCCACAATAGTGTAGAAACCAATTTTACCACAAATAACAAATCCAACATCTAAATCTAATGTGTCAAGAAATAATAACTTCCACCATAAACAACACCTCAAACATTTGACTCCATAGAAACAAACACATCAATAATGGCTCTAAGAGATCCTATGCCATCACAAGTTCACTCAACTTCAAGTTCATATTCCATGACTCCACCTTTATATTAAGGTAATGGGAATGGAAAGATTTATTATTTTTAAATATTATATAATTTTTTTAAGGAAATACACTTGGGGATCAGGGACAATGAAGGTTAAAAACCCATAAAGGGTGGCATCCTAGTTATACCAATCTATTGAGAACCTATAAAATGCATTAGATTGGTTTGCTTCTTAGTTGAAAAAAAAATGACCAAGTAGTGAACAAGAGGTGAATACTGGTAAATGACACTTTGAGTGATAACCACAATAATTAACTTTTAACTAACACTATAGATCAATGTAGGAAACTCCACTAGCTTTATATTTTTACACACTTCCTGTGACTTTGTCTCGGGATGAGATAAATGTTTAAGTTTAAAAAAATGTATGTAGTAGATTATGAAGTGTAAAAGTTTAGAGTTTTGTATAAGTAGCAAGTGTGTGATGTATAATATTTTGTATGTAATTTGTCATGTGATTGAATATCAAAATATTGTAGAAGATGAAAATACTATTTTTGGGTGGATGTGAAATGTCAAGAACGTGAAGTGATAGAGCCTACTCGTAACTCTATAAATACTTACATTGTAAAGAAATAATAGTCCCAATTTATGTTTTATAAATATAATGATATAGAGATAAGTTGGTGGTTCCATTGAACATTTTATGTGTTTTTTCATATGCATATGCTTTCCCAATTTTTTTTGAATCTACGCATCTAATTTAAAAAAAATGAATGATATTAATAAGTAAGTCATATCTAATTGGATGCATATTAAGTAATAATGATTACAATTTCCTTGATTTTGTCTAAGTATTTCAGTCTATAATCAAAATCACATAAAACACACATTATCATGTTATGACAAGTAAATTCAAGAACCTATGCTATCATTCTTGACCACTTACTTCTCCCACCATGTTGAATTTGAACCTCTTAAAAAATGATCATTAAATGGGCTTTGATATTCTTTGATCAACCACATGTACTGAATAATCACATTACATTATTAAAACAATATTACACCTCTAATTCTTTTATCAAACCAAAAAAAATAGGGGATATAATCTCTAAAACTATCTGATTGGGTCAACCATGACTCATCCTCCATGTATACTCTACTTGGGTGATCATGAAATAATTTAATATCTCATTGGGGATATTTACATCTTACAGTCATCCATGGATGCCTTTCAGTGATGATTGTTAATTCTAAGTGATCTTTATTTATTCCATCCTCTCAAGTAAACTCCCAACCTTGAATCACAACATATTTTTCACTATATCTCCAATGACTACCCCCAAATCAAGAGTGACTACTCTTTGTGATGTAATGATCCTCTAACCTATAATGGTGACTATACATTGCACTCAATAAATCCTCATTATGGAGGAAGAAGATCACTAAATAATAAAATAATCTATCATAATGCATGTAAAATATGGAGTCCTAACTCTTTAAAGGCCTCTTATAAGTTAAGGTGTGGATTTACTAGAATATATTGATGTTTTAACTGAATCTCTAGTTCTGCCTCATTTAACCCTAGTCCACTAAGGTCAAATATTAAACCATGTGGGAATATGATTCCATAAATCATGAAAAAAGAGTATTTGGACCTACGCACCATCTTACACAAAATAAATAAGTGATTAACATAGAGTTAACTAAAAACAAAAAAAATAGTTCCTACATTTGTAACTTGGTCTCTATTACCAAAGTTTAACACCCAAACACATATAAACCACATGCAACTCAAATGTATTAAAATATTAATTACTTTTATAAAATAAATAATTTAATTACTTATCCAAAACATTAGGAGAGCTCAAATAATAAATACCATGCCATAGTTGCTATAGAAACAAGATAGGTCAACAAAAATAACACAACATTCAAATGTTAATCTATGTTATATTATGTACCCATGTTCACCTAACTCTCTAGGTCATAATAGTTTGGAGTGATATAACACTATATCTTGTTAAAATGGTAAATATCCAAATCGAGCCTTTAACT
>JARHVA010003814.1:1130000-1160000 GCA_037957365.1 Torreya grandis | reverse complement strand
GGGATAGGTTCATAGAGGTAATTATGATAAAGCGAGGTGGATAAATAGGTTTTATTTAAATGTTCACATAAAATAAAGTAAAAGTACGCCAAAACTAATATGATCAAGTATTCATGACCAAATTTGAGTTAATATATTTTTACCCCCATTAATCTACAAATGAAATTAATAAAGTAAAATGGAAGATATACCTAAGTGTGTATGTCAAATCATGCAAGGTGTTCCATGGAAAATATCGAGATGATGAGAAATTAGTTAATGTCCATACATGAAATTGATAATTTTGAAATGTAAATTGAATTTTAAAATATTGAAAACAAAAAGGAGTTCAAATGTATGTGTGAAACCAATGTTTCTATTACAACTATTCTTGAAGATGATGTTTCCTATAGGGTAAGTGCATGAATTTGGGGGGGCCTAAAACTGGAAAATTTTTATGTTAAAGTGATTTGAACATTTCTACATACATAGTTTTTAAAAGTGTGGACATGTTATTAGATCATAGGTTGGGTGATTATTGATCCTAAACCACATACGTTATGTTATTTATTAAAACCATATACATGGTACTGATGTTATAAGTAAAAAAATGTTGATGCCTTTCATTTGGCATTGATGTCAAACATGACTAGACAAGCAAATAACACAACTTGCATTTTAAAAAAATAACATTTTACCTCAAAATGAAAGAATGACACATAAGAGGAAAGGTATGAAAGTGAATTTGAGTGCAATTACAAACAAATTTAGTGACTTTTTTGCATTTGCATTATTTTTTTATTAATTTTATTAATTTTTTTAATTTTTAATGTACTCACATTTAGAGGGAAATGTAGAAAGTTTAAAAGAACAACCTAACCCTCCTAGCCTTTAAAACCCTCCTAGTCCAAAAAACCCTCATATAGTTACTCAAGCCCCCCAAGGTAGACAAGGGAAATTGGTAGCCCACATAATAGAAAAAAATTAAAATAGAGGTAATTAAGGTAATGAGGGATCATCATTCAAGTAACCCCCACCAAATTTCTCTATAAAATAAATTAGATACATTAGTAGGTAAAGTTGACTTTTTAATGAGTCAAATTGATAGGTGGGATGATTATAGAGATAGCTGCAGGGAATACTATTCTAAATCATTATTTGTAACCACTATGAAAGTTTTAAAAAATATCCAAATCCTAAATTTTTGTACTATTCAATTATGAAAAAAGTGATGCTCTATTATATGTGTCAACCAAATGGATTGTAATCCATTGGTGCACATATGATTTTACCAAATAAAAATTTTAGGATTGATGGTGGATGGTATTTGATCATTTGTATTGAAATAATAATGAAGTCCCCTTTTATTTTTTTGAAAAAACCCTATTATGAGTTTGTCCTTAATGAATGTTCAAATTATTTTGATTTCTATGATTTTTAGGGTAGAGAAAAAGGCTTTGCATAGTATAGGTCAAGTGCACATTGTGTACCTAATTATCACACTAGAGCACCTATCCAAAAACCACATCCTCCTAAGATAATAACCTATATAGTTGAGGAGACTATAGATATTTATATTTTTTAAGGCACTTATTGACACCCTCATTTAGCATACAATCCAAGTTTCTCATAATAATACCTATGAGGTTGGACATGGGGAGGTTTCATATATAATTTATTCCTAACCTCACCATTGAATATCATATGGTGCTATATGCACTAGACCTGAGGAGGACGATGAGGATTTAATACATCCTAATCATGGTAGTATTTTAGGGGATCTATATTGTGTTGATCTCACTCATGTGTTTCAATCATCTATATTTGGTCTAAACACCTCGACTACAACTTCCCATTTATGTTATATATTATAAATTTTACAAAAAAAAATCAAATCTATTAAATTTCAAATATTTACAATTTAAAATTTAATAACTATTTTTCATAAAATATCAATAATATATATGTAATTTTTTTAATGTTTCAAAAGGATTGTGGACACTACAAGAGTACATATGTTACTCATATTATGAACATATAGACATATACAAAGGTATATTTTAAGGATTTACTAATGTTATGGTTCATTACATGTATGTAATTATATATATGCTCAAGTGAATAACGATGATATTTTATTTATTCAATTGATGATCATGATAGACACTCCACCATCTATTCAGGTGGGATAAAATATAGGTGTTGCTATTGTAATTTCATCTGCACAATAACTTAGCGAAGTATGAAAATTCTTGTAATGTTTAAGTGTAAATATGGATTTTTGTTTTGTAATATTTCTCTGTATTTATGTGAATAACATATGCATGAAACAATTATCTATGAAGACTCATCCTCTGACATCTTCCATTCCTATATAAATGATTAGAAACCATGACATGGTACAATACAATATAATTTTTAAATTTATATATAATTTTTTAATGATTTATTTAGTTGATTAAAATTTGTATGAGCTTGTTTTAGTTTTTTTTTTTTTTTTTTTGTGTGTGTGTTACCTTCCCTTATCATGAGCAAGGCACTGATTCCTATTGGTTCTCAATTTCACACTCTTGTTCACTAGCCTCAGCCTTCCATTAACCCCATTTAGTGAAAAATTAAAATTTACCTTGACCACAAGATTATGATAAGTGAACCTTTGAATTATTTTCATATCATCAATGTCCTTTATTTTATTGAATAGATGAATTATATCCCCCCATTTAATTTGGGATGTAGTCTTAGTAGACCTTATTAAATAAATGGTGTCATATAGGTTTTGAGTTGTCCCTTACATATTATCTATAATTTCTTTGTGATATTGAATGGTGCTCCATTTCAGTGGCCTTTGAATAGGTTGATCATAACTTTTGAACATTTCTTTTATCACTACTCTAACAACATCCACAAAGCTATAAAGATCCTCTTTATATCTATCCAGGTCTGAGGGATTTATCTTTCTTCTCTTTATCATAGAGAAGATGTCTTCTCTCTTTTCTAACTCAACCTGTTATCTTTATATAAACACGATCTTTATTTTCACCTTTCTTAGGGTATTTGTTTATCTATCAAAATGAAATTTGGTTTTTGGTTATTTAGAAATCACTATGTCTTTCCTTCCTTCCTCTTCTTACTAAAACTATTTGATCTATGAAGTAATGTTTAATGCAACCTATTACTCTATTGGATCTTCTTTCTCTATTGGAATATATGAAGGAGATTTACCAAGAGGAAACATGGTTATGGGGGATTATGTCCATGTTGTAGGGAAAAGAGGAATATCTTTCCTTAATATAATGACTTGATTTTGGGCTAGTGTATAAATTATGTATTTAGTCTTCCCTACATCTTCATACACTAAAAGCATAGGAGAGTATGTTTTTGAATCTTAGCCAATGGGCATTCCTAATTGTGTAGACAACCTGGGAGGGGTGGCTTGTGTAGAAAAAATGGAAAAAGACACCAAGTTTTCAAAATGTACCATCTTTGTTATATCAAGAGACTGAGAACTAGTTCTACTAAAGAATGAATAATATGTTAGGGTGATAAGTATATTTTTCAAGTAATTTGTCAACAATGTAAAGGCAATTCGTATAGTAGTAGCATTAGTAATAGGATCCCTAGTAGTAAATTAGGATATAGTGGGAAAAATTGGCACTACAGTTGCCAATGGCTTATTTATTTTACAAAAAAATGTAAAGAATGAACAATGTCTACTACCCCAATTGTAGTAAAAATAATAGAGGAATTAATCAAATCATGAGTAATTGGTAGATTTACAACCTGAGGAGATATAAGTGGGGTAGAAGTTATTTTAGTTGTCACTATATTAATATGATTTGGAGAGCTTAGAGGTGTATTTAATGATTCCCAATACACTAAAGTCTATAGTTTTGACTCTACATCCTCTTTTATATCCTCTTCTTTATCTTAAAATAATTAAATTTACACTGAGTTAACATTTCCTTGGTCAACCTCTTCAGATTGCCATAATATTTTATCCACTCCAGATTGAGTACTTCTTTCAGTAATCCATTCATCTTCATCATATGATTCAATTATCTCATTAAATTACTATATTTCCTCTATGTCACACTTAGACACCCATTATTCTTATGTTCCCCATCTCTTGTCTTCTTCTTCATTGTTATAAATCTCAATCGGGTATGATCTCAATTTATCCTTTCTTATTTATTCCCTTTTCTTGAGAACTTCTACTTGTTTGTTTTCCACTTCCACATTTTGAGGTGAGATAGGAGTACTCTTGGGATTATTTTTATATGTAATTGTTGGTTTAGTATTAATAGAGTCTATCCCTATTGAATATGGAATGGGAGATGAAGGGACCATAATAATAACATATGGTGATAGAGTGGGAGTAGTGACCACTAAAGGAATGATGGGTGGTGAAGAAGGTTTCTCAAGAGATTGGGGAATTAATTTTAGTGGTGATAATATCACAATAGGGAGTGACCTAGAAGGAGAACCCATAGAAACATAAGATAATAAAAATTGAAGACTTACTTGTTTTACTGTGTTCAGGGGATGCAATGACAACATGGAAAATATACCAATTTGTGTAGTAAGAATTGTAGGTCTCCCTTAAATAGTTATGTGTGGGGGAGAAGTAGTAGAAATGGTGTATTTAAGGGATCTTGGAGTAGTTTCCATTATTTATTCAATATATACTTCCCCAAATGAGCTAGATTTCTCTTGTATTTATGATCCTATTTGAGTAGGGGGACATGAATAAGTTTATAAATCCATTGTTCCTTAACAATTCTCTTAGTTTCCTCCTCAATGATAGTGGTATTTTATTAGATCATTGGTGTTATAATAATTTACATTTGTACGTGATGCATTCTTATATAAACCTTAGTATCATCCTCTGTGTTCATGAAGACACTATCATGACTATAGGATTTGTGCCCATAATTGATTTTCACCTTCTTATCATATTTATTGATATGTTCTCTAATTTTTTTCTTGAGCTCAAATATTTGAATGCTACCCATCTCAATCCATAATGTATCCTCATTATTTTAATAAATTATAAGTACTTCCACTTTATATATTATATTTTACTAATGCTGAAAGGGGTTGTAGGAACAAATGCATGCTTAGCCCTTCTTAATTCAACATATACATTGTCAACAAATTGAGCAATAATTTCCTTCTCAACCAATTTATTAGGCACAATATAGGGTAAGTACAAAGGTTTCACCATAGTACCTTAAATTTTTATTGTAATACACTTAGGATATAACCAATAGTCTCCCATATTTATAATACTACTCTTTATAATATCAAATAGCCTGGGCATGTTCTTCTCATATATCAGCTGATATATAATAAGGTAAAGGGTCTTAGTCAACCTTTTCATATGATTCCTAAATCTATGCATATGTAAAAAATTGAAATCATCTCAAAAAAATTTATTTAGGTATTTCACATATGGTTACCAAGGTTCTAAATATGAGGAATGCATGGTTTTAGTCACAACATCTACCATATAAGACATCATATAGGATATACCATTTGGTAAGCTTCTTAGGTTGGTGATTCATGGATTCAAGTTAGAGATAATAATTTCCCTCAAGGTTATGATTTTTTTAGAGTTAATAATAATGTCTAGAAAAGGGACCCATATCTCATTGACTTAAGTAATGGTTGAGAAACTATACATTTTGTTCAGGACCATGGCAATTCTCACCCCTAGTCTAGAGACAATAATGGGGATAGTCAAAGTAGGGACCTAAAATACAAAGTTGGTTGGTTTATAGCCCATTATTTTAACTTGATACTAATTTTATTATCAAAGAGCCATGAATTCACCATATCCTAACTATAGGTCATATCAAGCACATGGAGTCTTTAATACCTCTCAAAAGAATTTCCACTTATGTATGTTATTGGGATCTTATTGAGTTCTAAATGTAATATTTTACTTAATATTTTACCATTCAAAAATTTTAAAAAAATAGTTCAATGTCGGGCATTACCTCTGGTTTAGCAGATGTGTTATGGAAATCTACTACTTGTATTATCAAAAAGTCATTTTTGTACCTCTATGTGAAAATTGAAAGATAGTCTTCAACCTTGTATGGCTTGACTTCATTGACTTCCTCCAAAATAGCAAATTAATGGTTGAAATAATGATTGAGAGATAATAAATAGATTATTATATTACTGTATTAATTCAATCTTGCAACATAAGGTGATAGAGTGCAAGATGAATAAGCCATTGAAACTCTATTCTAAAAATGTCTATTTTGTGAAAAAAATCTATAAGCTCTTGTTCACAATGGAGTTTTGGATTCATATTTTACACTAAATATTTGAATTTATGATGTGTTCTTGATATCTAGAAGACACTTTGATTAGTCTAAATGTGGTAATTTAAACTATATTACTTTTGATGTGCTAGCCATGAGAATTAAATGTATTAATTCACTAATTCATGTGAATTAATTGCATCAATGGATTTCACTCTAGTCATTATTTATTCCTTCCATCTAAATTTCTAGCGCCAACCTCTGTAGCTTTTATATCCATGTGGCTTATTTTTCCTACTCTTGGGTGCTTAGTCATCATAATGTGATAGATGTCACTTTTCCACTCTTTCAAGATTAACATTCATGTATTTGTTATTTTCTTACATGGCTAATTGGAGACATGTTTGAGTAACACTATTTCAATCATATCTATGTTGTGTCTTATAGTACTTTGTTCTTTTTGGCCATGGCTTAGTGAGATGATGACACATGGATGGATCTCAATGATCTGCTTTCTTGAAATAGCCCCTATAAGGAACTATGATGATGCCACCACTATGTTGGTAGGATGATGACACATGAAAAGTTACACAACCTACTCTATATTATATCAACTTAAAGGAAATTCTTATTAATACACAAAAATTTTGGAAGAAACAACACTTCAACAAAAAATTATAGAATAGTCAAATAATTTTATTTCTTGAATTAATCAAAAAATTTCCTCTCTTTAAAATGTGTAAAAAAATGTAAACATATCTTGGGATGGGGATGTCTCATACTCAAAGCTCAATCTAATTTTACAATGTCTAAATTAGGACTATGTGTCAAAAAAACATGCAAGCTATGTATGGATACTATATGTATTAAATATAATCCTAATTTAGGAAAAACAAACTATTCCATATAGAGTAAGTTACAACTAAATATATATAAATACTTGAATTAAGTCTTATATAGAACTGCTAATACATTTTAATTCATAAACTAAAGTTACATCATGGAATCTCTTGCTCATCACAACCTATTATGGAAACACTATGACTGGTAAGGTGATGAGTATTGCTATTGTATAATTATACACCATAGTGTATCTAGGTAACCCAAGTGGAGGTTTATAAGGTTGATCCTTAGTTTTAGGTGATCTCACTAAGCTAACCAACTCCCCTTGTCCTTGTAACCATTTATATTCATTCATTCTTGTTGTAAATTCTAACTCAAAAGTTTTAAAATAAATGATGGACCTTCTAAATAATAGTGGAAAATTGTCCTTCAAATTATTGCGTATAGCCATGGAAGATTTAAAAAAGACATGTAATGTCTATACTAAGCCACCTTATCTCTGGAAAATGTTATCAATTATAAAATCTTCTCATTACTTTTATAAGTGGTGCTCTCCACTTTTGCCTTAAATATGTCAGTTTTAACTCATAACAAAATCTGAAAGAAGGGTTTAATTATAATTTGCCATTTATGTGTGAAAAAACCTATAATCATTATATCCTTGAGAAATTTAATAGTTATTTTCTCTTGATTCATGAATTTTTACACCAACCCTTGCATTTCTTGGTGACAATCTACCAAATGAGCCCTTTTGTTACTTACATAATTTTTTGATAGAGTTACATTTGATTCAATAATTAAACTTAGGTTTTAGTATGTATTCAATCTTTTATCATTATCAATGGAGCTCAACTTGGCATCCCAATCCTTCGTTAATTCTTGAAACTTAACCACATCTCCCCATAGTGGTTAAAACTAAGCTCTTGTTGAATTGATGGAGCTCAAAATATGGTATAAATTAATAGTAGAACTTTACACATTACCAATTATGTATTTGGGAGCCTAAATTACATTATAATCCTTTAACCTATTCTTATATTGTTTTAATCCCTTGAAAATTTGCTTAAGCATCCATTTAATACCATCAACTGTTGTAATAGGGTCCTCATCAAACTCATCCACATCTCTAGATATTTTTTAATTTTATTTATCAAGAAAAAAATTCCTCGTGTTTCTCTAGTTAAAAAAGATTACCCTTAACCATTACTCTCATATTTATCACTCTCTTCAATGTGTTGGTGACTCTATCAAGTTGCCTGACAAATTTTATTTGTTTTGTGATAACTAAATCATTCCTTGTTAACTCTTCTTGATCTAGTTAGTGTATCCATAGTGGGAGCACCATTAGAGTCTACTAAGTATTGGATAGATATGAGGAAGTCAGGGGTGAAGGGTCACCTAATGGTCTCATCAACACTATAGGTGTAATATTAACCATTGAGGATTGTGTGGAGGATGTAAAGATTTTTGAAATGTAGGAAGGGCCTTTCTCCATGTTATATCCTTTATTAATGAGGGAGTTTTTACAATTTACTTGGTTAGATCAAGGGCCTTATGTATAGGGACTATTAAATACAATTTTTGGGTTACTTTTGCAATGGGAATCCCCAACTAAGCCAGTATTGACTAGGTGGAAAAAATGGATTTGGACACCAAGTCCCCAAAATGTACCCCACTTATTTGGTACCTTGATTCGTAGTGGAAATCCATAGATGAATTAATGTAGCTTAGTTGAATGAAAATTATTCCAAATAATATTATGTGGGGTCATTTGTATAAGAATTTAAAGAACAAAAAATAGAACTTACATTTTTTAGAGCATTATTAAGAAGAGTGGTTGTCCCTAAACCTATTATAGTAGAAAAACTTAAAGTGTGGGTTGTAGTTGATTATTTGATTATAGGCCATTCATAGTATAACTACCCATTGAGATAGTGTTAATTAATGTATAAAAAATAATATTAGTAGGTGTTTCCTTGGGACTAATTTCCCTAGTGTATTATGAAATGACTATAGGCCTTGTACTTGCTATATTTATCATCTATGACTCACCAACATTTAGAGGAAAAAGTAAATGGATATCAGAATAAACTTTAGTATTCCCTTGCACTACATGATCTTTAAGACTACCCAATCCATCATATTATGTAGATTCATCCTCTTCAATCTCAAAATATGAAGGTCTTGAAGGCACACTTGCATGATTTGGTGGACTTTCCCCCACTCCTATGATATTTAGAGTTTGTAGAGTGGCTAGAAGCATCCTTATCTTCCTTATATATGTGAATACTAAGGGAAGAGTAGTAGTGATTGGATTTGGTTCATGAGGAGGAGTGTTTACCATAGGTGCCTTTCTAGGATGAACACTTGATGCTTGTAAAAAGGAGCATTAGGTCTCATAAAAATTGAAGGTGCATCCATATCTAATGAAAAGGATAGAGGAGTGGCACTTGGAAGTATTGGGAGACATCTAAATATGTTGGCCCCGATTTATTGGCCTATATTAGTTGGTGTATGTTATTCCCTAGTATACACCTCCTCTTATTTATCTATCTCTCTAACATCTTGTAGAATAATAAAGGGGTCAATTGTATCCTATGTGCCACCCTCAGGGACATATTCATTGATTGCATCCACTTGTAAACTTATAAATCATCAAGTTCATTTAGGAATATTGGGTCATATATATAGCTTTGATGATAATATCTAACCTTTGTACTATTTAGTAATCCTTAAGAGATTTAACAATTACCTATCTTGGATCATAGTCCCTAAAGTTCATCTCATTCAGGCTAAACTAATTCATGTGTTTGGTAGTTTGATTAAGGTGTTCCCATAATGTATATTTATACCTACCTATACTTAGATGGGTTTTATCCATGACCCCTATCCTATCTAAATATAAATCTTGGTCCACACTATTAGATAGTTGAGTTATTATTTCCTACTTGGCCACCTTGTCTGGGAAACAACAAGGTGGAAGTAATGAGGCCTAAAATGATCCTTCAATTATAGTTACCATATAATATGGATAGAACCAATTATCTTTCATCTTCTCAATTATCCTTTTAATGTGGTCTAAAAATCTATGCATAGGTTACATGTGTATGGTCTTAGAGACTACATGGTAGAAGAAGTATGTAATCATCTAAATTTGCTTCATGAATATGTGTGTATAAAATATAATATGATCTCCACAAATTTTATTCTTGATAATTAATGATGAAGGCCTTCATGGTTCTTCCCTAGTAAGAGTAACAATGGTTGTGACCACATCTAGTAGATATGAAATCTTGTAAAAATGTCTAATATGCCTATTTTCTACTTTGATCATCTAGTATTTAAGATTTAAACTGATAATATCTCCTAGAGTAGGAGTTATTTTGGTGTCTAAAATAATGTCGAGGAGGGGGACCCAATTTTATCTAACATGGTTAATGTTATGAGATCCATACAATCTATTTAATAAGGCCTTAGCAATTCAAATTCCAAGCTTGAATCTGATAATTAGAATATTGCTTATTTGACTTGCTAACACAAAGTTATTCATTTTCAGTTCGTATGTCCTCAATGTTTTCTTGGAATTTTTTTTATTCAACCAAACATCCATAGATAATTAGTTTTATGTCATTTCAAGGGCTAGGAGTTGATTATATGTCTCAAAGCCTTTCCACATATATAATCCATGGGGTTAGGGATGTTGATATGGTGAAGGATATTCTAATAAAAGTATGTAGCCATAAAAATTTGAAAAGGGACTCTATGTAAGGAATACCTTAGGTTTAGTTTCCACATTATGTACTCCCACTATTTTTATTATCAATAAGTTGTCTATATATTACCAAGTTGATAGAGACAATTGGTCTTATTCAATGTAAGGTTATGTTGTGTACATGTCTACCATATTGATGTATAATGATAGAGTTTGTGGTTGAATACAACTGAATCAAACATAATATCTATATATTTTGTGCTACCAAAAAAATTAAACATGGAGTGAAAATATTATTTCTTAAGGCTACCATTTTAACTAGTCTAAAGAACTCAATGTAGTCAGTGAAGCTTAGGATTTTAGTTACAATTTGTATCAATAGTAAGTCATATATATATATATATATATATATATATATATATATATATATATATATTGCATTTTGGGACTAATTATGTATTCAATTTAGTTAAACTCGAAAAATCATTACCCAAATCCTCCTTTCATGGGAATTAATTGCAAACAATGGCTTCACTAATAGTCTTTTCTATTTTGAATTTAATTTTTATTATGTTATCTTATAATGGGTTTCTCACCACATAGAACTTTTTTTTTACCTTTATTTCTTATTCGACTATTGATTAATTGATTATGACACATGTCATCAGCTTACTTAACTAAAATGTATATTTCTTTATTTGCACTAGCTTATTTAAAAGATGAGACATGGATTCTTATCACTTTATCACTTGGAGTTTATCTTTATGTCCTCATATTTTTATCTTAACTCAATTAGATATAGAAATGTGGCACAACATTTTTTATCCATAATGTTCATGGCCTCATGGTTTGTGCTATTGAATATTAGTTGTACATGAATAGTATGTTGACACATAGATGGGTCTCGCTTGTCCACTTAGTGATTGGGATTTTTAATTTATGTCATTGTATATAGGACATAAATGAGTATAATGACACCATGTGGATGGTCCTCATTTATTTATATGTTTGGTGAGTTTTGCGTTCTATACCTATACCTATCAATCATGAATGAGCTAGATGGTGGCATGTGGGCATATCTTAGTTTTTCAAGTGGTCACCTAGGGTTAAATTTTTAATTCACTACTAGTAAGTGAGATGATGAGACATGGAAAAATATCAATTTTTTTAATCTCTATGATTTATCCATTTATTATGTATAGAGTGAGTGAACACAGTCAACAAATGTGGCATGATCTTGTCAACTTAGGTAATCAGGTCTCCAATACCTTATTCATTTTTTACATATGTTTCAAATAAGTAGGATGAAAAAACATGGATGAATATCACTTTCTTAGGTTCTTGGATATACTTATAACTTTTTATATACCAAAAATATACATGATTAAGGTACGTGGATATTCATCACTCACTGGGGTGAAAATAGACTTGGAACTTTAAGGATTGATTCATGAGGGAGTTAGATAGTGATGTATGGCATGATATTTCCCACTTGGGTTCTTTGAAAACTTATAATAATTTTCCACTCTTGGAATTTATGACTATTTTAATCAAAAAAGATACATGGAAAATATTGGTGCCAACTTGTGTAGTTAATATAACTTGTAAAAGATAGAGCAACCTTCAACAAAAACCCAGTTAGCTTGGTTAGTCTAGAATCAAATCAAAACTTGATTTGAATAAATACTTAGATTTAGAAGTAAAATATCTATGATAATAATTCAATATCAACCTTGATTTTGACTTAAAAATAAGTTAAAGATTCATAGCTTGGACCTAGACTGACTTATTTCAAAATCAAACATAAACATAGAGTTTTCAAACCAAATGTGGGTCCTCATTTGAAATTTTGAAAATGGGCAGTGTTGGTCATAATAGAAACATATACCATATTTTTTAGACACACTTGTATTTGATATATTATTTCAATCATGTGAGGTACCGTACTCTTTATAAAACCATGAAAATACATGAAGTGGTTACTTTGTTCTTTCGAAAAAAAATTGAAAAATCTTGAATTTAAAATTTTAATTTTTTTGAATTTGAAAATTTATTGAAATTTAAAAGTTTAAAAATGCTTGAATTTGAAATGATAAAAAGGAATCAATACACCTGATACATGTGGATCAAAAGTTATTTTTGTGACTTTTCTTGGAGATGATACTTATTTGAAGCACCTGGAGAAGATTAGTTATTTAGTTGAACAAATAGATAATTTTAGGATGATCAAGCCCCATTTTTTTATTCTCACTTATAGAATATAAATAACACCCATTGAGGGATGTATAAACATCAATTCAACTCAACTGGTATTTTTAATCATAACAAGTGAAATGGGTTAAGTCTAAAATGGATTTGCATACATTATGATAGAGATCACTAAACATCTATGTTATGCACTATGCACTTAAACTGAATCAACCACTATATATGAATTATAATTATATTCTTTAATGCATGATCAAAATCAAATGGATTACATCGATTCTCCTACCATGTATGCAACTTATAAAATAATACTTTTAGATTTTGAAAAAAATAGAACAATGTGAATGAATCTTTATCACGCCCCCATTTTAATTGTAAAATATATAATTATCTGTAAATGTCAATTGTAAATTATGTTTGAAACTTGTGCATAGACTTTTATCATTCACTACAAACTATGTGAATTTTTTTAATTGAAACTAAAATATGAGTACATATGCATGGCATATACCTTCATATTAAATTCTAATGACTAAATTTTGATACATTTTGAAACCTTATTCTATACCAAAAATGATTTTTAATCTTGAAAATACTAATCTCATGTATGAAAATCCCACTTAAATTCGACCTTTTTTATGTGAGGGAGTTGATCCTAAAAGACACTCATCTAAAAATAAAATTTAACTATAACATGTGTAATAAGATATAATCATTGAAAATTTTACCACGTGTGAAAATTTCATTATCATAGTAAAAAATCCATCATTTAAATTATGTATGTAACATTTGAGGTAAGGCTTATATTAATGTGTCAATTAAGATCATAATACTAGGTGAGGGCATACTCGCCTAGTGAATAAACCTAAATGATTACACTTGTATTTATGAATCCTAATCACAAAACCCCCAAATATAATTATGTGGTAAGGGTGAAGTGTGGGAAAAAAGCATGCCATGGTAGCTTAAATATACAACATAGATATCCCAAATGAAGTAAACAAAGAGACTAGTAACTATAGTCTAAATCTTGAGCTTAAAAATGAGGAATAAAGCTATGTGTTACGCCCCTAACCTATCACATGTATGAGGATAGTATTAGCTGACTTGTGGCTTAATTATCCCTCTTTGATGTTATATTAAATTTATCTATGCATTCATTTGATTAGTAGGTCGGCCTATGGAGTAACCATGGCCTAGATAGACTATATATAAGAGGTAGTGGGTAATTATTTATCATCATATTGTGAATTATTCTCTTATTGAATCTTGTGGAGGTTTCCCCCTCAAAGTGGCTTATCTATGATCATATATTTAGATATATTTCAGTCATATTTGGATAGAATTCTGCTATTATACTTAATTCTTGAAGTAATTTCATTACACTATGATTGGAGGGGATAGGGACAAAATTAAACCCATCTCTATTCCAAATAAAATGATAGCACCAAATTTTGGCATAAATTGGTATAAGGTGATTTGGTTGAGTTTATGAAAAAAATCATTGGTTATGATGAGGAAATGTCGAAAGATTTTTCCCTAGAATAACACCATGAAAAAGTGCAAATGAGAGAAATAGAGATGAAAATATCAAAAGAATTGATCATTGAGGTGGCTGGCATGAGCTGAAATGGAACTAAAATATTTAAGGATAAATGCATGAAGAAATAAGTCCTAAATAAATTCCCTATTACCCACTAGTAGTTTACTGATGACACTATTATTTTGGGAGATGTTTATGTAGAGGAAGCCAAACATCTTAAATTCATTTTAAATGCCTATAAAAAAGTGTCCAACCAATGCATCAACTTTCAAAAGATCTTCCTCTTCTTCATCAACACTCCACCCTTTTAGTAGAGGATAATTGCTAAAATCCTTCACTACCAAGTGGGAAAATTATGAATAAACCACTTAGGTATTCCTTTTTTTGCCAATAAATTAGACTATCATCTTAAAAACCCCTCAATTGATCACATCCAAAAGAAGTTAGTGGGTTGGAAAGAACACCTCCTCACTTATGTATGGAAATACTAGCTTCTCAAGGCTTCTATTTAGAGCATACCTATATACCAAATGTCTACATTTAATATGCCATCCAATATTAAATTAAAAATTGAATGAATCTAAAAAAAAAAAAAATTGGAGAGGTACTGAAGAAAGATTCATATTCATTTTGGTTGCATGGGAAAAATCAACATCCCAAAAGCTAATGGAGGCCTCAGCCTGAGAAACATAAAATCTATGAACATATCCCTATTGGAAAAAATTGGCTAGCACTTGATGAAGGAGAATGGTGAATGGGATAATATTAAAGGCTAAATACCTATAAGGGGTGGAAGAGGATGACTTCCTATGGGAAGAAGGCCCTACTGATGGATCAACCTTCTGGAAAGCCATAATCAATTGTAAATATCTCCTAAAGAATGGCATCTTATGGAAAATTGGAAATAATGAGAAAAATGATTTTTTAGAAGATACCTGGATATCCCCCACCCCCCTCTACACCCAAAAGATAAAGATTCTACCCCTCTTTGCCCTAATCATTCTCAAAAACTAAGATCTATAATAGGTCTTATGTTATCCCTCAAAATATTTAATCATCAATCACACTGAATGGAAGGCTCCTTTGGATGGCTAGGTGAAATTGAATTTTGATGTTGCATCCAAAGGCAACCCAAGTCCTATAGGGGGAGGAGTAATTATAAATAATTATAAAGGGGAAATTTTGGTAGCATATATAGGTACCATGGGCATTCAAAAACTCAACCTAGTTGAGGTTAAGGTGGCCTTTCAAGGCATACAGTTAGTATCAAGCATTAACCACAATAAGATCATTGTTGAAAGAGACTCAGTGAACATCCTCAATTCTTTAGATGGAAAAAATACACCCTCCCATACTATTAAGGACATAATTGATGATGCAAATCACCTCATAAAAGGTATAACTTATTTTCAACTCATACACACCTATAGGGAAGGAAATGGGGTGGCCTAATTCCTTGATAACATTAGCATTGATCTCCACCTTTTAACAAACTATCATGATGTAGGTAGCATCCCCTCTAATGTCCTTAATGTCATCCATAATGAAAGTACCAATGTAGATTAAAAAATCCATCTCTCCACACGTATATGATCTCACCATGATGGGGTAGATCTTAATCAAGCCAATGCATAATCATTTCAAAAGAAGTAGTCTTAATTATTTTTATGAGCCCTTGGTGGGAATTCCCACCCATTTGTGTCTCACTCATCTCTGATCCATCCAAAAGCTTCATATCTCATGATTCAAATCTGATTTTTTAGTCCCCATGGGTGGCAATAGGGATCAACTAGAACCAACATCTTACAAGGAAGTTCATAAGCAAATGATAGTTTGGAAGAAGCTCAAAAAGGGGGGCTTGATAAAACTTATGGAATGGGTCACTGAGCATAACATCAAGATTTCTCAAGACTTTGTGGTAGCTTAGACAAAGTGGAAGGTTTCCATACACAACATCACCATTAATGTCTCAAAGGAGTTTATTGGTGATGCTACTATCATGTCATGCATACGTGCTAAGGAATTCAAGGACCAGTCAAAAAATCAAGAGTCCCTACAATGGTTCTTTATAATAAATGATTTCATGCAAACAAACAAGAAAGGGTTCCCATGAGCTAACCTCCCATTTTACTGGCCAAAAATTTGCCTTTAGATTATGAAATATATGATGGTAAAAGGTAAATATACACTAATATTCTCCCACCATTTTCTACTTCTTAATCATTTCATTGGGTATAAAATCAGTGTACCCTTTATCTTGCTTAAGTCCCTTGAGATCTATGTCCTGATTCACTAAGTAAATGATACCAATCCCATTCTGCATCAAGGATTGATCCTACTCCTTATTAAGCATGACCAAGCTATTTTAGGCTAGGAGGTCCCCCCCAGGGTTTCCTCTTCTAGGGAGGACACCCCAAAGGAGGATCCTACTAACCTTTTGATCGCACCCCCAGAATAACTTATCATAGTCCCCATAAATGATCTTCCTCTCAAATTATTATTTATTCCCAAACTAAAACATATTGAAATAGGGACCCCTAAAAAATCATCATAGAAAGGGAAGGCCATGGTTATAGAGGAGATGGAAAGAAACAAACAACTATTGGAAAACTTTAACTCAAAGGTGTAACAAGTGGGTTTTGGCCTTGCCAAACTCATCCAAGATTAGAATGCTCTACACAAACAAGCCAAAGCAACTATCCAAGATTTTGTTCACTCTACTCAACCCTCATAGTCCCCTAATATGACTTAATCTAAGGTCTTAAAATCCCCCCAAGGATCCCACAAGGGAGACACCCAAAATAGTCTCCCATGTAAGTAAAAGGTAAAAAATGACCTAGAATGATCCTCCCTGATGAAGCGATTGAAGGCCCTAAAAACTGCACTCAAGTCAAAGTTTTAAGGGACATTCCAACCATCCTAGTAAAGGACACTATTTTAGTTGATGAGCATCAGGAGGGTCCTTCCTCCTAATCCTTCTATGTTTTCCTATTTTTTTCTTGTGCTCTAAGTACTATTTTTTACTTTTTTGTTTCTCAACGCTAGTTGTCCTATTTAAAATTATGCAATGCACTCTTATGGTTGTAGGTCCCTATAAAACCTAGATTTTACCAATTAAAATTTAAAAAATCCTAAATAAATTAATAAATTTTGATGTGGACATCATCATCGATAAGAAATACTTCCCAAGGATGAATCTTCCAAAGTATTAGCCTAACATATGATTATAGATAATGAAATATATAACATTTCAAGGTAAATTTCATGTCATATAGTCTCATCAATTTACATTTTTGAATCACTTTAAAGGAGATAGAATTAGTTTGCCTTATTTCCTATTCAAATCTCTTAAAATAATAGTGGCTAGTTTCAAAGCAAATTTACCAAGTGATATCATCCACCAAGGTTTAATTTTCCTCATAACAAAGAATCAAAAAAATTTAGAGGGAAGGAAGTGTATCTGGTGGATAAATAGGTTATGGAGGATTATGAGGAGGACCTTGAAAAGTTTGAGGATACTATGTAATAAGTCATGAATCATATAAAATATCATTGAATGAGGTCCATTTTGAAAGTTCCCACTCAGTGGAGATCATACATGAGACCAAATCTTGTAAATGAAAATCCCAAACTCATAAGAGTCCTAAAGATAATAGGGTTCATAACATTGAGGAAGATAAGAGGAAGAATTATTAGTATCCTATGAAGGACTCTAAGGACAAGAGTGAGAGGAAAAAAACCACAATGCTTCATTAAACCTTTAATTTAAAAATGGAGTTGGAAGATAAGATGGAACACCACGGAAGGCTTATAATAAAATATATGGAAGAATCTAAAGCACTAAAGGGAGAGGAAAAGTATTTCAAAAATTATTGGTAGAATAGAAATAAAATTGGGGTTGACCCTCAAATTTATGGGGGGAAATGGTACACCCAAGAAGGAAAAATAATTGACAGTGACACATATGCTCACCAGTAGCCCTTCTAAGAGTACCAAGAAAATAGAAAGTAGAATAGGTAGTATGAAGGGTAATAAATATAGTCTACATCAAGCAACATAGATAAACCATCACCTAAATCCCCTACTAAAAAAATAAATAATAGGACAAGGAAGAAGGCTTGGGCATACAAACTTGTGGATAGACTATGAAAGACAAAAACAAGGAAGATAAAGATCTTACTAATCTGACTAAACTAGTTAATTACTTTGAATCAAAAGTGTCTTCTACTTAGCCTTGGTCCCAATATATTTATTATTTTAGTTAATTTTTGGTAGAAATTTGGTGTAGGTTTCTTGGATATTTTGGTCATTCGGTTGTAATTTTATCTTTCTATCCAATATGGACGATTGGTATGTTTTTTTTTTTTTCATTTCTATGCTAACTTAATTATTTGTTTAAAAAATTTAGTTACAATATCCATGTAAAACCTATACTTTTTACCTTGATTAAATATAAAAAAATTAATAGAATGTATAATTAGTGTAATAATATTATTAATGCATGATATTGATCATGTCACTCATCGAACTTAACAAACTCAACAAGCACATCAACACAAAGAAATATAATTAAAATAATAAGGCTAATGACCACACATAAGTGACATGTTAAAAAATTGTAAAATAAAAAATTGCATAAAAATGGACGTGATTAATGATTCAAATAATGGATATTTTCAAGTGTCACATACAATCTTAGGGCCAAGGGCTGAAGCATTAGACATGCTCAAATGTTGTACACAACAAACAAGATCTCATAGAGATGTTCAAACATTTTTTTCACACAAGGGACAACGACCACACATAATATAAAATCAATATCTAATCTAATATATATAATTAAAATCATAAATGGAATATTAAACTAGAAATTTAGTCTAATCCATGCATATGTAAAGTGATAATATCCTAAAAAATAGGATATTCATGTACACAATTTAACATAGAGATGTTAGCAAGGCATTTGTAAATAGTATAAATCTCAACATTATAGAAGGAAAATTTAATGATAACACCTATAAATATTTTAACCTATGGATAGGATGTCCCCAATTTATCAAGGCTAATGGGTAGAGGCAATTCCAACATCTTGATCCCTATAAGAGATTGTATGTCCTACATAACACTCATGATGCTAGTGAAATATATGTGTGAAAAAAAGCATTCTATCTACTACTCATGAGATAAATAATATTATGGCAATACTGAAAACTAAATGTCTAATCATGCTTAGGTATTTATTTTGGATTTTAAAATATTTTTAATGTTTTTTTCCTTTTTTTTTAATTATTTTTATTTGTTTACATTTTTGAAAATTTTCAATATAAAAAACATCAATTAATTATAATCAAGGTTTTGAAAGTAGAATAAGTGAGACATGTCTAAATAATTTACATGTGTCAATGTCAGATATGCACTAGAAATTATTGTATATCCATGTATGAGAAAGATGCCCCTATTGTATGTGAGTTGTGACTTTGATAAATATGTATAAGACTAAAAAAGAGTATGTAGAGGACTGATTATACATGATCATTTCATCATATATACACTTGTTGAAATATGTCACATGTATGAACAATATAGATATGAAAATTAATATTTTCTCATGAAAGAAAAAAGATTTGCATATTAAAATTAAGTGAAACCTCTAAAAATTTGGAGTAATAAGCTTTTCTGTGCTCAAACTATGATTCTTGGGTGAAAAGTGGCACAAGATGGGATTGACTAGTTAGGATAGTAGTGGTAGTCATTCCTATATATAAATAGGCAATTTTATCCTTGATGGAAAATGAAAAAATCATTAGTACAAAATGTAAAAATAGAGACATACACAAAATATTGTGGAAAATTTGATCACCATTTTGAACTGTTTAGGTCTAGAAAGTATTAAAAAAAGAGGCCAAGAAGTGAACAAGATCATAAGGATATATAATAATTGATTAATTGTTTGCATGTGCAATAATATATAATAATATGATACAATAATCAAGAAGTTATGTACAATCAGGTTTTTTATTTTTTGAATTATTTAAATGCTTGTGAAATTTTTAGTATATTTGAGAATGCAACAAGCTAACCAATGATCTCATTAATGTGAGAACCATAATAATATATGAGAAGTGCTAAATAAATCACTTTCCTTGAAATAAATGTTCTAGATGTGTTTTATTAGAATCATAAAATGTAGTTATCTAGATTGTTACTTATTTAATCTTGTGTAGGAGAAGTAACTCTGGGTGATGTATAATTATGTGTAATCAAATAACAAGTAATACAATTGTCAAGTTTCCACTAGTTGACACCATTATCTAATTGACTAGATAAGGTCCAATATTATGTTATCTAGACTATGGTTAAATTTATGCAAGTCATTCTAATTAGAATCTAATGATTTCCATTCTTACACACACACACACACACACACACACACACACACACACACACACACACACACACACACACACACACACACACACACACACACACACACACACACACACACACACACACACATTCATGAGGAGCTTATTTAATCATGCTATGAAAGATTATGAGATATTATTTTTAGAAATGTTGGCATGTGAATTTAAAAGGGCAATTGTTTTGTTTAAAACCTCATGCATTGGCATGAATGCATATTTATATAAAATCTTAGTTGTTGAATAGGTGTTTAGGCCTTAGTAAAGTTATAAAATTGTTAAAAAGGTTTTAAATTGGTTTTTATTTGTTTGGATTATGGGCTTAAGGGTGCCATTAGGATGCCTAAGCGAGAACTCAAATAAAAATCAAAGCAAACATTGCTTTCCCCATTTGACTATAACCTTTGTGGAATTCAACACTTGATTGGGTTTCAAAAGAAATATAAAATTTATGTGGGAAAATATGCTCCCTCCTTAAGGTGAATAAAAATGTTGAGTAGAACTTTATTTCTTTTTTTTAGCTATAGATTTGAAAAGAGAATTAATTTTGGCTTGTAAGAGTGGCACTAGGGTTATGTGTCTAGGGTATCATTTTTATTTTTGTTTATTTTGAAGTGTTGACCCTATGGGAGAAATGGAATCAGGGTTTTAAGGAAGGGTGATGATGGATCAAGGGTGAATACAAAGATAATAAAGGTTCAGATCTGCATAGCTTTCATGTTGAAGAAAATAATGGAATTTTAGGATTGTATCTTAGCTTCCACCTGTGAGGGGAGTATGGAGAAAATGGAAGGTTTTTAGGCCATGTTTTGAGTTGTCATGATGGGGTAATTTTGGGAAAAAAATATTAGATCAATGCCAAGGAATAAGGAATGGAGTTGTTACTTGTGTGGTGCCACCATGGGAGAAAGGCATAATTTAGAAGCCTATATGCTTATTTTTCTAGGCATGTGAATCCCTTCTTCCAAATTATATTCTGGTTTTCAAATTTTATGATAATAATTTCAAGTTATTAAACCCTATTTGTTTGATCTTCAACATGTGTTCATTTCCCCCATCTGGGTGTAAATTTTGATATTTAAATTCTATATTAATAATTTAAAAGTTATTTGAAAACCCTATTGGGTATATCTATTTGTGAGGATATTGGTTATTCTCACCTAAGTATATGCCATAAATAGGGTAAATTTAAATATTTTATATGAAAATTATTGGTTATTTTTATTTAGAAAAGATAGGGTATGACCCTAGGTAATGTCTAGTATTTTTCTAATTAACAGCTACCAATTTGTGTATGTTAAATCATAATAAAGGGTTCAATAAATTAATTTGGTGGAATTAGATTTATGGTCTCTTTTTCCTTTCTTAAGGTCATAAAATATAAGAAATTAAAATAGTATGTTTTTATATTGCTAAAAATGGGGTGGGTTTTCCCCCAATATTTAGCATTGCCTTTTTATGAAAATACCATTATTAGCTAAACAACTATGATGGGTATCTCACCTTTTAATCCTCCTTGGGTATTAAATACAATGAAAATATATATTACACTTGACCCACCTTACATACATGATTAAGCATAAGTTTCAACTTTTAAAAAAGTTTGAATTATTACATAACACCTTCTATTGATATGGTAATCTTATTGCCCTAAGCTACCACTTGTAGTGAAAATAGTAATTTTTTGACATACTTATTGAACTACATTTATTCTTGTATGCCAAGATTTGGCATTGGTTGACAAACTATGGAAGTCTAATTCTAGGAATGTATATCTTGAATTAATTAACTTATTATGCATCCATACATGCTTATGTGGTTTTTAATGCATAATACTTGCCTATTGAGTTGGTGCTTGTTGATCCTATGGTGATTAGTGTTGTGTGGTTTAGTATGCAAGAAGGAAAAGAGTAAAACTAGACTACTACCACTTAGTTGCACTTTTATAAGATAAGATATCATTGATTAATTGAGGACATGTTGAATTTGTTATTGTTGTGCTCTCACTAGTAATGTTTAGATTCAGATTTGATTTATTAAAGACTATTGTGAAAGGTTATATTTGCAAGGACAAGTAGTCTATTGATATTAGCTGTGCTCATACATATTATATTTTTGGCATTGCCTTTCCTTAATGATAGATGGAATTATTTGAAATTTTATGTTTAAGGAGGTATTTGAGTTGCCATATGTATTCCATTATGTTATTTTAATTTGGATTGTAGCAACTCATTGAGGAAATTAATTTGTTGAAGTAACATAATAGTTTATGATTGGATAAGTGTTGAGTACTCTTCGCTAGTGTAGATTATATTATTGCATGGTATGAGCATGATTGGTATTATCTCATAGGAATTATGTGGGTATGCATTACCTTATTTTTTTGAAGTTTCATTTAAGGGTTCATTCTTGATTGCTCTTTTGTAAAAAGATTAATTAAAATAGTAAGTAATTTTGTGCTACTTAATTATTTTGTGTGAAATTAAATTAGCTTGGTTGTTTCCCTTGCAAAATTTATTTTATTAAGATAGAATTTGACTTTTATAATATTTGCTTGAAGGAAGGACACATTGCTAGCTTAAGCTGACACATTGCTTTCCACCCTTTTAGTGTATGGGTTTTCATTCAATTGACTCTTCCCTTGTTAGTTGGTTCCCTATTTAGCTGGTTACCTATTAAAGGTCATGTACGTCCTTGTTAACCCATGGAGGGTGTGGGGGTGATAAATTTTTTGGTTGGGATTATTATAATGAAAAATTATTATAGTTGGCATATATTTTATTGAATGCATAATTTAAACATTTATAATTGTATGATGGCACAATAGGTTCCTTTTACATATGTCATCAGGCTAGTATTTATATTCTTATGTTAAACCTATCAACCCTTGAGGGTTGTTTGAGAAATTATATCAGTCTCATTCATGTAATATTAGACTCGATGATGTGGTTTATTATTTATAACTACATGTAGTATGTTTTAGTATTCATGTTATAACTATAATCAACGTCCTCATTTTAAAGAGTACCATGTAACATTATAGTCGTTCATTTAGTAATTCAATCATGAACATGGATAAATCTTAAATTTTTGGAATTCCTTTATTGGGGAAAGCTACCCATGTGGGTTGGTAATTAAGGATATAATAGCCATGGTTGGATTAATTATTCATACGTGTTAATGTTATTGAACTTGCCTCAGCCATTTAATTATGTATATGAGATTATTATTATATTCACTTCCTTGTTGGTCTATAGTGGGGTGCTTAAAGCATTTAGATTATATATATAATAAAAATCTTAATTTTGGTAACACTTATTACTTAATCAATTAGTTGTATAGTGTTTTTTCACATATGTTTTCATTAAATTTTATAATAAGACCAGATCATGCTAAAAGTGCTAGAATTTATATTGTAAATGCTCCATGATATGGCCTTGTGGGAACTAGTTTTATGATGTTATTTTTAGTGGTTTTATTTCCAGATTAACTTGTGAATACAACTTCATGGATGTCCTTGTATCAATATAATACCATTGATAATATTTAATGATACAAACATATTCCATTTTGGCAGTGTAAGCATGAAGCCATAGTCAACCAACAAGTAATAAATGGTTATTCTTAACTCATAATTTCATGAGATCAATTGCAATCTATAATTATTAGTTTGATTGTGGGTTGAAGATTTATCACCCTTTTTGTCTCCAATTTAGTAATTGCTTTTGGTATGCTTGATTGGTTATGTGCAAGCAATAATTTTGTGATAACTATCTATTCATTAATATAACCATAACTAGTCTAAAATTATGACATGATAATTAGCCTAATGGTTAAATGGTCATTCAATTAAGTCATTGCCCTTTTGGATAAACCTTTTATTACTCTAAAATTTAATGAGTTGAAGAAATAGTAGCATGAGGATCCTATAGTTAGGATTTCATTAATATAAATCTGACTACATAACACCTTTAATGTTGATCCTTTTCAATCAAGTAATGATTCCTTATTGATGAGTCCTTGTTGTATAACGAGATTATTAAGGGTGATATGACCTTTTATGCATTTCAAGTATGGATTGGTGGTTTTCAAATGTTCATGATTATCAATTAGGACTATGAATATCTAATGCCATGATTATCATTATTCCTCTTGTTGGGTCATATGTGGCAGTATGACATTCACTAAGGGGTGGAACTAGGGTGTCATAACCCTAAGATCTCAGATCATAGAATCATGTTCAAATGGGGTAAAACCTAAACTAGTTATCACTTATGTGATCGTAAGTTTTTATGTTCATTATCTTATGTTAGGTCACCCTGGTAGCAGATTGAGGTTAGTTACTTGTGGACCCTACTATGTTGTAAATATTAACATGAGTCAAAGATTGGCTTGATGCTACCTTGAACTCCTCTTAGGACATATTATACCTGTTATGGTACCTTATTCTTATCAAGTTGATATAATTAAACTTAGCCAAAATTTGACTTAGTATCATGCTAAATCTTACCCTAGGTGAGTAACCTAGTTAAGGTTATCTGGAGCTTGGAGTGAGCCTTCTTACCTTATGATTAATTAGGTTATAAATTTATAGGGTTTTCAGATGCTTATAATGGGTAGAGGATCAATGGGTGGCTCGATGGGTAAATCGAGTGCCTTCTAAAGGTTTGAAGGCTATTAGTGTGGACTCGCATACTAATACCCCTCGAATGGTGTTTCACCCTTTAGGCAACCCCTTTCCATATGGAATCCTCTAGTAATGGTCATCTTGACATAAGTATCTCATTTACCCAATCCATTTATGGGTTGTCTACTCATCTAGTGTAAGACTGTGTTGATGAGTTGTGCATGGTAGAGTATGTAGTGGGTTTTATAAATGGCTCTATTGTGTACTCTATTAATAATTCCCAAAAATGTTTTGGGGGTTGTTTTATCTAGTATCAAAGCTTGTACTTTGAGTATTATGGAGAATAGAATTTATTTTTTCTCACTTATTAGAAATCAAGATAAATGTTAAATATTGTTACAACTAAGTTAAGTTGTATTTACTATTTATTTGTTATTAGTAGCTACTCCAAGTGAGGTTTGATAATGACAATATGCCTGGAAGGTTATCTAGTGATTTATCAATCAAGGATAGAGTAAAATCATATGGTTCTCATGTTGAGGAAATCTTAGACTTGTGTGGTCTAATAATTAGGATAAATTCCTCTTTAGGGATGTAAAACTCTGAGATGTCATTCAAAGGCTTGGTTAGAATAAGAACATGTGTTGAACAATATTGAGAATGTTTCCTTGAGGTTGCCTCAATATGAGATGGGTTATGCATATGGACATGGAATACATGTAAGGGTGTTGGTCATAGTTGACCAAACACTAAGGAAGTCAAAAGGTTCCCACTACCTACTTATATGGGTGTAAAATCTGATGATCCAACTGATGCATGAAGGTGTGTATAAATGAGTATATCAACTTTCAGGGTGTGATGGATAATGTGTTCGAGTTGGTGATATTTTTTATGACATTGGGATTTTATAATTATTATTATTATGATGGTCACTACTCTCTACCTTGGCCTTAGTTGGGTTAACCCTTCCTAAATTTGATTACACTCAGTCAAGCCTCACTTGTCAACCATTGAATTATATAGGCAGGTCAATGGGAGATATGTGGTAAATATTTCACTCATAAAATAAGGGGAAGTAGTGTCTGGTATTTTTATTGGGTTATATGGGAAACCCATCACTAGATGCTTGGAATATTATGACCTTGGGAAGACCAAGGGTTTGACTCTAACTTGGATGGCTAGATTGGGTACGGGGAACTAGTCTTCATGAGTGAATCACTTGAGAATGTACTTTCCTCTTGTCATAGGAATTTCTTGAGACTTTACAGAGATAAAAATCATTAATGATGATGTTAACCATTGTTATCCCCATAGGTAAGACTATTGTAAGTTATTATTTATAAAGTTGAATATTCAATTGAGTTTTTTGAAAATAGTTCAATGATGATGGAAGTAAGGAACTAGCATAACCCTTGTAAGTTACAGGGTTATAATTGGAGTAAGAATGTCTACATGGATTTAAGTAACTCTTGGTTGTTAAATTTTGTTACAGGAAAGTTATCTTTTGGGTAGTTGTGATGATAAACCTTGGTAAAAGTATGTTGAATTTTTGCATGTATGCAACTAAATTTACTCGTAGCTATGTGTTTATATCAGTTCAGTTGACTGATTTGTGCCATACTAGAAATATGAAACATAAATAGTCTTGCAAGACATTGTTAGATTCTCTATGGTTTACTGGGAACATAAAAGGGTTGCTCCTCACTTCTTATACTTGTTTTATCATCAATTAGTGGGGATAAACTATGATATTATCTAGCTATAATTGTTGATAGCTGAGACAAGCAATTGTAAGTTCTTGCTTGGTTTGTTTGTTACTACACCTGATGGGTTGCAAAAAGCAAAGAAGTTTCTAAGTATTACATTTAAATGCTTAGGATCATTGTTTTATTCCAATTTATGGACTTATAAGGTAAGTATGGACAAGGTTTTGGGTTGGAAACACTGATACAATTGGCTAATTATAACCATTATGACTTAGAAGTGAACAAGTATTATGCATAATAATGCTAAGGTGATTAAAATATATGTATTTAGCTAAATTTAGGCTTGGATTTCTATGTGCTTTTGGCCCCTCAAGTTGAGTGAAGGAGCTTACGGTTTTGTCACTCAAAAGTCTAGAAGCTATTGAGTGTGTAGATATGTATTTTGATTCCATGATGTGGCTATTTGGTCATGGGTATGTATTAATCCCATAAGGTGGTTGTGATGCCCCTAGTTATGTTTCATGTCTATATGATGATTATTTTATTTTGGGTTGAGTTTTGGCATCTGTGAGGATGCCATGATACTCATGGAAATATAGAACTTACACCCATGAGGATGTCTTTTGTGATTACAAATATATTATGGTTGTGGAAACTATGATTTTCATGATGATGATATAATATTCATCCAGAGTCTTGGCTAAGTTCATCCTTTCTCTGAGATTATGTAGCATTAAAGCAAGTATTGATAGTCAACCTTTGACTTATTGACATGAGTTAATTGGAAAGATAGTGATAAAGCTTATGGTTATAATCATGAAATCATGTTTGGAGATCATAAGTGGATTGCATGGATGGGCCATATTATGATGATTGAGGTATAATAATCTTAGCAGGTCCAAGGATGTAACTTAAGTCTAGAGGGTCTAGTGGGTGAATATGACTTACTTGCTTAGGCAAGTAAGGAGGCTTTGGGGATCTCTCATTGTCAGTGGATAGTGTGAGCCATCTAATCCATGAGGCATGAACTTGATGGTAACTTTACAAGATTCATGTATATAGATTATGGGCTATGATGGAACACACCCTTCCTCGAAAGAAGGTGTTTTTGGACTTGAGATCCCTAAAAACTGAACATGATATTTTATGTTGGATATTTTATTTTATTTCGAATGACATTTGAACATCAGATAGACCGATGAGGACCATGGACCCTTGTACTTCACTTACTAATATGTTTATGTGGTGTGATGTGAAAACAATACCTTGGCATAATTTAATAAAAATTTAGACCCACATGTGTGTCATAATATTGTGCTTCCTTTAGTGCATGTAAAATTGTTGTATGATGTGTAAACATTTTTACATTTTGTTGGTTATGTTAATCATGTAAACTTGTAACTTCTTATTTTATATGAATATAATTGGTTTGTAAACCCCCATATTGCCCTTAAATATATGTATTATTTATGTGAATGGTTTGATGATGTGAAGTAAGCATGAACCACCTTGTGATGTAATTTCCCTTCTAGAATCAACCTCTTTTATTTGAAAATTTGCCAAGATATAGTGAATGTGTTGTTTAGTGTGACCCCACATCATTTCTATAGCATTGAGTTTTGATGCAAGTAGGAGTTTTAGGGTGAAGAGACCACTATATCCATAAGGATTAGACTGAGTACATGATAGGGAATGGAGTCTCACATAGGCTGAAAACCTAATTCTCCCCTTTGGATGAATTAACCACCTAATTCATTTAGGTTGTGAACCATGAGTGCCATAGGATGGCCATGGGATCTTCATGCATCATGGTCACCTCTTGGATTGAGTATTACTTTACCTTCATATTTGTGTTTATTGTACAAAAAAACTTGTGAAACCTCTTTATGTAGCCTTGTAAAAACACTATTTGGTCTTGGAAATTGGATTTTTATGAAAAATATCAGCAAGATAGAACTTACTAAAATACAAATATGTATTGACATGTAAATTCAATCATGTTATTTATGAGGTAATGGTTGAATTAACTAAAAAAATGTTTTGGTATGAATGTTCTAATTTATTGGCATGTGTTGACTGGTAAGGATAACCATGTTGTGTGTGAGGTATTATTATATATACCTGATATTTTTTTTATGATTATTTAAGCATTGTTGAAATGCATGCTCATTTTATGCCTGTGAGGAGCAATTTTAAGTCCTAATCAGGTGGATTTTGATTTTTTATGTATTTTGTTTTACTACCATGAGGTAAGTGTAGTGAGATGGTGGGATTTTAATCCTTGTAACCATCATTTGAGATCACAAAAATTATAGAGAACATGCAAAAAACCTTGGGGTTACATGTGAATGCCTAGTATGGCTTATCTAATGTTTGGTGTGGTTGGTGTGGGATGCTGCACTAACCCACGAATGGTGAATGGTGAAAGGTAAGTAACCATGGTTTGATAGATCTATATTCTTGTTGACATTCTATGATGAATGTTAGTAAGAAGACATAGATGCATAACATGTGTTGTCAAAACCATAGTGATATGATTGTTGTTATTTATTTCATTATAGAATAAATGAAGTAAGTGAGTGCGAAACATATTTTAGGTGGTGGTAATGCCATGCACTTGTATAAATGTTATGGTGTTAAATATTCTATAGAATGATATAAAATAATGAGTCCATATATATATATATA
>JARHVA010003814.1:1095000-1125000 GCA_037957365.1 Torreya grandis | reverse complement strand
GGGGAGGATAAAGTTGCTGGTTGAGATTATTGTAATGATAAATTATTATAGTTGGCATATATTTTATTGAATTCCTAATTCAAACATTTGTACTTGTATGATGGCACAATGGGTTCCTTGTGCATACATCTTTAGGTTGTTATTTATATTTTTATGTTAAACCTATCAACCCTTAAGGGTTATTTGATTGATTGTATCAATCCCATTCATGTAATATTGGACTCGGTGATGTGGTTTATTAGTTAAAACTATATGTGTTATGTTGTAATATTCATTTTATAATTATAATAAGCATCCTTATTTTAAGGATTGCCATGTAACATTACAACCATTCATTGAGTAATTCACCCTTGAACATGGATAAATATTAAGGTGTTGGAATTCCTTTGTTGGGGAGAGTTACCCATGTGGGTTGGTAATTAAGTCTATAATATCCATTGTTGGATTAATTATTTATATGTGTAATGTTATACAAATTTCTTCAGCCATTTAATTATGTATGTAAGATGATTATTCTATTCACTTCCTTGTTGGTTTATGGTGGGGTGCTTCAAGGATTCTAGTTATATATATAATATAAATATTAGTCTTTGGAACACCTATTTATTAATAAATTAAGTGTATAGAGTTTTTTCATTTATGTTTTCATTCACATTGATAATAAGACCATGTCATGCTAAATGTGCTAGAATTTATATTATAAATGCTCTATGATATGGCCTTGTGGGAACTAGTTTTATGAGGTTATTTTTAGCTGTTCTATTTCCACATTAACTTGTGAATCCAACTTTGTATGTCCTTATCTCATGATACTAACATTTATAATATTTAATGATACAAACATATTCCATTTTGGTAGTGTACGAATGAAGCCATAGTTAACCAATAAGTAATAAATAGTTATTTTTAACTCATAATTTCATGAGAATAATCATGATATACAATTGTTAGTGTGACTATGGGTTGGATATTTAGAATCTTTTTGTTTCCAATTCAATAATTATTCTTGGTATGCTTTATTATCCATGTGAAAGCAATGCTTTTGTGGCAACTGACTATTTCGTGATATAGCCATAGGTGGTTTAAACTTGTGACATGGTAATTTACCTAATGGCTGAATGGTCATTCAATTAAGTCATTGTTATTTTGGCTAAACCTTTCATTTTTCTAAAATTTAATGAGTTGAATAAATGGTAGTATGAGGATCCTAAGGTTGGTATTTCATTAATATAAATCTGACTGGGTAACACCTTTAATGTTGATCCTTCATAACAACCAATGATTATTTCACATTAGGTAATAATTCCTATAGATGAGTCCTTGTTTTATAACAAGATTGTTAATGGTGCTATGACATTTTTATGCATATGTATTATGGATTTATGGATGTCAAATGTTCATGATTGATAATAAGGAATATGGATATCTGATGCCACAATAATCATTGTTCTTCTTATTCAGTCATATGTGGTAGGATGGCATTTGCTAAGGGGTAGAACTAGGGTGTAATGAACCTAAGATCTTGGATCATGACATCATGTTCAAATGGGGTAAAACATGAACTGGTTCTCACTTCTATGATCATAATTTTTTACATTCATAGTCTTATGTTGGGTCACCTTGGTAGTAGATTGAGATTAGCTATTGGTGTACCTTGGTATGTTGTAATGATTGGCACGAGTCAAAGCTTGGATTGATGGTACCTTAACCTCTTATTGGGACTTATTGTACCTATTATGGTACCTTATTCTTATTAGGTTGATATAATTAAACTTAGCTAGAATTTGACTTGATATCATGTTGAATCTAACCCTAGGTGAGTAACCTAATTAAGGATGCCCAAAGCTTAGAGTGAACCTTATTACCTTATGAGTTGATAGTTCATAACCATATAGGGTTATCAGATGCTTATATTAGGCTAAATATCCCTAGGTGCTTTGATGGGGAAACTAATTACCTTTTAAAGGTTCAAAGGCTATTAATGTGGACTCACACACTAATACCCCTCAAATGGTGTTTCACCCTTTAGGCAACCCCTTTCCCTATGGAATACTCTAGAAATGGTCATCTTGACTTAAGTATCTCATTTCCCCAATTCATTTATGGGTTGTCTACTCATTTGGTGTAAGACCATGTTGATGATTAGTGAAAGGTAGAGTGTGTAGTGGGTTTTACACTCAGTTCTATTGTGTACTCTGTTAACAATTCCCAATTTTTTTGGGTTGTTTCAATAATATTGTACCAATAATTTTTTTTTGAAACATAGTGATATGCATGAACTACCAATATGTAATGTTTTGTGTGTGATTTTTTTGTTGAGAATTAGGCACTTTTTTTATAAACTTATTTTTGCATTGGTTATGTTTTGAACCTTTTGAACCTTTTTTTGAGTTGTTTGAATAAACAAATTCTACCTAGGTGACACAAATTAAAATGTGCTTTGATTTATCATATATTTATAATTGAACTATGGTGGTGGATGGGGTATAGGAGGTATAATATAATGCATAGGGTAATCATATTTGATTCCTAAAGTTTTATCCAATTGATTGAATGGATATACTATAGTCATCTATGTGTCATATAAGGCCCATAATGGAACTTTTGCAACCAAGGAAATCAAAATATAAAATAAAAAACATCATTTTTTTGGTATAACTAGATAGGAGTATATAGTATAGTAGGTCCCATTTGAGGAGGCAAGACAATGTGTACCAAAGTGGTTTGTTGTTTTCCATTAAATGTATTGACACTTTTAGTAGTTGTTTGTATGTCATGTTATGAGTATCACAATTATTTAAATAATGTTATTATGAATATATTTTTAATTTATCCATTATCAACTAACATACTATTAATATAATTTTTATTAGTGAAATGTCATATACATAAGGCATGAAAATTTGAATCATTGTCCACTATCTAACTATCATTAAAAGTAATCATATGACATGGGTGAATAGTTTGAATAATTGTACCAATGATTACAAATAATGGATAAACATATGAATTAGGAGGTGGATAAGAATTTTTATTATATTCGCTACTAAATTGTCTTTACTCAAATTATTATTAGAAAATTCTTCATTAAAAATATTCAATTTAACATTTTATTTTTGTTGAGGCCTAGTTTCCTTTGTATGATTACCTAGCTCAATAACATTGTTGCCAAAAAATCATAAAGAAGGTGACTGAGATTAAAATATTTATTATTAGAATGACCATTACATATATGGTAATCACAATATGCATTCATATCAAATACTTTCTTTGAGGTTTGCCTATGTCAATTTCAAATGGTGGTGCCAAAGTACTAAGATTACATTTAATAAAATTTTGCATCATTTTTTTAGGTAGCTATGGTAACTTATAAAATTACCTCCTTGGTTAATATTATAAAATAATTTTGTTATCAAGTTGAGGAAAAACATTAACTTTAATATTTTCATCCAATTTAGTATATTTTACCATAGCCTTGTAAGTTGGTTTACTTTGAAATGTTGGTGTGGATGTTGAAGTAGATGTTTGTGCATACTTAAGCTTGTTCAAAAAAAGAAGCTTGACCTATACTTATCTTATTGTATTAAAAATTTATTTAAATTATTTAAATTTATAAAAAATAATTAAATAAAGTAAAGGTACAACTTTGTTTGAAAATATCTTTTAATTCATTATTTGGTAAGGTATTGGTCATTTTGGCAAGCATGGTCTTGTAAATAAGTACATAATAAATGATAGGTTAATTAGTTACTTTCTTAATATTAAATTTTTTTATCAATAAAGTTTTTCATCAAACTTAATATTAAAATTATTAATAAATAATTCTTATAATCAATTGAATGTTTTGACCGATTGAACTAGTAGATCATAAAACCAATTCAAGGTATAATATTTTCATCTTTTTTTAAACAACTTGGTTAATAATTTTTCATTTAAAGCATTAAAAAAAAAATATTGTTTAAAAATATTTGATATGTTTTTTGTATCTCATTTACCCTCATATAGGGTAATTTTAAGAGATACAAACCCTATGTGTGTGTCTTTCTCATATAGGGTAATTTCTCATTTAAAGAGGTCTCAAGTTGCATGTCTTTCTCACACCTATGTGTATGTATGCCTAATATTTTTATTTTAGAATATAATACATATCTTTGTATTTTGACACTCGACAATATATAATCCTAACCTCATTTTAATTATTTATACATGGCTTAGGGACTTTTCTTTGTATGGGTTTTTAGATTTAGATGTTTTATGATAATGCCTTAACTATGTTCATATGTATTTCTAAATTTAATTGTGATATTATAAGTGAGCTCTTGATAGGTGCTACGTAGGAATATCCTTACGCTGGATGTGGATAAATATAGTAGTCTTTGTGTAATTTTACTCCATAATTGACATTATAAGCATATGGTTTAACTAAATGGAAGGGTTTGAATTTGAAAAACAACCATTTGAGGAACCTAGGACACTACTGATAAAGGTGCATGCTACCAGTAATTGAATTTTTTATATTGTTATTGGCACTATCTAAGAATGAGAAAACAATGATCTATAGAATAGAAACAATTTCCCTAGAATATTATAATATCTAGTCATAGACTAGGAATTATTATATATGTATGATGGTAAATCGGGAAAGCCAAGTCCATAAATAGATAAATGAATAGGAAGGAAGGGTGTCCAATAAGCATATGTGTATACAAGTCATGTATGCACAAGATAGATCAAATATGGTATTTTAAAGTGCATGATAAAAAAATTATGTTTCTGAAATGTCATGTGGCTAAATACCATGTACAAAACATAAGTCCATACATGTCATTTACAAATCCAAAAAATCCATGTAAAATTTTGAGTAATGATTTTATATTGGTGCTACTAAACATGTAGGAAGGTAATGATTATTTTTTTTCCTAATGGGTTCCTATAATATGCTTCATTTAAATTTGTTCAATAAAATAATTGATACCACTAGAGTAAAATAATTGGTTTAAAAAGATGTTTTTATATTACACGGTGTTCCAAAAAACCATTACATCATAAAGGGATACAAAAAAATTGCGTCATTTATAGAGAATTGTATAGAAGAAGTTAGGAACTAAACTCAAATTTAGTAATGCATACTGCATTGAGATAGATGGGCAGAAATAGGTAGTAAATAGGAGTTTGGGAAACCTGTTAAGATGCAATTTTATATAGAAGCCCAAGTAATGTGACTTAGCATTACCACGTATGAGCTTCTATATAATAGTTTAGTGAATAGGTCAATAATAATATCACCATTCCAAATTGTTTACGAAAAAAAACCAAAGGGTGTTTTAGACTTGGCTTATTTACCAATTTAAAAGTGGGCTAGTGATGATATAGAGGCATCTTTAAAGCACATACAATATTTTTAAAATGAGGTAAGGAGAGAGATACAAGAAATAAATGGAAAGTATAAAAAAAACCTGATGTAATAAGAAGGCTAAAAGTACATGAAGAAGGAGAAATAGTGATTTTCTATTTGAGGAAATTTTTATTTCCCCAAAGACTGTATAACAAGATTAAGTATAAGAAGATTGGTCTCTATAAGATTGAGAAGAAAATAAATGATAATGTTTATGAGGTCAAAATTCCACAAGATTTTAATATTTATATAGTATTTAATGTTTATTATTTGTATGCATTTCATGGAAATGATAGTAAAGGGGAATACAAATAATAAGTGAATTGGATCTAGAAATTATAGAGGATGAAGATAGCAAATATAACAAATGTTTTGAATGAGAAGACAATGAATATCAGTTACAAGAAGTATTTATATTATGGGAACGATTATAGAAGGATGGTAATGTTTGGATATCAAATTTAGAATTCAAAAAATCTAAACAAGTAAAAATGGTATAAGTCTAATAATAATAACTCATAGGAGTTGAGTTCCTTTTAATGAGAGGAGAATGACGTGAGAACATATATTATGGAATCCATAACATTTTATTTGGGAAATTATTGAAAGCTATTTTTTAAATGAATATATAAAATAGATCCATGAAAATGTAAGCCATGATATCTTATAAAAAAATCCAACATTTTTTCAAGTCTAAAATTGACCATCTAAAGCCCAAAAAATACATTTTAATTATAATTTTTATAATTTTATAGATCAAGTTTATTTGTAATTAGGTGTGAAATTTTAGTTTCAAGTCACGCTCAAAATTTATTTAGAGATGTACATAATAAGGGACAATTTATTGGCCCATCTGAACTTACACAAAAAAATAAGTAAATATAGTAGTTTTTTTAAAAACTACTAAAAATAACAAGTTCATTAACTCTAGAATTAACATGTATTTTAATTGGATATTAGTGGTGTATGTCAACTCTATATTCAAATCAAGAATAATTTAAATACTTATGTATATTTTAAAATGAATAATGAAGAATTGGATTATCTCTTTTTATTCAAAATTATTATTTACAATTTTGTTCTATATGTATGGAATTGTTGTGTTCTTGGCTCCATCAATTGTTCTTGAACACCATGAATTAAATTTTGTGCTTTTCCATTTTCAGTGTAGTTGGAGAAAAAAATTACATTTTTGGGTATAGGCCCCTCTAGACCAACATGGCTAGCATTGATTTTAGAGCCTCACCTAACAAACTTAATTTTATTCCCAACTCTAAGATATAGAAAGTGATGTAGAATTTTTTTTTTTTTTTTTCCACTTTTGTTTCTATTATCCACATGTTAGTAGTTTATTATTTTTATTTTGATATTTTTAAATGAGGTTTAGATCAATTATATGGAATTATTATATTGCATAGACTTATCACCTCTCATTTGATAAGGAAAATGTAATATTTTATTTTTTATCACTCTTTAGGTGATTGTATAGCTTACAAGGGTGAAAAGCACAAGAGAGTATTTAAAGAGTAGTTAAGGTTGTTTGGAATTGGAGAAAATATGCCAAAATCAAGGTACTTAATTATCATCAAGATGTTTATAGATGTGGGTGAGTATTACCATGATCATGCTCAAATTTTAGTACATGGGTACCCTTTGTATGATTCTAATCTTTGTGTTACATACTGTCGTAAGGTATGAGATACATGGAATTTAGGTTTTGTTTTAAATAGACGTGATAACATAGGTTTATCACTGCCAGATGTATAAAATTTTAGTTGGTAGGTTGTGGCAATATTTTTGGATAGCTTAATAGTCATTTTCTCATGATCAAAAAAATTTCCCCTTTGGATCAATCGTAGGTTTTTTGGGTCTTATGATTGATATCATATTATTTAGTATTTAGTTTAGTTATGTATGGTATATGCATCTCATGTATTATAAACAAAATTTAATGTACTTCATATTTAGGTGTTATCCATTTTAAATTTGTGTTAATAATTATAGTGACATTTTTCATTTTAAGGCTAAGTTGAGTCACATGTACTTTGACCCATTAGGTAGTTTTAGTTCAATATGTAAAATTTTATTGAAGATTGTATGCAATATATGTTTGTAAGTAGAGAATTGATATTATATATGATTTATTTACATTAACAATATGTATATTTATATATTTTCTTTTGTATAAATTCCTATCATCCACTTGTATTATAGCACTTTATGATACAATTTGATATTTGCATTAATCATAATATTTGTTTTCATTAATGCTTAGTGCTTGCCACCTTTCTAGATGATGTCATGGATGATGTCACGACTTAGATATTTTTTGAATTTTTGAATATGACATAATTAGATATTTGATAATTAATATATATTTTCCATTTATCCATTTGATTTGATTTGTTAGGCTAATTAATACCAATCATATTTTGGGTGCTTTATGAAATATCAAAATTTGATAATTTCTTTAGTTAATTACCACATAATATTGATTGCAAAGTGGTAATTTTATTTTATTTTATTTTTAAAAAGTGGAAAGTTGGTTATGGTGTATTACCCTAATCAGGGATGCCCTAATTTATTTAAAAAATTGCACGTGATATGTGCAGATGTATTTTGTATAGTTTGTGCATTATTATAAGAAGTCGTTATGACTTGTAATTTTGATACAAAAATGGTAAAAATTATGTTTCTACATTTTCCCCTATTTGAAAGGGTGTGGTGAGGCATTTAGATAAGTGCCAAATTTTTAAAGAATAAAAAGATTATTTAAAATTATCACAATTATAAAAAAATGATTATGTTCCCACTTTTGTTAAATTTGATTGATTCACAAAAAAATGAGCTCATAAACATGCCCCAAAAAATGTTTGGAAGGCCCATAATTCCCTCTCAAGGGTAGGCTAAAAAACTATTTTGGAAGGATGGGCCATTAAAAAGAAGAAAACAACATGTGTTTTAGTAGAAGATGATTAAAATTGAGTAATTAGAAGAAAATGGGATGAAAAATGGTCACAAGAGTCGACAATAAGCCTCTTGGGAATAAAAATGAAGCATCTTGGGGAAAATGCATGAAAAATTAAAAAAACATATATAAATTTACCCTTGGGGTAAAATAATTTTTACCTTCTCCCTTTTGAAACTTGGAGCTCTATATTTTTGCACAAGAGGAGTGAAGAAAATAGCTCACATTCTACATCACAAGCATCTTAGCAAGCATGTGCGAGAGTCCCAGTGACCAATAAGGATCAGGGCATTGGTAATTTCTTTTTTTTTCATTTAAATTCATCATTAATATAATTTAATACCCCTTGGAAACCCACAAATCAATGAACTCACCATTTTCAAAAAATAAAAATGGTGAGGTTACCCATGCAAATGGTGATATAGTCAATCTAATAGCAAGGTTGTAACCAATTAATAAATATTGCTAAAACAAATGAAAATCACTAAACAACAAGGTCATGATTTATAACACATTCCCATAAATAGTGAAAGTGATAAGAACATAATGATATTGCCTTTTTAGGTGGAAATTTCCAAAAAAAAAGAACTAGAAAAATAACAAGATTGTTTTGTTAACCACTTGTGTAAATTCAATTCAACAACTATGATAATTATGTGGAGTTGAGGATAATAAAGACTAAAATTTTAAATTGGATGGGTACTCCTTGTATGATTCTAATCTTTGTGTTAGATAGTGTCATAAGGTATGAGACACATGAAGGTTAGGTTGTGTTTGAAATAGACATGTTAACATAGGTTTATCACTGCTAGATGTATAAAATTTTAGTTGGTAGTTTGTGGGAAATATTGTTAGATAGATTAATAGTCATTTGTTCAAACCTACAATCAACCATGAGTTTATTGGGTCTTATGATTAATATCATATTCTTTAGTTTTTAGTTTTGATATGTATGGGATATGCATCTCATGTGTTATAAACCAAATTTAGTGTACTTCATATTTATGAGTTAGTCATTTTAAATTTATGTTAATAATCATAGTGACATTTTTATATTTTATGACTAAGTTGAGTCACATGTACTTCGACCCATTAGGTAGTTTTAGTTCAGTATGTAAAATTTTATTAAAGATTGTACGCAAGATATGTTTGTAACCAGAGCATTGATATTATGTATGATTTATTTACATTAAAAATATGTATATTTATCTATTTTATTTTGTATAAATTCCTATCAACCCCTTGCATTATAAAACTTTATGATACAATCTTATATTTGCATTAATCCTGATATTTGTTTTCATTAATGGTTAGTGCTTTCTAAATATTAGGATGATGTCATGACTTAGATATTTGTTGAATTTTTTAGTATGACATAATTATATATTAGATCATTTATATATATTTTACATTTATCCATTTGATTTTATTTATTAGGATAATTAATCCCAATCATATTTTGGGTGCTTTATGTAATATCAAAATTTTATAAGTTCTCTAGTTAATTACCCCATAATATTGATTTCAAAGTGGTAATTTGACTTGATTTGATTTAAATGAAGTGGAAAGTTGGTTATCATGTATTACCCTAATCAGGGATACCATGATATATTTAACAAATTGCACGTGATGTGTGTAGATGACCTAGAGCATTTTAATGGTATTTTGTTTGGTTTGTGCATTATTAAAAGAAGTCATTATGTCTTGAAATTTTGACATAAAAGTGGTAAAAATTAGATGTCTACATTTTTTGCATATTTGAAAGGTTGTGGTGAGGCATTCAAATAAGTGTTAAGTTTTCAAATAATAAAAAGGTCATTTAAAATGATCACAATTATAATAAATGATTTTGTTCCACTTTTATTGAATTTTCTTGATTTACAAAAAATGAGCTCACAAACATGCCCCCAAAAATGTTTAGAAGGCCCATGATTTCCCCTTAAGGGTAGGCTAAAAAAATATTTTGGATGGATGGTCCATTAAAAATAATAAAAAAACATATGTTTTAGCATTATAGGATAAAATGGAGAAATTAGAAGAAAATGGGATGAAAAATGGTCATAGGAGTCAACAATAGGACTTTTAGGAAGAAAAATGAAGAATATTAGGGGGAAGGAATGAAAAACTAAAAAAATCTAGCTATAAATTTACCCCTAGGGGTAAAAAATCATTTTTAACCTCTCCCTTTTGAAACTTTGAGCTCTATATTTTTACACAAGAGGAGTGAAGAAAATATCTCACATTGTACATCATAAGCATCTTGTCAATCATGTGCAAGAGTACCAGTGACCAATAAGGAGTAGGGCATCAGTATGTTCTTTTTTATTTAGTAAAATTAATCATTAATATAATTTAATATCCCTTAGAAACTCATAGATCAATGAACTCACCATTTTTCATAAAATGAAAAATGGTGAGGTCACCCTTGCAAACGGTAATATCATCAATCTAACAATGAGGTTGTGATTGATTAAGAAATATTGCTAAAATAGATATAAATCACTAAATAACAAGGTCACTATTTGTAACACATTCATATAAATAGTGAAAGTGATAATAAAATAAAAATATTTCCTTTTCATGTGGAAATTTCTTGAAATGATGAATTGGAAAAATAATGAGATTTTCTTACTAATCAATGAGAATGTCCTTCTAAATAATGAATACATCTAAAAATGGTGAGAATTTAAATAGTTCAGAGAAAATGATGGGGACATCCTAAAAAAATATGGGACTACCCTATGAAATGATGATATTACCAAGAAAATGGTGATATCACCCAAAGGCAAACATAGGTAATTATAAGAAGTTGATTAGGCTAGAAGAATGAATTACTAAATATAAAAGTAAAAGAGTGGTAATAATGATCAACTTGTATAAATAAATAGAGAATGAAGTGAATTTGTCATTCATTGTGATATGTATGTGAAAGTGGAGGTTGTGATAGTATACGAGTAGTGCTGGTGAACACCACATTGTCTTGGAATTATGATCGATGAGATGGTAGTGTTGTTAGAGAGAGTAGGGATACTTCACATGGCATGAATGGAAATTATTCATTCCATCATAACATACTTTTCAACACTATCTAATATTTGGCATTTTGAGACATCGACCTTCCACCTTCTAGCAAACAAAGCCATAGTGACTCTTGAGGATATGTGAGAGATTCTACGACTATCAATTTGAGGTCCTAGGATCGAGTGGGTGATAATAGTCCTAAGAAGGGATGGAGGATAGGGATAGGCTTTAGTACTAGTATAGGGACTTGTTCCTCCTCTACCACCACCATAGGAATTAGTGCTTATGTCTATTTTGATGGTGATTGATAATATCCTCTTACTTATTGATAGGAGCGATCTATTCTTTCATATTAACATGATACAAGGGTATGATATATGTTAGATTCAACCACTTATTTTTGCATGGGGTGTGTGCTGTTAGCTTAGTTACATCATAATATTCAAATGATAGCCTATCAAAGTGGTGGGAGTATTGGTTTGAGTATATTTATATAGGTATGGGCATGGGATCACATTAATATTGAGTGACCAATTGGTTAAAAGTTACATCAAAGTTCCCAGGACCCATTAGATTTTGGTTTATATCAAACAGGTTGTGGCCTACAAGGCCATAGATGGGATTTTTACTTATATAATTAGTACATAGATGAGATGGTAGACAGGGAATTTATCTAGTGACCCTACATAATAATACAATTATGTTGGGTAGAGGATGGATTTGTGATAAAGCATATGATCACACCATGTTATATCATAAGGTAACCTTATTTTATAGTGGAGTGTTACATGCCTAATCATGTGTAGTGATAGTTCATTTTCTTGTAGAATGTACCTGATAGACCATAAGTTTTTACACATGTTACCTAAAATACTAGGGAGTGGGGCCACCCATCCCTAGATAGAGAAAATTAGAACCTTGTTATACCTAGAGCTAGTGATATGGGCATACATAGGAGGTGTATTAAATATCGACACTACATATGCCTATGAAACATGGTGGTAAGTTTATAGGCCTACATTATTGACATGACCCTAGTGTTAGTAGCTAGGACAACACTAGAAGAGGTTTAAGTAGAGGTAAGCATGAGTAAAGGGTTTTACATAAGTAAAAGGAAAAGTACATTAATTTGTGTGTGTGTGTGCATGCGCGCGTGTGTGTGTGTGTGTATATGTGTGTGTGTGTGTGTGTGTGTGTGTGTGTGTGTGTGTGTGTGTGTGTGTGTGTGTGTGTGTGTGTGTGTGTGTGTGTGTGTGTGTGTGTGTGTGTGTGTGTGTGTGTGTGTGCGTGCGTGCGTGCGTGCGTGCGTGCGTGTGTGTGTGTGTGCGTGCATACACATTTGCACATGTGTGTGTGTGTGTGTATCTATGTGTATGTATGTATGTATAATCCCTAGTGTAGTAGGTTGCACCATAGGTTCCTTCACAATAGATTGTATAGGTGTTGAGGTAATAAGTTTCACAATAGGATTTATATATTATTATGTCATAGGTTGCATAATAGGCTTATTTTAGGTTAAATAATGAGAAAAACTAGGATGAAATTATGGATAAAGATGGAAGATAGGGTCCTCCCTTAGATATAAAGATTACAAAGGCTAATGTAAATGTTTCTAAACTATGTATAGATGAAAATGTCTTTCAGGTACTACTAGATCACTACAAGATCAAACCCTCATAGATAGACTATAGTGGTAGATTAGTGCTATATTAGCATAGATTTTAGGCCTTGAGTAGGTATGATATGGATATAATTTGGGCTAGTAACAATCTATGGGAGATCACAAGGCTAAAATTTATCATCACAACCAATGACATAATGATTACAACATTGAGAGAGTAGGTCACCTAGATGACCACTCTTCAGGCACAACTCCTAATGTGCAATTTAAATCTTATGACAATAATTAGTAAGAGGGATAAAAATCACATAGAGTGAGAGAAAACCCATGCATATGTTTAAAGGCTCTATGGGGTTAGAGATAAGGCTTAGTAGATTATGTTTGATCAAAGATTATCTAGGTCATTAGATGATGTGGTCCAAGACAAGTATGACCCCTATATGTGAAGGATGACACCCTATGGGTGAAAGATGAGGTGGCCTACTACCAGAGTTTATATAATTTAGTCATGCTAGTAGAGGATAGGGATCCTTCCTTCAAAAAGTACACTTATAGCTACAAGACCAACCATACCTCTGGATCATGCCACATAATGCCATTATAGATATTAGTGGCACAACCCATAATGTAGTAGAGAGTTATGTGGTTTCTACCATAACATCTACTAGGGATAGGTACCAGGCAAAGTTTTAACCAAAGTCTTCCTAGATATGGATGGAGTTAAAGTTGATATTTTAGCTATATTTTCACATTTTTATTTTTAAGAAATGTATATACTCTCATGATGTATAAATTTTTTATTTTGAGATATATATGACATTTATTTTTTGGATTACATGATTGTACATAGAATCTAATATTCCTTTGGTATATGTGATGTCACTTCTATTCTAATGAGATGTTAGATGTAGAATACATACATTGATGTTATTGGTTTTTCCATGATTATATTATCTTACATTTCAATTAACATTACACTTTTCATTATTTTATATGGTAAATGTGAATGAATTAAATAAAGATATATAATTTATTTCATGGATGTGATATGTAACATGATTAATTTGTATATGCTTATTTTAGAGATGAAATACTTAATTAGCATAGAGATATACATTTTGATTCAAATTTTGTCATGTGATTATAATTTTGAAAGGTGTAATGACATCTTGATTATGCATGTGATAGATATAACATGCTTGGAGAGATGTTCTCAGTGCAATTTTGTATATAAAACTTTAGCACTTAATTTTTGAAAATGATAATATGCATAATAAGTATGAATTAATTATAATAACATTTTTTGGAAATTGTATAGGGACTAGTTCAGGTGCATATATTTATAACTCAAGATCATGATAATTTGAAAATGATAATATGCATAATAAGTATGAATGAATTATAATAACATTTTTTGGAAATTGTATAGGGACTAGTTCAGGTGCATATATTTATAACTCAAGATCATGATATATAACATCAAGACCTAAGTGTAAAACATAGTGTGTTTTGACCAAAGACAACCTAAAAAATTGTTTAAATACAAGTGAAACAACTTATGGACAAGATATTAAGAATCAAGACATAAGTGTACAACACATTGTACAAAACATAAACAATAAAACAACTAAATGTTTTAAAAAACATGCAAAAAACCATATAAATGAAACACAAAAACATAATGTAAAAAGATAAAACACAACACAAGTAATCGACAATTATGCATGTGTGATTAAAAATGCATTGTGTTAGGATATTTTACCCCTATTCCAAGTGGAAAATGGATAGGATAAGGTGATTATTAGGTCTTTATAAGGGGGAATAGTATAATAAATAAAGGATAGACTAGTTACCCTAGATTCCCCATGCAAATGGACATTGCCTACATAGTCTGTATGGACATAAAACCTAATGTAGTTCTCCCAAGAAGTGGGAAAGAATAAAATTGATGAAAAGGAGAGGAAAGTGATTTATAGAGGAAAAAAAGGAATGAATCATAAAATGGTAAGAGCATAAGACAATGGTTTCTCACAAAATAGATAGAGCCTAAGAAAATGGTTTTTCACAAAATAGCAAGAGTGTAAGACATTTATTGCTTGAAAAATTATGAAAGTGTATTAAAATGGTTTCTATAAAAATGGTGAGAGCATAGAAAATTTATTTTTCATAAAATTTTAATGGTTTCTTGAAAAATAGAGAGAGTGTATAACAATGGAAAGAAATAGGAATGATAGTGATTGAACTAACCTTACATGCCACAGGCATCTAAACACTACCTATATAATCTGTATGCACCTCAGGGTGATGTAGTTCTCCAAAAAATGGGAGGATGATGAATAAATGGTTAGGAATGATTGCAAATGATAAGGATTAGATACGATTTTCTCTCCACAAATAGGACTAAGATCCACCAGTGAATAGGATGATAAAAGGTTCAAATATTTTGTGGCTTTATATCTCTTTTGGACATGTAATGTACTTTATAAATTTTAATTTTTAGTATTTTGGGTCTTTTTCAATGTTTTTTTGTTTTTTTGGAATAATAAAATAAAGGGAATATTCACAAATGTTCAAGGAATTAGCTAGTAAGGTAAAAATAACCTTGAGTAGGGGCTCAAACAATAGCTAAACTAACTACAATGATATCTCTATAAGTTGAGATCGTATTCAAAGTAAAAGAGTACCATGAAATAATATATAATAATAGTAATGCATGCAATAGGGGAGGTGATATATGGAATAATCAAAATAACCAAATAGAATCCCTCTTAAGGAACTGCTAAATAGGAAAACCATATTGAAGTACCCTAATACACTTGTCTACAAAGAGGTTAATAAAGCTAATCAATATGAAATTCTTATTGAAATATTTTATGAATCTATGTGAATCATCCATTAGTCATAATAAATACCATTATAGTAATAAGAAATGGGAATAATGACAATAACTGACCAGAGTGAGGAATAAGCAAGATAAGGGAAAATATAAATGGAAGTAAAACATATGCCCCCAAGTAAAGGTACTCAAAGAGAATGTTTGACCCAATCAAGTGTATAATAACTTGAGATGTGTAATATTAATGGGATCTTATAACTCTTATCCATCTAGTATAGCTATTTGGTATGAACAAAAACCATAGTTTGTTGTAATTATGTAAGGACCTAGCCAATTGGCCTAAAACTTGCCCTTATTTTTATGTTTTACATTAGTATTGTTCTTATTTTCCTTTAACATTAAATCAGAAAATTAAAATTATACAAGAAGAATACGGTGGTTATAACCATGGAATAACCACTTCTGATAGGCTTGAAAATGGTTTACATTACCTAACTATTTCTCATCTAAGATCTACTACTTTTCCAATCTCATGATTTGATAGTCTTCATCATCAATAATATTATTCAAGAATATTCATAAAGAGAGAAACTTGATCTCTATAGGGATAATATACTTATATCCAAATACTAAGTAATATTATGTGGCACATGTAGTTATGTGAGTACTAGTTTAGTAAATGCACAAGGCTTGGAATAATTATAACCACTAATCATCATCAACATCATTGATAATATTTTTAAGAATCTTCAAAATTGTTTTATTAGATGCCTTGTATTGGTCATTACCTTGGTGTAAATAAGGTGTGGGCATTTTATATTTAATATGAAAATGGGTACATAGGTATTCTACATCCTTATTCTTGAATGATCAACCCTTATTAGATATAATGTTTTAAAGAATGTCATAGCCACAAATGAGGTGATAATAGATGAACTTATAATTATACTTTATGATTATGTAGGTGAGATGAATGGCCTCTATCCAATTAATAAAATATTATGTAGTAGTTAGGATATGCTTATGATTGTTAGAGGAAGTAGGGTTTACTTTCCATATAAGGTTGAGTTCCCATGTTGAAAATAGCCAAGTAGTTGTAATCGATTAAAAAATTCATGAAGGAGAGTGAATCAAATGACCATGTTTTTTATAGGAAACACACTTATTGACATACTTTTAGTTGTCAAATTCTATTATTAATAAATAACACCTTGTACGAAGAAGTTTCTTAGCTAAGACCATATTGCTGATGTGGGCCCCATAAATTCCTTCATGTATATCTTTAAGAACTAATTGAAATTCTCTAAATTAAAAAAATCAGGAAACAGTCTGCCATAGCCTTTATGATAGAGTTTTTTACCAAGTAAGTTGCAATGAGAGGTATTGTGGATGAAGGTTTTGTGTTGGTTGCATGATAGGTTAGGAGGGAGAATATAATCTTGGAGATAGGCATATAGGTCTTAGTACCAAGGAGGATTAGGACTGTCAATGTCACATACTATATCATTATTTGGTTGTACATGAGTTGGTTTAATAGGGTTCTCAATAAGGAACCGGTACTCTTTGACATTTATAGACACTACTATCATGGAGCCAATTTTTTCTATTGCATTTATTGATTTATTATTAGTGTGCAGTATATACTCAAACTAAAGAGATTAAAACTATTGTTTGAGGTTATCCAACATGCATTTATAAGGCAGTAGTTTCTCATCTCTTATATAACATGGTCTAAAACCTAATTAGTGATTAATTTAGAATCCCCATATACCATCAACTACTTAATGCTTCTCTATACTGTGAGGTGAAGTCATAAAACGAGTGACTCATATTCAATCATATTATTGGTGCAATGAAATCTAATCTGGAATACCTTGTTAATGACATATCCTAATAGAGTAACAATTAGAATACTAGACCTAAATCCATGGGAGGTAGAATAACCATCAAAATAAATTTTCCACCATGTGGATTCAATAACTACTTCGTCCATAGTCAAGATTGACTCATCTAGGAAATCAAAAGCTAGTGTCTTTGTGTCTAAGAGAGGAGTTTCAAAAAGTTGATCTATAATGAATTTACCCTTAATGGAAATCTAGTTCTAATAATCAACATCAAACTCACTTAGAAACATTTCCCACTTTCCCATGCAACTAATCAAAATTTATTTGGGTAATAAATACTCAAGGGGATCTATCTTGGATATAAAAATGGTTTTTTTATCTAACATATAATGTCACAATTTTTTAGAAGTGAACACCATTGATAAAAAAGCCATTTCAATTAGTGAATAAGTTTGTTCAAAATCCATAAGGGTCCTACTAAAATAATAAAATACATGCTCCTTTCCCTATTAATCTTGCTAACCCAAAAGTGCCCCAAATTCATGATCAGTAGTTGATATGTAAAGGTTAAATGACTTCTCTAGCACATACATGATCAATATTGGTAGATTGACCAAATAGGTTTGTATTTTTTCCAAATCTTGTTGACAATTTGTGTTCCACTAGAAAATGGCACCTTTCTTAAAAAGGTGAGTAAAGGGATGACATTGATTTGTAATTTGTGAGATAAACCATCAAATGGACTAAATTTTACCTTGTAAATTATGGAGTTGATTCAAGGTAGAGGGAGGAGGCATTTTCATGATGGTCATGACCTTTATAAGATCAAATTAAATACCTATATAAGATACAATAAATCTTAGTAATTATCTAGAAGTGATGCCAAATACTGACTTCTTAGGATTAAGGCCTACCTTATATTCATGAAGTCTCTCAAAGATTCTTCATAAAAATTTAGGATGTCTTACACATGTCTTTAATTTTCCTCGAATGTCATCTACATATTCCTCAATAATATCATGCATCATTTCATTTAAAATTATATTCATGGCACACTAGTAAGTTACACTAGCATTATTCTATCCAACCAACATGACTTGATAAAAAAGTTCCCTCAAAAGTGGTGAACATTATCTTATGATAGTCTTCAGGGGCAATTTTTATTTGGTTGTATCCTGAGAAGCTATCTATGAAAAACAACATATCATGTCATGTAGTTGAATTTACTATCATGTCAATGTTGGGTAATGGCAAATCATCCTCAGGGAAAGCTTTGTTTATAACTCTAAAATTAGTTCCCAAGTGAATGTCCTATGGTTTCTTGATTACTAGAACAAATTTTTAGATCCACCTTGACTAATCAATCAGCTAGATAAAGCCAATTCCTAATAGTTTTTATAATCTTTTCTTGACTAAGATAATAATGCATGCATACATTTTCCTTAGGTTTTGTTTGATTATCTCAGGTTCTAGGTGCATAATAAGATGATGTACTACTAAATACATATCCAAACTAGGCATGCCTACATAAGACCATGTAAATATGTTAATGAAGTCCTTCAAAATAACAATAATGAACTCATGCTCTTTAGAAATGAGGGATTAACCTAACTTAATCACCTTTGTATCATCATAAGTGCCAATATTTACTTCAGTGGTGTCTTCCACAAGGAGTGTGGAACCGTCTTAGAGAATATTTAGAAATGAGGGAAATTGGTCTTCTGCAGCTATCTGTGAGGCAAAATACTCTCCCATGTTTGGTAGTGGCCAATTAACACATGTATCTATAAAGTATTGAACTAATCACTTAAAGATATTTTATCCTCTAAACTAATTTTAGACCCCACTAGGAAATGTGAACCTATAAAACTCTACGCAACCTAAGGAAGAACTCAAAATTTGCTATCAAAGGGAACATGAACCAAGTTTTCACCAATGGACTTAACTTTTATTTACTTTTTCATTGATCAAAAGGTGCCTAAAAGAGTTTTTAATTAGAGTATCTTGATGTTTTATATTTTTTTTGACCAAGTAAGATTGTTTTCTATCCAAAGTAAACAACAAGATCTAACATGAATTCAAAACCTTGTTTATGATCTTTAACTAGAAACCCATCTCTAAGACCCATCGATTTATTAAATTACCTCCTCATTATAAAACTCATCTAATGGTATAATAGAATCTTATTGGTCCTAATCAATTACATTGGGATAATAGATGGAAAGGGGAACATGGGTTGTGATGGTAAGAATGGAATTATTATCTAATAGGTTGGTATTGTTGAGCTCATTATATGTTTTATAATGGGATGTTATGTCACTGCCATGATTTTTATCTTCAGTCAATAAAGTGGTATCAATCTCAAATAATAAGGGGTCACCTATAGGTTGTATGAATATAATACCTCAATTTCCTTTATGTTTTATTGTAAGGACATGCTCAAAAATGCTTTGTTCCTTTACCCCTAAACATTTACCTTTATAGTCTTGAGTCTCCATGATTTTATTAGGAATGGGGTATTTGGTGTACTAAAATCACATATAAAAATCATCACCATATAGCCAAGACCCTTTAGAACTTATGGTTTGGTCTTGATCTAGTGAGGTATCTTTAACCAACACAAGTGGTTATTTCTAATGAGAATTGGTTTTATGTTTCCATTTAATGTTGGGCCTACTAGGAATTTGTATAGCTTTGGGTAGTTTTCCAATGTTAAAATCATCATGGATGTTGTATATGGAAATGATAGTATCTTCAATGGTAAAGTGAGATAAGATTCCTAGAGGAGGTGTATTAGAGGAAGTGGTTACAAGGTAACTTGGGTTAATGTAATTATATTTAGGATATTTAGGGACTAATTATTTATACTCTTTGTCTAAAAACTCATTTCTAAGACAATAATTATAGTTCCTAAATGTGTATTATAGGTTTTTACAATACTAGTATGATTGTAAATCACCAATAATAGTGACCTATAATATGGCATGATAGAATTTGATACCTTGGTGTAGTATAGAAGGGACTATTCATACTTCATGGATCTAAGGATGACCAAGAATAAAATTATAAGGTATATATATATATATATATATTGATTTCATGGTAAAGGGTGTTGTGGGTGATGGGACCAATAATTATTGGTAGACAAATGGTGCATGTTTACTCTTGGTCTACATTATCATAAGCTTTGATAGTGATAGTATATGGATACATATTTATTGATGTTTATACCAAGTGTTGGATAAATTTTAAAAAAGCTATATTCAACCTTGAACCATTATCTATGAGAACCCAGTTGATTTTGTGATAAGAAATGATGGATTCAATGTACAAAGGATAATTATGTAAGGACCAAGGGATGACATATCAATTTAATCAAATGTAAGTTGTTTCCATGTTAACAAATGTCCCACAAGTGCTTGAAATTATGTAGGATCAATGTCATTTGGTATCTCATACTATTGGAGAAGGTAATTCAAAATTATTATTTGAGCTTTAGATGTAAACAATAGATCCATAATGGAAATTTATATATATGTTTTGTTTAACTGCTCACCAATATTGTATTACCTTCAATGGGTGTAAAAGATGGTTTTATTTTTTATGGAAAAAATCCTTGAATGGGATTGGCTATGGAAGATGGATAAGGGCCTTGGAGAGTAACTTGAGGATGTCTAGTTGTGACTATACAATTTTGATTTGGGAGGGATTTACTTGAATTGGAAAAATTAGATAATGGACAAGGAATATTAATCTATGATGATCAAAACACAACCAAATTGTTCCAATTTAGTGGGTAATTACTTAAGGATGAAGGAGGAGTTCCTAAAATAGAATGACTAGTAATCTAATGAGAGTTAGATGGTGGATGAAGACTGGCCTTAATAATAGCAACATAGTTATTGGTAACACATTCCATGACATTACCATGATTATAAGGGACATTAAGATAACCAATTTATTTAGCTTGGGAATCATGAACTTGACCATAATTATATTGATTCTGATTTTGGCCTTGAGTTTAATTTTAATTTTCCTTTTATATTGATTGTTGTGATTTGGGAAGGGATATTTATAGATATCCATGTTATGATCGGCAATGATAACATTTTTTTTCAACTCAATTTATCCATTTCCAAGTAGATATTGAATGAAATGTTTAGAGTTTCACACATATATAGATCACATGGCCTTTGACATGATAATCACAATACTCATTGTCATAGTAACATGTTGGCTTAGGATGGCCCTCTAGAATAGGTCTTGGGATTGGCCAAATAATCACATTACCCAAAACCAAAATTTGTAATAATTCCTCAATGGGCTCAGTGAGATCACTAAAAAAACTATTATGAAATTGTCCCCTTCATGGGGGTTCTCTTTGAAATGTGAGTGGTGGATTGGGTTGTGCATCTTGAGTAGGTAGTAGTTGCACCATTTTCAGATGTATTTATTTTGTGACCACACAACTAACCTTGTTCTTATTTTTGTTAAAGGCCTTAGGTTTATCAAATATGCTCACTAGAATTGGTTTTTGAGTTTGGGTTGGTGGTTGAGCTTGAGATTATATCTTGACTATACCTTTATTAATAAGTGCATTTTCAATCTGTACCCCTTGTCTATGATCACTTCGACTATGTTTTCATAATGGATCCTACGGTTATAGGCTAATTAAATATTTATATTATGTGTAAAAATACTATCTAACTACTTATCAAATAAATTATGTGAGAAACAACTAGCTAGGGCCCTCCATCTTTGTAAGATTACATATAAACTTTCTCCACCATGTTGTTTAGTATTACACAAATCAACCATTGTCAACTTGTGTTCTATGTTATATGAGAAATGTCTAATATTTTTTTCCAATAGATCATTAAATTGGTGGCCAAACCCTTTGGAAAATAAAGGAACCACTCCAAGGCTTATCCATCCAAACTACATATAAAAAACAAAGTAAAAAGTAATAAAAGCCACATCTTGACATGTGACAAAGAACACTTGTATATGTTCCCTTGGATCGCCTTTCCCTTTATATTTATAAAACCTAAGTAGCTCTAAATGAGGTAGTAAGGGCACTTGAATAAAACTCATGTCAAATGGCTAAGGGCATATGATATCAAACTTATACTTCTTTCCTTAAATTCCTACCTGAATCCATGAAATAGTTTCTTTCATTTCATACCATTTTTGGAGGTTGGGAGCATTTTTAGACAGAAGGAATGTGTTTAGTTGGACATTTAAGAATTTTTTGAATTAAGTGGTATTGGTATGAGTAGGTATGGATCCCATTTGTGTAGATATATTATGGATATTAATCTTATGAACAAAATTATAAGTTTGATAGGGGATTTTTTGTTAGCTTGAATTTGGAAGAGAATTTCCAAAACATTGTTGGTTTAGAGGAATTTGTTGTTGATGATTTAAGTAGTTATTGTGAAAGGAAGGGGAGTTATTCCTATTTCCAAGGAATCTACTATTATGAATTAGTGAAAACTTTTTGTTGGTTCAAATAAATGTATTTGTGTTACATAGTGGAAGAGGTTAATTTTGTGAACTAGGCAATGTGTGTTGAGAATTACCCACCACTTGTTGTGGTGGTGTATTTTTAACTTATTTTTATGAATTTTTGGGCACGTATTATGCATTAGGAAGGAATTTTTGATGATTAAATAAGGTATGATATGGGATAAATGAAAATTATTGTGATTAACTCATTGTAAATGCTTGCATAGAAGTGTGTAATGAATCCACATTAGATGTAGGATTAGATAAAGGTTCTTGTGGTTTCTCTAGCAATAGGTTTTGGCTTGTGAATGAGGAATTATTAAATGAAGTTACATTTACCATAGTCATCAAATTGGATAGAATTTGATCTTTGTAATGCTAACTAATTTATTGTATTATGGAAGCAATCATTTAGCTATGTTAGGTTGGGTCAGAAAGTTGACCTTTTCCTTTGCTATATGATGCAATGAAGGGCACATAATTGAGTAAGAGGTTGATTTTGGATAGTATTTACCTCTTGGGGGTATCTCCTTCACCCAAATAAGACTACATAACTATTCCATGGGAAAATTAGGTGGTAAATTAACTCTAGATTATATCAATCTTAAAAGGGCTTCATCTTTGTCATGTGAGAATTAGTTATTGACTTTATTTTGAATAGATTATGCAGTGGTGGGGAGATATTCAAATATAATTGGTATTTCCTCCCCATCATCACTATTTTCATAATTTATAAGATACCTAAGTGGATAATACATATTTTTCTCCTCAAAAGAAAGACCATAAGAAACCTGAAAGGATTTATGCCAAGAACAATTATAAATAACATTAAAAAAATATAAATTAAGAAAAGCATGAAAAAATAATACATCTCAAGGTACAAATCATAAGATGAGAAAATATTTTAAAGTGGAAAATCAAATATATCAGATAAAAACCCACTTAATATTATTACAAGTCTTGCTACCAAAATCTTCACAAGTACAAGATTGAATTAAGAGCATAAGAGAGGAAGAGAGAAAGTTATGAAATTTTAGTGAGGAAAAATGAAAAGAAAGGGATCTTTTATAGTGCTAAATGAAAAAAATGGGAGTTACATAAAATATCATTATGACTTGTCAAGCCCCCTAAATGTGTGCCACTTGTGGTGTATTCCCTTAGAAAGAAGGGAAGTGTGTGCCTTGAGGGGGAGAGAGAGTTACATACAAGTAAATCTAAATCTAACAAGTGGATTAGGGAGGTGAGTGACACCTCATAAAGGTAGGAATAAAATTAATTTACAAATATAATAAATGTATATATAATAAAGACTTAGAATAAACATATAAATGAAGGAAGGACCCAAATTAAGGTTATTTCTCTAACACTCCTCTTTAAACTTAAATTTGGGGTTAAAAAATGGATATAACCTTTTACAAACAAAGAAGAGAGTTGAAATTACGTAATAGTCCTCTTAATAGAAACTTATTTCAAGAGAACATATACATTTTTAAGAGAATAAAAATGAGAGGGTGCCATCAAAATTCAGAAGAAAGTGTCATCACCAAGAATATTTTTCAAATAAAGTTCTCAATTTACCATAGAGAAAAGACCAACCAAAAGGAGTAATGATCCATAAACCTACAAAATAAGTAAGCTAACACTAATATTTTAAGTTAAGTAGCCCATATACCAAAAAATACAATCTACATACATAAAGTAATAAAATTAGATGTAGAACTAAGCAAAGTTGAGCAAAAACAACTCCCATCATAAAATGCATAAATATTCACAAAAAGAAATTAATCACAAAAACTTTAAATAAAGCTTATATCTTTTGAAACAAAACATAAGGAATGCATAAAAGATATTGAGTTATCAAAATGGAGACAAAGAAGATGTGTCACTTGTAAAATATATTCCATATGAAGTATTAGAAGAATTATCACAAGAGGAGACATCAAAGTCTCTAGAAGATTCATTAGTTTTAGGAATCTAAATAAATTTATCCTTAGAGGTAAGAGATTTAGTCATTTTCAAACAATGCAAAGTGTTGTATGTATATTTACCACAAGATTTACATGAGTGTAATTTCCAACATTTAGATATACAATGTCTGTATTTTATACAATTTATACAAGTTTTAGCAGTTTTAACCAATGTATGAGTATTATAAATAGTATAATCAAAATAAGTTGAATTATAAGTTCCTCGATGTGGAGGAAAATAAGATGCCAAATTTTGATCAGAAGCATTTGAATTATTATAGCTAAGAACTTTAGATTTTGCATTTGATTTAGGTAAAAGAGGTTCAAGAATACCTATTTCACACTTACCAATCCCACCACCTGCATAACCCATAGAATGCATGATTTTTAAATCAGGGTTGGTAGAAGGAGTGTGTACATGAGGTTGAGTTTGGTTAGGAATATAAGGATATTCATCAATATTAGAGCTATTATCATTAGCAAAATATGTAAATTTGTCATATAGAGCATCAATAGAGTTTTGTATAGACTTCACATGAGTAATAAAAGAGTTTTACAAAGTAATAATAGTGTTATTTTGACATTTAATTTCATGTTTAAGTGCAATAGTTTTATCATTTTTAAAATTTATTTGATGTGAAACATATTTAAATGCTAAAAAATAATAAGTTTAAATACCATCAACACAATATCTATGCTTGAAAAAAATACCAATAATACTTTTAGAAAACAACGAATTTGCATAAAACTATTTTATTGAGGTGTTAGATCAATTAATTTGTAAACATAAATCTACACCCAAAAAACCAATCCGAAATACTTATATGAAATGAACTTTAAATTATAATATAAGAAAATTCAAGCTATAATCTCAAATTAAAAAAAAAATACTTGAGAATATTTATGAGAAATATAGTTTCAAATTAAAGTAATTTATAACCCATGTGTCAAGAAATATACAAAAGAATCCAAATCCCTTTTTATTTTATGTGAAAATATTTTTAAAAAAACAAAAAACTTTTAACTTTTAAAAAAAAAAAAAATCCACTCTCCACGTGTTTTTTTTTTTTTTTTTAAAAGACTCAATATTCCTTTTTTTTTTTTTTTTTAAGAATCAAATCTTTTAATAAAGACCACTTGTGTCATTTCTAAAAAAATGTCATGATTTTTTTTTTGTATTTTTTAAAATCTTTTAAACTTTGTATCCTTTAACATGTGGCGAGATACAAATAAAAGACTCTTTAGTAAAGAAAAGGTGAATATGAAAGCCTTTTAAAGTTTGCTTATGATTTTGATCATAAAATATTATTTTTTCAAATTTAAAATATAAATCATTAGTTTATAAAATATAAATCATTATCCATATGAAAAAATAGAGCACCATTACAAATGATAAAAAAAGGAACGTTTAAAAATTTTTAGAAACCATTAAACAAAAAATCAAGTAAAAGGTAAGATACAACATAAACAAACAAAATTAATTGAGCATCTTGTCAGAGAGAGAGGTGCCTCTATGAAACACATCATAATAAAAAGATAAAGTGACTCAAAACATAATAAAAAACACTGTCAAAAGTTTTAAAAATAGCATTTTTAATGAACACATAGGTATTATGTAATTTCAACTCCGTTTTTTGTTTGTAAAAGGTTTTCTCTATTTTGTAACCCCAAATTTAAGTTTAAGGGGGAGTGTTAGAGAATTAACCTTAATTTGGGTCCTTAAGTTTATAGGCTTATCCTAAGTCTTATTATGTGTGTATTTATTATATTTGTAAATGTATTTTATTTCTACCTTTATGAAGTGTCACTCACCTCCCTAATGTACTTGTTGGATTTAGAGTTATTTTCATTTAAGTCTCTTTTTCCCACATGACACACACTTCCTTTTGCTTTAAGTAAATAGGCCACAAGTGGTACACACTTAGGGGGTTTGTCAGGGCATATTGGTGTTTTATGCAACTCATATTTTCTTCTTTTAGCTCTCTAAAAGAACCCTACCTCTCCTCTTTTCCTCACTAGAATCTCATAGTTCTCTCTTTTCTTTTCTTATGCTCTTGATTCAATCTTGTATTTGTGAATATTTTGGTATCAAGCCTTCTAATAATATCACATGGATTTTATTTTTTGGCTATAAATTTAAAGAAATATGAGAAAGAATACAATATCAATGAAATTACTACTCATTTAATACTGCATAAGCTGAGTAAAAAAATTGAATGCTAGAAAACCTTCCCGTAAAATTGTTAGAAGGAAGAATTTTAATCTGATATCATAAAAGAGAGATGAAAAGCAAAATTCCTAAGCACTTTCCAAAAAATTTCAAAAAAAAGCAGTAAGGGTTAAGAATTAATAAAAATATTATCTTTTCCACCCATAAATTTATAAAAAAAACTTTAAAATTCAATGTTATAAGAGTCATACATCTGATACCATGAAATGATATATGCCAAGAATGATTATAAATAACATTTAAAAAATAAAAATTAGGAAAAAAATGAAACAATAATACCTCTCAAGATGCAAACCATAAGTTGAGACAAGATTTTAAAGTGGGAAACCAAACATATCGAAGAAAAACCTATGTGAAATTATTAGAAGGCTTACTACCAAAATCTTTACAAGTATAAGATTGAATCAAGAGCATAAGAGAAGAAGAGAGAGATCTATGAGATTATAGTGAGATAAAGAGGAGAGGAATGGCTCTTTTATATAGCTAAATGAAGAAAATGAGAGTTATATAGAAATTCATTATGACCTGACAAGCCCCCTAAGTGTGTACTACTTGTGGATTATTCTCTTAGAGAGGAGGGAAATGTGTGCCATGTGGGTAAGGGAGAGTTACATTCAAGTAACTCTAAATCCTACAAGTGGATTAGGGAGGTCAGTGACTCCTCATAAAAGTAGCAATAAAATGCATTTATAAATATAATAAATGCAGACATAATTAAGACTTATAATAAGCCTATAAACCTAGGAATGACCTAAATTAAAGTTAATTATCTAACAAAACCCCACTACGAGTGTATCTAGACATGATTGAACTAATAGCTAAAATGGAAAAGGATTTGGAACCAAATCAGACTTTGGTTGATTTTTGAATTTTGAAGCACTTTGCCCTTTTGAATGTTTTTAACTTTGATTGAGTTTTGATTTTGATTTTTAATTTGGAATAGGAATGAAATTGGTTTTGGTTTGACCTTAGAGTTTGATTCACATGAAAATTGAATTTGACCTAAATAAAAATGGGCAACATAATGATGCAAAATGGGAAAAACTTGGTTCCAAATTAGAAGGTGCAAAGACTTTGGAATATAAGAAGGGTGACTTGAAATGTGGATGGCATAACACCCCAATATGTAAATATGTTAAGATATGTTTTTCAACCTTAGGTTTAAAAACTTGACATGTTATTTGAATGTGGTTTTAAAAATGAATACATTTTTGACACAACAATTAAATATTAACACACAAGAATGATGAAGTTACTATAGTGACTAACATAGGATTATGGCATAATCACTGATCCTTTGGTATACTCACTTTTAAGAGGATTAAATTTTTAATGATTGATTAATTAATTAAATTTAATTATGGTGGTGTTTTAATCCCATAATTTTCTAAAAGTTCCATACATGAATGCACTCTTCAGGGGATGATACCTTTACACCCCTGCATCGATGAGAATTATGGGGAAAAAGAAGTTTCTATTATAAAGTTTTCATTTAGATTTATAGATGTTCTCCAAAGGGTTGAAATCCATCAATCAGATGTTGAGACTTAATATTCTATCCACCAAAGAGTCTTGTCCCTTCACAAACACTTCATTCATAGGATTTTAATGAAGTTATATTGGAAAAGTTCAAGCCTCAAAGGACATTTAAGCTAAAGATAAACTAAGTTTAGCCTCAGTTTGTAAACCTTGTTAGATAAAAATCTTGGTAATACATTAGGGAATGAAATCCTAATATCTACACCCTAGGAACTCATAGGAAGGAGATGAAGTCCACCATGTGCAGTATAAAACAATAAAGGAAAGTAATGATTATTTCTGATTCTCAAGATACCACAAATGGAGAAGAGAAGAGCATACTTAAAAAAACCTTTTAGGTAAAAAAGAAGCAAGTATCCTATTTGTTTTTTTATCACTTAGGCTCCTTAAATGGGGAAATATGAGTTAATATTCATAGTATTTTACACAAACAAACAAGCAAGAAATAATACATAAATAAATAACAAAAAATGTAAGTGTTTTTAGAGCACTAAATGAAATGTAGATTCTTTTCTTAAACACCAAATATAAATATGAGTTAATTTTGATTTATTATTTGTATGAAAAAACTCCTTAAGATCATAAAACCTATAATAAATAAGGTTGGGAGTTCAAAATATGTTTCTTAGTGAATACAAGAAGTCAAAATTCTACAGTTTTTAGCTTTTAAGATATTCACATAGGGAGATCTTGTCAATCTAATCATTCTATAGTTATTTAAAAAAACATATTGGTGACCATGATAATTAGTAGAGTGACGTCACCATTTCATTATATGAGTTCACCATTTTAAATAGAATAACATCATAGAAACATAATTACCTTACCTCATGTCAATGATTATCAAGATGACCTCATTGATGCATGGGTCAATCTCATTATTATACAGTGAATTAAAAACATAGTCTTATGTGAGATAACCAATTAGTATTTTTTTATCACTAATGTGTAGGTAATTCTCATTGATGTATACGTTAATCTTTCCTATTCTAATAAAACATGATGAAACTGGTGATGTGATTTTAGCAAACCAATCTCATTGTTATGCAGGTCAAGTTCATGATTCTTCAG
>JARHVA010003814.1:940000-1087500 GCA_037957365.1 Torreya grandis | reverse complement strand
AAAATGAAATATATATTTTCAACCTTTTCACCTTAGGATTTTGAATATTTACATGATTTTATTTTATACCATCAAAAAATAATATTTCCCTTGTCCCTATAAGAAGAAGTGATCGATAAAGTGTTTCACATATGGAGTAGAATAAAATTCATTTTGTCTCATCTAAAATAGTTAAAGTAAATGTGATGAATGTTCATTATTATTCCTCTTTTTTATGCTGTAAATATCAATAAATAGGTGAAAACAAATTACTATCTTTACATGTGTAATTTGGAACATGTTAATTATTTTAATCATGAATACAGAGATATACTTATTCCAAATGACCTTATCATGATGGACCTTGACTAAGTTAAAGCCTTATATAATTTTTGTGACTAAGTTCATCAAAATAGTTAATAATTGAATAATGTTTTAAGATAAATCATATGATATAAAGTTTTAAACATAAATAAGTTTGTCACATATGAGGAACAACAACATGATCCCTTTACAATTATCAAATCAACCTTTTATAAATACTAATTCCAATATAGGTGTTTAAACTACTATTTTATCTACTATGTTTACATCTACACCTTTAGATACACATTCTATGCCCACCAAATGTGTGGAAAATGTTTCTCTTGCTTGTCATGAAAATAGTTTACCCAAAAAACCTATGATAATCCTAAAATAACTAAACATGTTACATCATTAACCTCTACTATTGCATGATCCCTAGATTATATTATATTATCTCTATAGGCTAAGGTGTTACAGTCTAATTAAGGTGCTTCTAGAACTATTCATTCAATGGATTTTCATGATTTGATTCATAATACACTATTCCTATGGCTTTTTTACCACTTACATATAGTTTTTGTAACTCCTAATATTAAATTATATGATGTTAAATATTATCCATAACAACACTTAATCTCCTTCCATTTACATGTTTGTACTTTGCATCCAATGAAAACTTATTGACCAATTTATTTCCATGTTTTCTTAAGGAATATGTTTTGAAATGATTATATGATCTCCCATTCCAATCAGTTATTCAATCCTTTGATAGATAATTTATAATCACACTTTTTAATGAGATACTATCTTATTCTCAAATTTAAAAAATCAAACAAGCATAAATTGAGCCAATCAATGAGTATAAACTTTGGTATAAGACCATACTTTCCAAAATGACTAATCATGTGACCTATTATGAGTTACAATACTTATTAAATATAATTTTTATTATCCACTTAATTAGTATATATTATTCAATAAATTATAGTCATTTGATTGGTTATGCCATATAATTAGAGATCAAGAAGTTAAGGTCATAATATTGAAAAAAATTAAATATATGCTTAAATATAAAAATAATTTGAATTAAAAGTTTCAAATAAAATGAAGAAAATGTTAAACCAAATTATATTTAGAGTGAGGTAAAAACAAAGGATAATGTAGTATCACAACCTAAAAATTAGATTCTCTTGTTGACTCCACAAAATAGTTAGTCTTCACGATTACCTCAACCTCATATGCTATTATAGAATTTACTTGAGGGAAACATTATATATCTCCATCCAATGTAATAGGTTGATATTAGTATGCATAAACGAAATATATTTGACAATAATGTATGTTTTGATTATCATTAATGTGCATGACATTCTAAAAATATATTACAAAAGATAATGCATAAGATACAAGATCTCACTGGTGAAAACATTATCGAGCCTAGAACACCTATAAATGATTCATGACCACAACCTAATGGAAATTAAAATTTAATAATATTTTTTCTTCCTATTCCAAATCATATGCTAATATAAACTAAGAATAATACCAAGGTAAATATAACATACAATGTTGTTTTATTTATGGAAAATAAGTGAATTATTATTTTTAGATAAGATACAATGTTGTGTAAAATCATAATGTTATAGATATGCAATAAAAGACAAACTATTTTTTAACTTAAAAAATTTATAAATATGATAAAAGGGTAAAGTAATAAGGAAATAAAAATTATCTATAAAAATGGAATGCAAGACTATGTGTGAGATAAAAATTGACTAGGAAGCTGTGTTGATTGACTATAGATCCAAAATAGGGTTTTGTAGGATCTCCAAACAAGAGAGATGTATCTAAATTAGGTCTTAGGGCATTGTTGTCCTTAAAGAGTGTCTATGTTATATAGATTATTGTGATCCAATATTTATATGATAGGTTTTCTTTCACCTATGTGTTGTTTCAAACATGTAAAAGCCTTTGATATTGTAGACACTTAAATTTCATTTATTGTTGAAATACACCTAAATTTATTAATCATTCTTCTTACATTAATAATTAACATTTCCTCTTAAAATCAAATAATTTATTAATTCAAAACATTTTGAATAATTCAATTATGTATCTTTTAATAATCAAATGTTCTACCTATTGAAACCTCTCCCAACAAAATCCCCAAAATTATCCACTTCTTATGATGACTCCTTTGAGTTGCCAAGCTAATTGACTAAGTTAGCTAACCAACCCCACTTTTTACTCAACTAGGTTGAAAATGTCTCCATACTCATGGATGAGGACTCATCCTCAACCATTGATCATTTGGAGCATTGAGAAATTCCAAATGATCTTACACCATTGGATCCTTTTCTAGGCTTCTATAAATAAGCTTGCAAATCCCCATTTTCAACCATCACAATCATACTCATAATCATAATTGTATTTTTTTTCAATCAATAAATATTGCATCTAAAAAAATCAAAGCAAATAAAAATAATCCTTTTTCACCAAAACACTACCCATTCTCCATTTGCATTGGAGGAGTGATCACCACATTCTTGATAGAGCAAACCGGATTCAAATCATAATAGAAGATTCTTGTATTCAAAATATGATGTTTTGATTATTGTTTTTTGAATTTATTTCTCTAACTTAGTTAAATTTATTTTATATTAGATGAGTTAATTATCTTTCCATATCTAAATTTATTTCATACATTTCTGGCACACCCGATGAGACTTACCCACATCTTTTTAATCTTATTATCTTCTTCTTTTACATTAAGATAGCATTACTTTTTTGGTTTTTATTGTTTATGCTTGTCTTTTATATTTAATTTAATATATTTTTAAGTTGGTATGAACTATAGGTTACTGTCACCGAATTTATGTTTGGTTGTGTGTTTTTCCTACATAACAATAAATTCAGAGGCTTTAGCAACAAAATTGTAGGACCAAATAGTGAAATCATTTTACCTTGCAGTGAAATCATTATTACCTACAATGAAAATGCTTATACCTTGTAAAATTTTGCTACTAAGTTTCATGATTTCATTGTTTGTTTTCATAATTTCACTATTTTGATTAACAAATTTTATTCTATGTTTCACAATTTTGCTACTAACATTTTATTAATAATTTTGCTACTATGTTTTGTAATTTCATCATTGTGTTTAACAAAAATTCCACTGAGTTATATAATTTTTCAATTTTCTAAAAATTTCACCTTTTTCTTACAAAAACACTACTAAATTTAACAAAAACACTTTGCAACCAATTTTTCAAACTGAGTAGCAAATTCATTTTTCCTTTTGAGTGGCCATCTTTCAGAGGCCATAAATTTTGACTTGGGACTCCGTTTGAGCTTTCATTTTCACCAAAATGAAGGTATCGAGATGAATAATTAAAATTAAAAATATTTAACTTTTGTATACTTTCATGAATTCAAAAAATCAAATTTGTATCATACTTTCTTTCTTTTTTTTGGTTTTAATATTTCTGACCAACTAATAATTTCACCTTTCTCTTTGATTGTGTATCTGTGAGATCATTCTAAAAGAGTTGTTTCCTCTTTGTTTTTTATTGGTTTTCTCCAAATTTTGTAGATTACCTTGAATACAAGCCAAGTTAAAAAATTTAACTACTTGTTTTTAGAATGTTGGCCAAAGATAATTTTAAAAATCAAAGAATCTAACCAAATATTTCATTTTTTTCACTAACATTGTCCATTTTCATTATTTTATGTTAGTAATTAAGTCAAACTTGAATTTATTTGGAAAAAAATTACTTTTTCTTTCCAAATTCTTGTTTGGTTATAATATTGTGTATGCTCTTTCCTTGGCATCACATTAGTGATGATACTTGAAAAGTAGAAATGATCTTGTAACTTATTTGTTACCTAGTTGACCTTGGGTATGCTCTTTCCTTGGCATCACATTGGTGATGATACTTAGAAATCATAAACAAGTGTCAACTCTTTATTTTAATTTTTTTAGGGGATTTATCAACCATGGATTTCACCACCACATGATAGGTCAAACCCCATTTACCAGTGGGATATATAAATCAAGACTCAATTATTTCAATTATCTAAGTGGTTGTGTGTTTTAATCACACTATGATGTGAGGGAATTTCATGTTCTAATACCTAGGGTTTCAATAGTTGACTTAAAATCTGATATTACTAATTTTCAATACACTGATACCCTTAAAACTATGTTGGGCACTTTGAAACAAGACCTAATAGTGTGCATCCACTCTATCAATTTATTCCATAGTTTTATTCCCCCTAGATAAGCTTATGTAGACCTTAAACCTAGGATCACCTTTTTGCCATTCAACTTTGGTGCATTGATTAGCAGTTAGCACCAAAAAGTAACTTTCCACACACCTTCAAAATTAGAATCAATGGGCTATGGGAATGGTAGGATCCTCCGTGGTTATCACTTTAAAAAATTAGACTATAGCTAAGAGCACAGATGAGTGAATGACAACGAAAAGCCCAATAGTTATTCACAACCTTTTATCCTAGTTTTCACCTTTTTGTGCAATTACTTGTTTATTTAGAGAAAAAAAATGTTGTTTCCTTGTGTCTACCATGTGTTGAAAATTCAATTTTTTCAAACAAATTCTTTTAATTTTAAAGGTTATCTTAAAAATCATAACTTTATCTCTAAATTCTCAAAAAAATTTAATTAAAAATCAAACTTTTAGTCACTTTGGTACTTTTTTTTACTAGATTCTAAGTAACATCATCCATTAAAAGAAGCATGGCTATGTGGAACAATCTCTTGACCAATTTCATCTTGAATCACAATCCTAATAGTCCATGTTATAACCTAGGATTCTATCCAATCAACTTTGATTCAAACGCATATTTGAATAAATGTCAAGTCAATCACCAAGCCAATCTAAATCTTAGTTTAAATATGTATAAATCCTCATCCATCAATCAATAAAATATAAACTTGAATAGTCATTCAAGTTTTCCAAATCAAAATTTCTATAATAATCAAAGTTAATCCTTTGATTTGCATCTAGTTCACCCCAAAACTCAAACCCAAACTTCTTTGCTAATCCATCTAGTTCCAACCTTAGCATCAATCTAAATCAAAAAAAATATTCACATTCACCACAAATTTTAAATCTATATTTGAACCAAAATCCATTCATAAATCAAACCCAAGTTTAGTTAAATCCAAATATCTTCCATTCAAATCAACCTTTCAACTCATATTCCCATCAAAACCAACCTTTCTATAATCATTAAAATCAATCATTTTATTTTGCATCCAACCCATTCCCAAAATTGAACCAAACTACATCAAATTCACACTTGTTCACAAACCCATCAGATTCAAGTCCATCAACCTTCAAAAATCCATCCTTCCAAGATCAAGCTACCTATCCAGTCGACTTCATTACTTAGAAATCCTAAAACGTTCCACATCAACATCACCTTACAACTAGTGAGCCTATTTTCCTAAATCAACCAAGTTTCCCTTCCACTAGTTATAGCCTTGATTCTAACATCCCATATCACAATAACAAAGGGAATCCAATTCTATCACCCCTACCATCTGAAATCACTCCACTTTCAAAGCTAAAAAATTCCCAACCTATCAAAAACATTAGTGTGCCTATTAAGAAAAAATCACTCTTTTAGGGGAACTTTATGATGTATTCTTTCAAAAATTAGTTACTAAAAACTTATTCACATATCCAAACACCAAATACTTTGAGCCAAATGTCCCAAAACCTGAGTGGTATAGACCTAATTAATATTGTGATTATCACAAAATTGAAGGTCATTCTATAAATTGTTGTATGAGACTAAAGCATTATATCCAAGATCTGATTGATAAAGGGTACATCAAGGTAGAGCCAAGTGTATCCGCATGTAAAAATCATAGCTTGGGGATATGAAAAGATGTATTTCCTAACACTAATCAAGTCACACCACTTCCAAGTTAACGTCATAACCTTCCATCCATTTCTCAAGAGCCCATTGTTGACACATTCATTTTTAACCAATCCATACATAATCAACCTACCTTTGAAAACTATGGTTTTCCATCCATTTTTTATGAATATCCCATCTTTATTAAAGAGATTATTTTTTACCAAAAACCTATTTTTGATCAAGATCATATCTTTTATCATGATCTTATTTTTGACAAATATCCCATTTCTGACCAAGATCCTATCTTGGACAAAATCTCCTTCAACCAACATAGCCTATCACCTTTGACCAAACACCCAAATCCATATCACCTATTAAATATCCCATCATCCCACAACATGTACCCCAAGTGATATAGGTAATTATACATAAAATAATCCATGAGCAATGAATTATCAAACCCATCCATTTGAAGTAAATGCTAGACCACATAACATCAACTACAAATCATTTAAAATTTAATATAAAGATGTTAGTGGTAATTTTATGGTTTCTAAGGTAACTTCATCCATAATGAAAATAATATCCATTCATAGTCTCTACGAGGACTTTATTTCCATCACTCCTTTCATAAACATTAATAATACTACCTTCCATCTTGAAATCTAGTATCCTACACCCTCTAATTGGGACCAATGATCTTACTATTAACTTCCTTCTATGATAATAAAATAATTGTAGACTTCTTAGCTAGTCTCCTGCTAGAAGATCATCAAGAAACATCTGCATATTTAAAGAAAAAATAAGTGTACCTCAATCAAAATAAATCTTGTAATCCAAATATAAAATCCCCACACCATAGTGAAGAGATCTTTGAGGCACTATCAGACTATCAAAATGTAAATTGTAGTCAAAGTCTAAATCAAAATATAGAAAATAAAAAATATGAGTCCCTTAGTGAAAACCTCTTTGACGCACTATTTGACAATCCAAATCTAAATTCCAATCAAAATAATCAAGAAAAATACTTTGGTGAAAACCTTTAGAAGGCATCAATAGATGAGAAAATTAATATATCCTCTTCATTAGCATAGTTTCAAGATGGATCCCCATCACAAGTTGAAAAAATCATTGAAGAAGCATTAAATTATCAAATTATCCAACTTGCAATTACTCCCCATCTTGTTGAACATGATATTGTTGGTCCCATTCACCCTTTACATCATGAACTATATACTCATCCCCACTATAATTTCATCCATCCAAATCCTTCATGCACTCACCTTGTCTAGAAGCACACTCTATCATAGGGGTTGTGACTATATCCTGATCAATTTTGAAGAAGCCAACTTAGAAATCAATGAATTTATTGAAGACATATATAGAGTGCATACCTAAAAGATCAATAGTGGTAAGCATTATGCATCTCATAACCTTTTATAATCAAGATGCCAAAAATAAAATCAAAAAAAAATTAAAAAAAATCAAAAAAAGAAAAGTGAAAGCAAAAAATAATCAGAAAAGAAATAAATTCATTCAAATTTGAAAACTATTTATATGGTGCATTGGACAAGTACCATGATGAAAACTAATTTTTGGCAAGTACCCTACACCTGGGGGAAAGCTCATTCCATTCTAATTCTCTACATTATAGATCATCCCTGCATCCTTACCCATCCTACAAATCCCATCCTTTACCATCATATGCTTACCTAAACCATCCTTTCTTATCCAACATTATCTTAAAGGATACTTACACATCCTATGCCTATCCAACCCATCTTAAAACATTTTTAATCCCATTCTTTACCATCATATACCATCCCTGAATACCTTTACCTATCAAAACCCATCCTTATATGTTTAAACCCATCCAATCCTTTCCATCATAAAACCATTCTTCTTCTAATTTTGACCTTGATAAGGAAGTGGAAATGTATTGATACATGTTCCTATAAATATCTTGTTGTATTCTTGAAACTCTATTTTGACAAGACACTTGGTTCTTATCTCATGTATTCCTTAGAGTTTAACATCTTATTTCCAATCTATTCCTATTCATCCATATTCCATATATAATTTATTCCTTCCATCCCCTACCACTCCCTCTTCGGTGCTAGAATATGTTTTCCCTTTGTTGGTATTCCTTGTATATACACCTATAAATTAAAAAATAATCCAAAAACATTACAAACCCAAAATATTCCAAAATATTGCAAAACTCAACAAAAATTAAAAAAACATTATAAACTTCAACTAAAATCCAAACCATTATAAAATCTAATTAAATACAAAAATAAAATCCAAAAAATAATCAAAAAATCTCTTCTCCTTAGTTACATACCCTAGTCATCATTTATACGGGTTACTCATCTAATAGTTCAACATTATCAAAAATAGCATATGCCAAAGGGTTCTACTTTAGCCAAGGACATCCAAAAAATGTCATTTGCTTACTTGTTTTAGTCATTTACTTACTTGTTTTCTTACCTATTTGTATAGTCATTTACTTTATTTTACATCATGGGTGTTTACTTGCTTCTGTAGTGTTTTTTTTACTTACATCATTTTCATTGTTGCAAACATTTTTTTTATCTTATATTTATTTTTGTTTCTTGTGTCTACATCACTATGCACATTACTAATGGTGTTATTATGATCTTCCATATCATGTTGCACTGAGTTTTGCCCTTATGAGTCTATTAGTCCTTACATATATCACATGATAGTCATCATAGTTTTTATATACCATTGGTGCATATTATCATATGCAATATCAAAAATCAGGTTGCTCAACTCTTATTCGATTGGAATTATTGTCACAAATTTAATACAAAGAATGAAATAAATACAAGGCAGCTATCAAACCATCTCACATTCTCAGAAGAAGCATATGTGTGTCATATCTCTTTTTCATTCATCCTTATCTCATCCATGTCTAAATAATATGATCCATCATCATTAATCCATGTAAATACTTCATTTATTCTTTAATTTTTACATATTAATCAGCCATAATCATTTCCTAATCTTTTCATTCAATCTCCCACACATGTTGATTGGGATTGATAAAATCACAATTTACATCCTTTCTCCATCATTTAATCATGATGTGTAATCACTAATCTAAGTATAGCATCCATGGTTCAATATTACGTTACATCATCAATTCTTTTTTCATATTAAGAGAACTACATCTAGCTTGATATCCACACATAGACATTATCTAAATGGATTATGTAGGTATCACTTAGAGACATGGGGTCTCTATGGTCAATTTGGCTACCACCTCCACCATGATCCATTCAAATCATTTCATCCACATTTTCTACTTCCATTTAATCAAATTTTGATATCTCCTTATCAATATTTGCAAATATCAATTTTGTAAATATTTATCACAAATTAGACAATCTATATTTTTCATTCTCTAGCATGTGGCTTACCATCATTGGGATATATCATTCCCACATCTTCTTGTGATACCCTTGAGTCTGAGTACAATCTAAGCATGTAGTCTATAAAGTGGGAAATGTACTTTTTCCACTCTCTAGCATTTAACAGCTACAAGTAAATAGTTTTACATGTAACTTCTACAATTTTGAAAACATTCATATTAAGACAAGTATCTATATTATTGATGATAGTTTTCTCATTCCCATCCCTCAATTGAATCATTATTTATCCATTTTTTTAAATTTATAGATACATTAAATCAATTCATTATGAATTTATTTTTAAAATCTCGAAACAATCTCTCAACATGAAATAAACATGACCATTTTCAAATTCAATTCATTTTTCTATTTATAGGTCCATAATTTATTATTATTATGATATATTGTTCCCACACCTACTCAATTGACCCCTAAGTCATTAGTAAATAATGATAAGTGTGCAATCTTCGAGTGGTTAAAATTGTTTATTTTCAAATCAAAACTCTAGTTTTAATTAACTAGGGGCAACCCTTTTATGTTACCAATATCTTTCAAAAAAAATGACATCAATTCTAAATTAATTTTATTTATCATGTTTAAACCTCATTTGTACCTATTTCCTCTTTTTATCAATGTTAAGCGTTTATTTTTTTCTCGCACAAACCCTTGAGGGGGCATCATCACACTCATTTTCATTCATTTGGGGAAAAATTTTTATTTTCCATCATCAACACTCTACTTATTCTATTTTTAGAAATGGTATTGCTTCACAACACCATTTTAAAGAGGGGTAAATTTAGACACCTAAATTTAATTTAGTGTTGAAATATATTTAAATTTATTAATCATTCTTATTACATTAATAATTAACATTTCCTCTTAAAATCAAATAATTGATTAATGCAAAACATTTTGAATAAGTCAATTATGCACCTTTTAATCTTTATTTTTATTATTTAAATCAGCTTTTCCACCTATTCAAACCTCCCCCACCTTTTTCTCCCTCATCCCAACCAAATCCCCAAAATTATCCACATCTTATGACTCCTCCTATGAGTTGTCAAGCCAATTGACTAAATTATCTAACCAACCCCACTTTTTCCTTAACCAGATTGAAAAGGTCTCCATATTCATGTATGAAGACTCATACTCAACCATTGATCATTTTTATCATTTAAAAATTCTAAATGATCCTCCACTGCTGGATCCTTTTCTAGGCTTCTATAAATAAACTTGCAAATCCCTATTTTTAACCATCATAATCACACTCACAATTGTAATAATATGTTTCTCAATCAATAAATATTTCATCCAAAGTAAATCAAAGTGAATAAAAATCATCCTTTTGCACCAAAATTCTACCCATTGTCCCTTTGCATGGAAGGAGTGATCACCACATTCTAGATAGAGCAAATCAGATTCAAATTGCAATGGAAGATTCTTGTATTCAAACTATTATGTTTTGATTGTTGTTTTTTTCATTTGTTTCTCTATCTTAGTTTAATTTAGCTTAGATTAAATGAATTAATTGTATTTGCATATCTAAATTTAGTTTATATAGATATATTATAAAAACCATTGTGTATCTTTTCTTTCGCTTGTAGCACTATCTCAATGATCAAGAGGATAAATCTAATCATAATTTAAAAATAGGTTAGTGTTTGAATTTTTTTTTACCTCAATACCCCCTATGTTGAGCACTAACTACATACAAATATTCCAAAGAGAGATAAAACTCTATGTAGTTATCCATACTACAATAATGTGTGTGAAATACTAGTGTAATGTTAGATGTTCATAAAATTATTATGTGATTAAATGCTTCAATTGTTATTTGTGACCTTAGATGTGTATTTATACTTTATCTCAGAGATAATAAGGATATATGTATTCAAAATTGGGAGAAATAGGGAATTTTCTCTCAATGTGCAATTAAAATTATAGTGTTTTTCAATAAGGAACCCTTTTATCTATAAAATAGTTTTAAATGTGGCTTTATAGTGATATTTTGGGAATTCTGTTATATTGGTATTTATAAACTTATGAAATGACCCATTACATTAATTTAAAATTAAATAATTAGTATTTATTTTATGGGAGGACAAGAGTGGTGAAATGAGACAATATCAAGGAGTGATGTTGTCTAACCGATGTATTTTTGCTCTAAGATTTTTTATTTAAAAAAAAAAAAAAAAAAAAAAAAACTTCTAATTTTGGAGTATGGAAAAATTTGTGGATAATTCTAAACTATTTGGTATGATGAATAGGCACATTATGTGATCATTGGTTTTCTTATACAAATGGGTCATCCTCATGGGAAATAAAGGAAAATGGTCAAAATAATATGGAAAAAGGCATGATCTAAGTGTGTAAAAAGGGTGGTAACAAGAGCATTTTTTTAATCTCAAATGTTAATTTATGTATTTAAATTTACCTCTCTTTTATTCTAGTAATGTATAAAAGTGAATTAATATATTAGAATGAAAAATCATACTTGAACTTACCTCCAAAGAATAGTCTTGGATGTGGGCCACAATGTTTAATTGTATAAAATTAGTCCTTAAGATAAAAATAAATAAGTAAAAATAAGAAAACACACACACACACACACACACACACAATAACAAGGAATGAATATATCTAATTAGGTATGTGAACCACTATGTTTTTAAGTGCAAAAATTGGTGATTATAGAGGGTAGGACTCTTGGAGATATCATTTTTATTGAAAATTTTGGATTGGATTGTGTATGCCCTAATCCTTATTTATTATGAGATTATGCTTAACAAATACATTTGTGCTTGATTTCCATCAATGCATACCCAAATGAGTTAAATAAATTTGAAATCATTATATGTATTTTAATAGATTATTCTAGTGTAAAAGGTGATCCAATTAATGCACATGGAATAAGTTTCATTTCAATTACAAAGTGGTGAAAAAATTTTAAGATATGTTTATAGTGTCTACAACATGGATAATGAAAAGCATTTCCACTCTTTCTATGAAACTAGTGAAAAATCGATCAAGGAGGTAGTCATATGCCATGCACATGCCCCCGATTTCATATTTGGTTGTACATCAATTATGAGACTAAGTAAAAATATATTAAATTCTTAGAAAAAAAAACCTATTTTCCAACATGAAACATATGCCACACATGATTCCCCCAAACTAAGCAAATCCAAGATAAAGCCTAAGTGTTTTTCTAGAAACAGAATATATATACATCTTGTTATTCTATTACTTGCATTTGTTTGTATATTGGATGAACATGTGATTTAGTTTTGCTTCTCTTGCTCTAAATGTGTTCCTTTATTTTAATTAAAGTAAATTCACCTTCATTTTTAAATTATATGCATCCTTTATTTTTATCATTCATTGTTCCTATTTAGTTTAACCATGTCCATCCAAACACAACATTGTATGAAATTAAATTTGAAATAACATGAAAATTAAGATAACACTCTTTTGAAATAAATGAAACTCATAACTCAATTGACCCCACAAATTTTGTATATACATTAGTTTGATCTAATTATTGAATATTATTTATAATGGATATAAGAAATGACAAAACACAAGTTTGTTTCTTGATATTCCATAACCTTGACATCTATAAATTGTTTGCCATATATATGAGCAGTGACAATTAAATATTATTTATATGAGGAGAGATGTGTAATTTACCCCTTTGAAACCTCATTTGAAATATTATATCTTTTAGGCATATCTTACTTTGCAAACTCTTTTTTTATGAACCCTTTATGAAAGATACTTTCTTTCTTAGGTTAAACTTATTTAGGAAAGTTTTATTCTTTATCTTTATGATATATTGCATTTACAATACATTCCTTTTGTAATCTATATTTTTCTTCTTGATATTTTTGTAATTTTATTTGCTCTAAATTTTATGTGTTTATCTTTCCTTGCTTTGAATATCCTTTTATATTTATATTTTTTGTCTTTTTTTAAAATGTCAATTCTATTTTTTTCACTTGTTCTACTTTCACTAGTTATATTGTGGTTTGGGATTGATGTATCTATTATAGGATCACCAATATCAATAATAATTTGTATTTTATTAATCAAATCAAAACAAATATTTAGATGATGTCCATGCATTATATGATATGTACAATAGTATTTTAATCTCCTTAGAGGATGTACAAGAGGAAGTTTGATAAACTTGTTTCTAAGCATTTCTCTTAAAATCTCACTTGAAATATTATTAAAATTTTATTTAATTTTTTAATCAATTTTTTTAAATGTATTCTATTTTAGCTTCCCATTTTTATATGAAGTCTTGTTAGGCACAACATTTTTAGATCAATATACAACAAATATACGATTAACACTATCATAATCTAGATTATACACATATGTAATCTGATTTTACAATGATGTGATATTTAAATTTAAATAATTATTTTAATTTATCAAATCTTTTATTATCCTTCCCATATTGATTATTTTATATTTAAGGGTTTCACAATCACAAACCCTATGCGCTTTAGATTGAATATGCATACATACACCATCAAGAGGAGATGTGGGATGTAGAGGGGGATGAAGAAGGACATTTTTTAACCTTCATTTGACACTATATAATGGGTTACCTTACCTTTTTGGATAGGGATAATATGGACCTAACTATAGTTAAAGTAGTTATTACAACCTTGAGGAGGGACAATAGAAGTTAACATACACATATAAGGTGTATTATGATTAAATTCAACCATAATTTTATTATATATTAATGTTCTCAAAAAATTTTAATAAGTTTAAGATATATGAAATACTTCTATCTAAAACCATGCAATTTGAACAATTATTCTCTAAATTATAAATTATATGCCAAGACTAACCCATATTGCCATTATATGATGTGCACAATAATGAAATATATACTACAATAGATTCATTAAGTGTTTTTGAAATATGAAAAACCTTTTTTAATAAAATCATAAAATAAATGAAATACAAAAATTAATCTAAAAATAGGTACATTGATTGTCCCATAGGCCAAATTTACTAAAAATAGTATATTAAAAAATTCTAAAAAATCAATACACTATTTTGGTGAAAATAAACAGGTTTATAATTTTATCAATATAATTTAAAAAACCTCTAATATTTTTGAAAATAAAACTATTATGAATAAAATTCTAGCCGAACAGGGTATATTGAATTGTAGGTGTATGAAGAGAAAACCTAACAATAAGATGAGAGTGAAACCCTTGAAAGAAAAGACAAATGAATTTTTGTTTCTACACCTAGAAGGGGAAGAAATCAAAGATCAAATTTCAAACCATATGTAAAAATTGTGAAATTTGAAAAAGAAGGTTGGAACCCTAAGGATAACCTACCATTTAAAATTTTCAATGAATAGATGTGTTCACCAATATGTTTTATCAATATTTTGAAAATATGTGAATTAATTTCTTAGATAAGATAAACTACTATGTAAAATCAAAATGTCATAGATATACAATAAATGACATAAATTTATTTCGATCTTATTAAATTTAAAAATATGTTAAAAATGGAAATTACTAATAAAATACAATTTAGCTATAAAAATGGAATGCAAGACTATTTCTAACACTAAAATTGATTGAGAAGTTGTGTTTGATTGTTGGTCTGAAACAAGTTTTTTTAATATCATTGTATCTAGATAGGGGTGCACAATGTTTTTATACTTAAAGAGTGCTAGTGTCCTAAAAGTGATGGTGATCTAACATTTATGTGAAAGGTTCACCTTTACCTATGTTATTTTGATAGTTTGGGAGTCTTCGATCCATCATGAAAATAACTATGTATAATCTCATTCACTTATAACCCTAGATGTATAAATCAAAAGGATAAATAAAATCATGTTGAAGTTGTGTTTAATGTCAAAAACACCTATATTGAGCATTGGATACATACCAATAATTATAAGAAGGATCAAACTCCATGTAGTTCTCACATGATATGGTAGTGTGTGTGATATAATGGTGTAATGCTAGATACTTGTGAAATTATGGTATGATTAAGTGATTCAACAATGGCATGTGATCTTTGTAGTGTATTTAGACTTTAGATTAGGCCTATTAGAGCTATAAATATTCAAAAGTGGGGAAAATAGGGATTTGCTTTCAGTGTGAAATTAGAATTATGGTGTTTTTAAGAAAGGAATCCTCTTATCTACAAAATGGTTTGAAATGTGGGTTTTAAGTGATATTTTGGGAATTCTTTCAAATTGGACTTTTTAAAATTGCAAGATGACCAATTATATAAATTTTAATTCATTAATAATTTTTTAATTGGTAGGAGGACAAGAGATATGTAACTGGACACTACCAAGGAGCATTGTTGTCCAAATGATGTGTTGTTTTACTAAGATAAAATGTTGTGTATCTTGGAGTATGGAGTAGTCTATGGATAAGATTGAACAATTTTACATGATGAATAGGGACATTTTTAAATCATTGGTTTGCTTATGGGAATGTGTCATCTACATGGGAAATGAAAGAAAATTGTCAAAGTCCTTATAATAATGCATGACCTAAGTGTGTAAAAAGGGTGGTCAAAGGTGAACTATTTTAACTTAAGTGTTAATATATGTGTCTACAAATGTACATCCTCTTCCTTTGACATATGATCACCCAAATAATAGTATTATTGGTACATTTAAAATAATAATAATAATAATAATAATAATAATAATAATAATAATAATAATAATAATAATAATAATAATCTAATGATAGTGAGATTGAAGATGATGTCTCAAATTTCAATTCATTATTCATTTGAGCTTATGCTGATTTGTAGCCTACTCATAGTGCCCTAATACAAAATAGTTCAAGTGAAAATGCTTGTACAATGAAAATTATACACACTCTTGGATATACATAAAAGGATTTGATAGAAACATATAGGATAGTCAAAATATTTTATGGAAAAAGACAAAATCTCTTGGGACACATTATGTTGCCTATTAAAAATTACACTATTATAGTTATTACTTCATTTTTATTCTTACAAGCATAGGAATATGTGAAGTTTTTTAAGGATTTCCCTGGACACATATGCTTCATGTAGTACCCTCCTTAGTACATTGATGTATCTAGTATATAAATTATAGAATGGTGGTGATAGTTCCTTGTATTCTATATGAGTATAATATTTAGCCATTATAATTACCTTGTCCAACCCCACCACCACCATAGAGTTAGAGTCAATTTATACACCCATTTAGGATTATGTTATAGAAGAAGTTCCAAAAATATTCCAAATCATTCTATTCATTCAATTATATTTCCTACTCAATTTCATACTACAAAGACAAATCATAGGAAAGTAATTGAATTTCCTAGATAGCCAATCTATCAGTGCCCATTACATTAGAGAGTCATTCAAGACTCATGACATCCAATGTTTACTTCAAATCTTAGAATATAATTATTGATAGTTTATCATGTTCCATACAGATCATAGGAACATGTTTATCCTACTATGAAAAAAAATCAAAGGATACATTCCACCTTCGATTCACTCACCATACAACATGATACTATGAGTAATTATGATGGAGGTTATAGTACAACATAAGATAATTTTTTTATTTATATTCAAATATAATTATACCTACATATGGCACTTTTTAGTTATGAAATATGACCATATCACCATACAATATAGGCATTTAATGTGAGAATCCAATTGATGTGATCCTTTGTTAGCATTATCCAAACTCTACAGTTCTAAAAATACATAAAATATAAATATCCTAAAAATATAAAAATAGGACCTAAGCATGACTTTTTTGCTAGTTTGAATTGTTTACATATGTTGTTTATTGCACTATTGATAGATTACATTTTTTTTTTCATATGCACATCCATTTCATGGTATACATGAATGAAATGTAGCACATACAAATACACATGATACATGGATACATAGATGTTAGTGTAGATACTAAAATCTGATTTATATAGTACCTTGGTATTATACACTTAGCAACCTATCATGGTTGTACCTTTCAGTTAGACCATATCATTATTGAAACACCTACATTCAGTTTATATTTGTAGCTAACTATTTATCTCTTAGTCTGACCATTGTTATTTTAATAACCAAGGCCTTTTATATAGTGTAAGAAGATCTAAACCCAATTATCATACTTCATTATCAATTTTAGACATGTACCTATTTTTTTTTATCTCTATAGACACTTGTGTCCTAAGAAGACACATGCATCGATTAAACTATCCATTTTTATACAAAGAATATAGTACCCAAAAGTCAATCAATTTGTAAAATAAATGTATTTGAAAGGTTGCTTAAGTGATTTAATGTAGAATATTTTGAAAATATATTAGTATATATACAAGATCAACCATTATTCACTCCTCACCTGGAAGTCACATACAACTCACAAGGGAATATACCAAGAAGCACTCAATCAAGTATTCAAGTGAGAAAGTCTACCCTATTTATCCTTATTTCCATATTATTCATGAGATCAATATTTATATAGGTATAAAGCATTCAAAGAGTATCCCATGATCCATATTTTCTAAGTTACAGGCCAGGTCATTTCACGTCTTTCCTTATCACACATTGAACCCTTGTATAGACACAATTAAACATAGAGGGGAGAACTATGTTAGTGTAAAACCCTCTTTAGATTATTTCCTATGTAGGAAACTCCCATTTATATAATATTATTTAGGGTTAACTCGACACTATTATCCTACTAACCCATTTTTTCCATAGTGACTCAAAGGTTGAAGAGCTAGAGTTTTATCATTTGATAAATAATGAAATCATGTGCACATGATATGAAGACATAAAAAGAAATTTGATATAAAACCCATAAGGATTCAATTGGTCACAAGTATATCTAGTCAATATTCCATACTAAATACCTATGGCAAAGTTAGACACCTGATTCAACACAACTATCCATATCCAACACAAGCATCTAAGGCCACAGAAAGTATATATTCAAAAACCGATGACTATTCTAGGATCATCATCTAGTCCACTTCCAACATGTTCTTGATCAGACCTACATACACACAATAAAACATTTGAGTATCATTTTTTATAATTTATTTTAATATTTATCAATAGTTGTACTTTACTATTTTAATAAATTTTAGTTGTATAAATTCAAAACATTGATTGTTTAATTTTTTATCAATTGGTGTGCTTACTAGATTAGTTCACCACCCTGGTATAAAATCTAATCTAATATTCTTAACCTAAATAACCCCTACTATAAGATTTTAGGGTTAAAATTTTTGTAAATGACCTTTGGTCTCCAAATCTTAGATTTCCCTAAGGTGTTCTGATTTTCCTAATTATTGTAATTATTTAGTTATAAATTTATTTATCATGGTTGTTTATTTGCTAAAATTTATATGTCTCTCTTATATTTTTATCATATCAATTTTTATAACATTTACAATGGATAAGAAATAACTTCTTCCTCTTCCTAACCCTAAAGAGGGTGATAACTACCATCCCTTTAACTAATTCCATGTTATCACTTCTTAAAGGGGTAAGGTGGATCATCTTATAATGCCAAAAGAAGGTAACCAACAAACCCTTCCTAAAACCATAGATGATATGTGTTGGTTGAATATTTTTTTGATCAACGTACTGATAAATAAAATAGGTCTGATCAGCCAAAGTAGGAATATTAGTCATCCAAATGTGTAGGTTTACCACATTAGAAGGGGACTGATATATATATATATATATATATATATATATATACATATATATATATATATATATATATATAGATACATATACATATATATATATATATATATATATATATATATATATATATATATATATATATATATGTATATATATATATATATATATGTATATATATATATATATATATATGTATATATATATGTATATATATATATATGTATATATATGTATATATGTATATATATGTATATGTATATATATATATATATATATATATATATATGTATATATATATATATGTATATATATATGTATATATATATATATGTATGTATATATATATGTATATATATATATATATGTATATATATATATATATACATATATATATACATATATATATATATATATGTATATATATATATACATATATATATATATATATATATATATATATGTATATATATGTACATATATATATATACATACATATATATATATGTATATATATATATATATATATGTATGTATATATATATTTATATATGTATATATAGAAAATAATACTCAGGGGTAGGACAAACCATCCATCTCTCTTTTTTCAGAGATGATGCATGCGGATCAAAGGAAAAACTCAAGGGAAATGACAGATAGGACTCCTCTTATTTCAAAAGTACTATTTATCAAACCACAAGAATACTCTTGGTAGTAACAGAAAAATGTAACAAAGGATGTAATAACCATCAAATCGAGATGCAGCACAAAGTCTCCACCTAAATTGCTCAAGAGTAAGATACGAAGGACAATGAGGGCACAAAGTCATCCCAAAGTCCTTTACACAAAAACGAAAATAAAACACACTAAAGGAAATTATGGGGGCACAAAGTCTCTCCACACTTGACTCTTTAGGACACCTTCCTGACTGATGTCACTAATTATGCTTGTTGAATTAAAGGAACAAAAAATATATTGAAGAAAAAGACATAAGAACAGTTTCCTCAACAACAAAGATATTACAGCACAAAGTTTGAAAAGTCACTTGCTTTCTTATTCCAGTAACAAAATATGATCAACAATCTGAGCTCAAAGTCTCAATAATACCTTACAATTTGGGTAGAGTTTCGTTATAATTATCAAAAAAGAGATCTTTTTACAATAGAAGAGAGTTCCTTATATAACCATTTTATGGACTCGAGAACAGTAATACATCATTTTGCATTAGAATCTGTTAAGAAGACAGGCTGGAACTTAGGGGCATTTTACCCATTTGATTTTATCAATGTAGGGAAATAAGTCATTCTTATTGAAAGCTTGCAACTTTCAATGTCCACCTAGTGATCTGATCTTACCTTCATCATTCCTTCTTTTCTAGTTAATTAAATCGGGCCATGGATTCAGTTTACTGTTCTATTCCTTCCTCGCTTTCTAGTAGTCTTGGCCTTGAAGTCTGTGAATTCATTTTGGTCTATAGGTTCAAAGGATCAACAGTTATTTTGTTGTCTTGAATTTTTACGTTCGCGTGCCCATCACTATGTTTTCAACAGCTAATTCACTGTGTTGAATTTGATGTCTTCAGGTGCATCACCCCTTGGCCTTCTTTTGGCTTTTTGCTTGGCACTTTTCCAGATTGGACTTGCCCTTTCGGGCCATGGCTTTGAACCTCTTGTTGAACCACTTCATTGAACCAATCGGTTGAACCAAGCTTTGAACCAAAATGGTTCAAGCCGATGGTTCAATTGAATGAACCAAGTCGATGAAATAAGCATTGAACCAAACATTGAACCCACCTTTGAACCATTTATCGTTGAACTAAAGGATGAACCAAACATTGAACCTGCTACTGATGCTTGCCGATGGAGATTTATGTTTGAACCAAGGTGATGAACCAATTCTAAAAATGACCAATTGTTAGAAACTGATTCTTTTGATTGAACCCACCTATAGAAGTCATGAAGCCTGTTAAACTTGTAGAAATGAGCCTGTTTGCAAAGTCTATAGATTTAAGCCTATAGAGTTCGTAGATTTCTAAAAAGTTTGAAAAATGAGGAATTTGAATGCTCAAGACATATTTTAGAAAGGAAAGAGATAATTGTGGTCTGTAGGACCAAAATAGTTCAAATGTTGTCCCAAAAATGCGTGATATTTTTGGGGGACAACAGTTGGCTCTAGTTGGGGAACTTCTATCAATTGCAAAAAGAATTGAAAGGAGTAGAATCTAGAATCTCCAGTGTCTTCATGTGTACCATTGGGTTATGGAGTCATGCTACCTAGAAATGAAAGGCATCAAAAACAAAAATAAACAAAACAAAATAGAATTAAAACTGTACAAATATACATATATATAGATGCAATGTTCTGACACTTCAAGAGTTGAAGTGTTTCAGATGCTACTTCTTGGAAGATAGTGAAAATAGTGCTCTATTCTGATAAACTAGTAAGAAGACATTTTTCCCCCAGAAACGGTGACGGGCGAATGGAGCTCTCCACCAGGAAACCAATTTTCTATGCCTTCCCCTTGGCTTTTTCTTCTTCTTGTTCCAAGGTAGGACGTGGTCTTCAAACTGAAAACCATAACTCCTTGCTCTCTTGGTGAAGGATTCCTTTGCCTGATTTTGATTTGTAGCAGCATGGTCCACCATCATAGCTTGTTGTTCTACTGGTCCAGTCCAACACATGATTGGATTGTCCATATCAAACTCCTGACAAACCATCAGCTCAGCATCTCATTTAATGTGAAGGAGTTTGACTTCTTCACCCTGAGCAATGTTCAATCCAAGCAACAGAGATCTGTATCCAGATGTCGAAGAAATGTTGACTTGCAAATTACATGAAGGAATAATATATCCTTGAGGAGATATCAACACAGTCCCAAATTCATCATTGGTGGAAGAATTGTTGTCATCATCAGAAGCTGATCTCCTATCAGATTTCTCTTCATTAGAGATGGAAGATCCTTCCTTGTTTATACTGCATCCCACCAATTCTCCTAAAGTCTTGTTTGGATCAATTCCTAGATTGTCAATTATAATACTTTCATTAGAAACATGAACATCCTCTATGGTAAAGAAATAATTACCCCTGCTTGAAGACTCAGACAGAATTTGTGTTGTAGGGGCTGATGTTTGGGTGACCACGTATTTTGTCTCAGACAGGTCTGCATCTGGTTCTCCATCAATGTCCAATTGCTTAGGATTGACTTGTAAGGATTTAGACTCAGTCACTTGAATTTTGGATTCCTTGACATGATCAATCATGTCAAATGACTGGAATGGATTTAGAAGAGAAGATGGGAGTTCATCCTTTTGATTTTTGGGAGTGGGAGGACTAGTTTGCAAATCTGAAGTAGAAGGTATAGAGATGTTTGATGTACTTACTTATTTGGTAATCAACGGGTACTTTGATTGAAAAGGAAGAGGGGTTCTCTGCTCAGCAATTAAAATTGTTGGTTGGGGTCGCTCCTCTATCTTCTCTTTGTCAGCCTGTTGGGTTGACTAATTTTGGAATTGGGTGAATACTGCGTGTGATCCTTTGATTACTTCACCTTCACTTTTGGGTTCATCCTGGTAATTTAGGAAACCAATGTGGGAGTCACCAATGGATTCTTCTAGATCCTCCCTAAAGAGATCAGCACCATTTTCTTGCTCTAACTCAGGTTGGAAATAGGAAACATGCTCTGTTTCTAGATATCCAACTACTGAGTTTGTTGGAGGTGCTTCAAGGGCAGGATTCCTCTGTGGGGGAGGAAGATGATTTTGTTGCCCTTGGCTTCTAGTAGCGTTGCCTTGATATAACTGATTAGGGAATGTCCTCCTTGGTATATCTCTATATAGAGGAGCAGAAGGCATACTTTGTGCCATTTGCCTTTTCAAGGCTAGCAATTCATTTTCCAAATTTTGCACCATTGGATCAATGGTGCTTGTAGATGAATATTCAGAAGATGATGAAGCTCTATTTATATTATGATCTCTCATTATCTTTCCTACTAAGATAAGGTCATCTTCTAGCTCAGTAGCCAAGTCTTGAGTAGCCTCAAGGTCTATGTGTCTAGCCCATCTCAATAGAAAACTCACTTTAGGCAGCTGTGAGTTGATGAAGAAACACATGAGATTTTGAGGTGTCAGCTGGGTGATCATGGGAATCCTATGCCTCAGCTTGTTGAACCTGGCAATAAAGTCCTTCATAGGTTCATGGGGCTCCTTCTTCATTTGTGTGAGTTAGGCTAGCAAGGCATGTGCATCTTTTGCAGGCTTGAATCTTGCTTTGAACTTGGCTTTAAGTGTATCCCAGTCAGTCACTGATCCAGCTTGCAGATTGTAGAACGAGTTTGCAACAGCACCTTATAGTGTCTCCATAAAAGCCTGACTACCACATCTTCAAATTCCACCCCTGTAACACCACAGGCTATGATAAAGGCTTCAATGTGTTCATCAGGGTGAACTATCCCATCACCAAAGAATTTGGGAAAATTCTTTCTTAAACTACGTGGGAGTTCATGCAGAGGTGGAGTTAAGTTGAGTGGGCCAAATGAGTTACCCCAGGGGCCTCGAACTGCCATGATCAGATTATGAACAATAGGGATAACACATCTAAGTGGAGTTGCTAGATTATAGGATAAAAATGGAAAAGAAATTCGTTGTACTTCAGGTTAAAGCTTGAGGCTTCAAACTGCACTTTCTTTCCTAGCAGCTCTAGTTTTGTAGACCAGATAATATAATGGAGATGGATGAAAATGGAGATGGATGAAAATGGTAAGGCTATAAATGGATAATGGGTAAGACCCAGATGGGAGTTGCCATACTCTATAATGGATAAGGGAAGGAACTGCTTCAATCTGAAACTTGAGGCTTCAGACTACACGTTCTTCCCCAGCGAAGTCGCCAAAAATTATTAGTTGAATATTTTGTCGATCAGCATACTGATAAACAAAATAGGTATGATCAGCCAAAGTAGGAAGATTAGTCATCCAAATGTGTAGGTTTACCACATCAAAAGGGGACTGATTTCTCCTCTCATCAAGAGGAGGTTCCCTATAGATAAGCTATATATATATATATATAGAAAATAATACTTAGGGGTAGGTCAAACCATCCATCTCTCTTTTTTTAGAGATGATGCATGCAGATCAAAGAAAAAACTCAAGGGAAATGACAGGTAGGACTCCTCTTCTTTCAGAAGTACTATTTAGCAAACCACAAGAATACTCCTAGTAGTAACAACAAAATGTAACAAAGGATGTAATAACTATCAAATCGAGATGCAACACAAAGTCTCCACCTGAATTGCTCAAGAGTAAGATACGAAGGACAATGAGGGCACAAAGTCATCCCAAAGTCCTTTACATAGAAATGAAAAGAAAACACACTAAAGGCAATTATGGGGGCACAAAGTCTTTCCACACTTGACTCTTCAGGACACCTTCCTGACTGTTGTCACTAATTCTGCTTGTTGAATTAAAGGAACAAAAAATATATTGAAGAAAAAGACATAAGAACAGTTTCCTCAACAACAAAGATATTACAGCACAAAGTTTGAAAAGTCACTTGCTTTCTTATTCCAGTAACAAAATATGATCAACAATCTGAGCTCAAAGTCTCAATAATACCTTACAATTTGGGTAGAGTTTCGTTATAATTATCAAAAAAGAGATCTTTTTACAATAGAAGAGAGTTCCTTATATAACCATTTTATGGACTCGAGAACAGTAATACATCATTTTGCATTGGAATCTGTTAAGAAGACAGGCTAGAACTTAGGGGCATTTTACCCATTTGATTTTATCAGTGCAAGGAAACAAGTCACACTTATTGAAAGTTTGCAACTTTCAATGTCCACCTAGCGATCTGATCTTACCTTCATCGTTCTTCCTTTTTTGGTTAATTGAATCGGGTCCTAGATTCAGTTTGCTATTATGTTCCTTCTTCACTTTCTGTTGGTCTTGGCTTTGAAGTTTGTGAATGCATTCTAGTCTGTAGGTTTAAAGGATCAACAGTTATTTTTTTGTCTTGAATTTTGATGTTCACACACCCATCACTATGTTTTCAATGGCTAATTCATTGTGTTGAATTTGATGTCTTCAGGCGCATCACCCCTTGGTCTTCTTTCGGCTTTCTTCTTGGCACTTTTCTGGATTGGACTTGCCCTTTCAGGCCACGGCTTTGAACCTCTTGTTGAACCACTTCGTTGAACCAATCGGTTGAACCAAGCTTTGAACCAAAATGGTTCAAGCCGATGGTTCAATTGAATGAACCAAGTCGATGAACTAAGCATTGAACCAAACATTGAACCTGCCTTTGAACCATTTGACGTTGAACCAAAGGACAAACCAAACATTGAACCTATTGTTGATGCTTACCGATGGAGATTTCAGTTTGAACCAAGGTGATGAACCAATTCTAAAAATGACCAATTGTTAGAAACCAATTCTTTTGATTGAACCCACCTGCAGAAGTCATGAAGCCCGTTGAACTTGTAGAAATGAGCCTGTTTGCAGAGTCTGTAGATTTAATCCTGCAGAGTCTATAGATTTTTGAAAATCTTGAAAAATGAGGAATTTGAATGCTCAAGACAAATTTTGGAAAGGAAAGAGATAATTTTGGTCTATAGGACCAAAATAGTTCAAATGTTGTCCCAAAAATGAGTGATATTTTTGGGGGACAACAATATCTGTATGGATTTTATATTCAAATCACCTAGTTTTTGTGCTTGTTAAGCCCTAAAAGATCAAATCACCACTCTGAGCAAGTTAATAAAATAGTTACAAAATCATATTACATACATGCATAATCCAAAATTTATTAATATTAGTCATGTGTTTTCATCTCTATCTACCATGGTTTGACATAAAAATAATAATATATAAGAGACTTAATCTACAAATAGTGATTCAAAAATTGAACAAAAGTACAATAAGAGTCTAAGTGAGATCCTAAGATAAATTCTTTGAAGCAAAATGATCCAACTATCTACTCTACACCCTATAAGGAGATCAAAATACTATTTTGTATATCATAAAATGTGTGGAAATAATATTGATTATTTTTCTACCTTGAATAATAAAATACAAAAGATAAATGGTAGTGGTGATCATAACATCGATAAATCTATCAAGCAACCAACTCAAATTATGAGTACCTCTCTTAAACAACAAGTGAAAAACCAAAAAGTATGGGTACCAAATGATAGTTCATAACACAAAGAATCACAAATGAAAAAATTAGAGTAAGAAAATATTCAAAATAAATAATTAGAACAATAAAATATTCAAAAGGCCAAGCTATAATAAGATATGTTACAAAAAGATCGAGAAGTCAAAGCACGACTTACATCTTTTCCTAGTGTTCAATCAAATATACATGATTATTATCTAAACCATAATGAAATAAAACATGTTGGCAATGATTAACATATTCAATAGACTTGAAATTTCAATAAGGAAACTCCAATCTATGGTGTAATGGGTTTTTCATACACATATGCTCAAAATGATATATCACAAGTTCAATAATAACCTAATAAGTTCCATCTCTCCTATACTAATGATTACATTGATGATTATGATCATAATAATATAGAATATTGGCATAATTCTAATGATATTGATTATGCATCATATGAATTTTACACACATGATATATAGGGTATTCATAGAGGCATCCCCTTTATGGGCTCCTTGGCTTCTAGTATCACTTTTAATTTCTCCATGGCTTATGTGCATATCAATTAAATATTCCATAAATTTATAAATAAAATATTCTTAAAATACAAAAACATTCAAGTAAGTTCCAAAATACAAAAATATCCAACATGTTCCTAGTTGTATTATTTCTTATAGATATGTTATTTATTCCATGTTAGTAAATAACATGTCATTATTTTCTATATACACATATTTTTCACATATTATTTGAATGTGATATAGGCATACCTAGACATATAATATATGCACATATAGATGTTGGGTCTTCCCTCTACTCATGTCATAAGTAAGTTTTGGGCATTTGCTTTTTTGATCATGATACACTTAGGTTATATTATTCTATGATCACTTTCCACTATCATGTTTGAGATTCTATACTTACACATGCTCATGTCATTGCTCATATACTTTCACAATGTACTTGATATGTTATGTACTTAATTATTTTTGTTAACACATATTTTTAAGAACTAGTATGCTATGTTTATGTTGGTTACTCTCATTCCATGCCTTCCTTTTTTCACTTCCTTGAGTGTTTTTCCTTGGTTTCTATTTTCTTACATTATCTTACTTATTTGAACATCTAAATGATGTCTTTTGATTATGGATCTGCTATGTACTTAATTATTTTTGTTAACACATATTTTTAAGAACTAGTATGCTATGTTTATGTTGGTTACTCTCATTCCATGCCTTCATTTTTTCACTTCCTTGAGATTTTTTCCTTGCTTTCTATTTTCTTACATTGTCTTACTTGTTTGAGCATCTGAATGATGTCCTTTGATTATGGATCACATGCTTTAATTTTATTATTTTGACATTTTAATGTATCATTATTTGTTGTATGGACATTTTAATGTGTCATTATATTATTTGTGGACATTTGATTAAGTCATCTCCTTTCAATTATGCGGCATTTGAACATGAATATTATATGAGTTCTTCTTGGACCATTTCTTTTTTCTTTGATTTTTAGTGTTTGTGTATGTGTGTTTGATTCATTAGTGAGATTTTAATCTCAATCTCTATTAGTTTACATGATCTATATTATGCATCTTCAAACTTGATGTGATCACATAATACATGATTCAATTTTATATATACCTAGATATGTTATTTGTATATGCTACATGATCCATACACGACTTATGCAGTTATAATATACTTTTGATGTATGGTAACAACCATGTTTTATTTGCCCTCAACTAAAAATGGGGGAGGCATATCCATTGGGTCATGTCATCGAGGCATGACTTCCACATTTTCACAATTTTATATTACAATCGGAGAAAGTTATAGAAACATGTTCTCCACAGTTGCACTAGTTTTTATATTATCAAGATTAATTGGGGGCTTGTCATAGAAACATGCCCTCCAAATATGCACTAGTTTTTACAATTTAGCATATTTCATATTTATATGATTCATATACATATTTGTGGTAGCATTCTATATGTTGGTATTGTTATTATACCCAGATTTTAGATTAAGACATTTATGAGGTGCATATGCTATCCAAGGTCACATAAAATTATAAATTCAAATATTTTTACATATTTCAAATACTATTATGGATTTTTATTATACCCAGGATGTACTATTATAGATTGTTGTTGATTTTATTTATTACATTAGTCATTTCACCTTTGGAAGGTTATTGATTAAATCACTCATTCGTACCAAATTTATAATTTATATTTGATTAAATCATATAATTTCACTAGAATTATAGTTTGTATTTGATTAAATCATCCACACTCACCAAATCTATAGTGTTATTTGATTAGATCGCTCACACCACTAGGTTATGCACATATTTGGGTTATACTATTGAAATTAAATAAGCTCAATGGTCATGTTGTAAATCACCTTTACACCAAGATTGGGGGAATTTTTTCCTCCAAAATCTATATATTTATGAACTTTTATGTTAAAAATGTCTTAATCTCTAATTTAATGCTTCATAATGAGGTTTCCTTTCAAATCAAATTTATAAAATAAAGATTGTTACATCAACACACATGTGTACTCATAGCCTTTTTCTTTTTGCTTTAAATAGTTTCAAATTTATACATTAGTTATATATTGTAACATGATCTTGGTTAAAATTAAATCATCATCAAATTACTCAAGTTGGGATCACATAAAGACAATGTGTGTACTCTCCTAGGTCCACATTTATTTTCTTTAAACTAGAAATATCATCACTAGATTAAAGGGGCTACGGGTGGAGTGGGTAGGCAAATGTAGATACTAAAATATAATTCATATAGTACCTTAGTATTTTAAATTTGGAAAATACATAGCATAGCTATACCTTTCCATTCTAGACCTTACCACTGTTGAAAGGATCGTATTCACTATCTCTTTGTGCCTAATTACTAATATCTTAGTCCTACCATTACTGTTATGATGATCTAAGACTTTTATATTATGAATAAATAATTAAACTGGATTATTATTACTCAATACCAATTTTGTACTTGTACTTATTTTCTAGCTTTCTAAACACTTGTCTCGTAGGTAGACACATGCATCGATACAACTGTCCATTTTCATAGAAAGTGTCAAGTGCCCAAAATTCATCCAATTTTCAATATAAACATATTTAGAAAGTTGGCCTAAGTGATTTAATGAAAATATTTCCAAAAGGGATATATATATATATATATATATATATATATATATATATATATATATATATATATATATATATATATATATATCAACACTCATTAATTCATCACCTGGTGATCACATACAACTAACAAGGAAATATACCAAGAAGCACTCAATCAAACATTAAAGTGAGAAAATTTGCCCTATTTTTTCCCTCTTTTCATATCAATCATAGAATTAGTCTTTCCATAAATATGAAACATTAAAAAATTAGTTCATGAACCATGTTTTCTAAGTTACAAGCTAGGTGATTGCACATCTTTGATTATAACACATTGTACCCTTATACACACACAAGACAACACATAGGGTATAACTACATTAGTCTAAGTCCCTCTTTGAAATAGTAGTTATGTAAGCATCACCCATTGAAATAGGGATCTTTGGAGTCAACTCAACACTGTGAGCCAACTAACCCATTTTTATCATAATCAATCCAAGCATGCAGAGCTAGGGTTTTACCATTTGAAAAAGAACTATAAACTATGAATAAAATACGAAAACATCAAAATAAATGTGATGTAAAACCAAGAAGGATCTAATTGGTCACATATATAAAGTTAATATTACATATAAGATACCCACAAAAAAGTTAGACACCTTCATTGACATAATTATGTAGATCTAATGCAAGCTCTGAGGCCACAAAAAGGAAATTTTGATAAACTGATGATTATTTAATGATCATCATCTAGTACACTTCCAATCCTATTATTTATTAGACTTGCATGTGCACAGTAAACTAGCTAAGTATTATTATCCTTTACAATGTATTACAATATCTATCAATAGTTATATTTTAGTATTTTTTATCAATCTTAGTTCTATAAATTTAGAATATTATTTATCTAAGTTTTCTATTAATTTATATATTATATAGGTAGTTTATCACCCTTTTACCTTAAACTAATTTATCTTATTAACCCTAGAAAACCCACATATATTCCAAATTTTTGGTTAAATAGTTAGACATTCATACACCAAGGGGTAATACAAATGTTGGGGGAATATTATTCCACATGTCACATTATTACAGGCTATCTATTAGTATGACATTTTGATTTACCATGTTCAACTATACTAGTTTCTTATATATGTTTAATTATAAATCCAATGCTATATAGTGCTATATTTCATGGAAATGTTACTTTACTATGTTGTGACATAGAGATACTTCGATGGTGTAGACTAGCTTACTTTTTATATGCTTCATTAATGTTATCTCTCTTTGATAATATGATAGCCATTATTTTTCTATTTATTATGGCCCTTGGCCTTTTTTTTAAGATATTTATTGTCCCTTATATGTGACCCTTGGCCTTATGTGAAAATTTAAGTGCTATTGTGTATCCCTTTATTATGTGCATCATGGCCATGACATTGTTTGTGGAGCTTATTGATTTTTTATATTTTATGAGTGGCATGATCCATATCATGCACCTCCTATTTTGTGTGAGTGCCATGATTCACATCATGCACCTTTATTGTGTAGTCTATTAAATTTTTATATTAGTAATGGTTAATAGTGTATTCCTTACACACACACACACACACACACACACACACACACACACACACACACACACACACACACACACACACATATATATATATATATATATATATGTTTCATACCTGATTTGATGATATATCCATTAATATGATGACATAATATCCATATGTTACCAAGGTTCTACATGAATACATGTTCTACAAAACATGATATAGTGAAATATTTTATTTTGAGATGAGTGAATCATAAGCTACATCCCTCAACTAAAAATTGGGAATATTAGTGGGATTATCATATAGACTTAAGCCTCCGTGAGAAAAAAACTTCATATTTTTACATAATTTACTGGATTCAAATGTTTCATAGTGGTCCAAATAACACATTGATCATATATAAAAATAATAATTTATATGTGTCATATAGATTTTAGGGGCATATCCCATACTTAAGTACTCATTTTATAGGGACATGAGTTACAAGTTTTCATATTCAAGTACACTTGGATGAATTTTCCATGCATATGCACACAATTTTATAGAAACATAGTTTATAGGATTTCAGATATTCACATATTTAGACACATTTAAGGGCATATATAATGCATATGCACACTTTTAAAATATCATGAGATACAATTTCTTATATTTGGAACAAAAATAACATATAGATGCACATAATTCTATATAATATTGGTACAAATTAATGGGGCATGAAAATTGTACATGCACATACACACTATTTCTATTTTTTATGGCACCTAGAAGTGAGCAGCCTTAAATATATAAGTATGTTGGAAATGTTTGATTCATTTTTATTGATGTAATGTGGTTGAGGTTAAACAATGCTCAATGGCCTTAGCATTACTTAAATCAATCACAATGTATGGATGTTATCTTTCATCTTAGGGTTAAAAGATTAGTTACACAAGTGGTGTGGTTAAGGTTCAATGATGCTCAAAAATCTTGACACTAATTTTTCATGAGGTTTGGTGCATGTTTCTTTCAAACCCATTATATTTCTTTACATAAATTGGGATTTTATCACCCCCAATTATACAAAGGGTTTAACAAGAGTAACCATTATCCATGTGCTTCAGCAGAAGGCACATTTATCCAATGATTCAATAAAAACATCATGTCAAAAAGTTATAGGGAAACATGATTCACCCACTTACATGTGTATTCATTCATTGCTATTCAGTTTCAATTTTAAATTAATTCATTTTATATTTCATTTCATGGAGATTGATTGCTACATGTTCAATGCAGATTTTGTTTGGAGCAAGCTATACATTTGGAGCATCTCCGCAATAAAAATTTTGTTTTACACACTCAGATACATTTATTTATCATTTTCTTATAGTATTTGTATTGAATTTCAATACTATAATAAAATGGGATCATTTATGGATACTAAAATATGGTGTTAAATAATTGACAATGCCAATTTTGTCTTGCCTTCACCTTACATGAGTTTTGCATACATTTATGACTCTCATTTATTATTCTATCAAACCCACATGCTTTTCATGGATTTGATCATCAAAATTTATTATCAATAACCTACAATAATTCCTTATTCTATGCAAATATTAGTCAATTATCATACTCATATGTCTCCAAATCATTAGATCAATATTTGTGCCTCTTAAATAGAACCATTAAATTCAAACTGTATCAAAATTTTGGTATTATCTAAACCTAAAAAATTACCTTGTGCCAAGCAATAGTCTCATTTCAAATTCAAATCATGCATATGGGTCAACATGTGCATTTCATATGTCGGTAGCATGATAAAGTACTCAAAGAGTCTTATATAAAGAGACAATAGGTCTAATCTTATTTCCCTAGCTAGCACTTATCAAAGAAACACATGTACACTATTACATATTGAAAGGGGTGGCCCTATTCTCTCTAAGTTACCAATGAGTCACAAGAAGCAAGTTTTGCCCAAGTTTGAATTGCTTCAAAATCAAAGCCAAAGTTTTCATTTTCTAATTGTTGAAATCTATATTACAAGTTGCACATATTGAATTAGCACTATTTCACACATACATGTACGGTAAGAACTATACGTCATTTGACTTCCCTCTTTGGAGAATTGGATATGTATGTTGTATTTAGCTATTTAATGGGGAGTGGTTGGATTCAAATCAACCCACCTTATTTCTCATTTTTTAGGCCTGAACCTAGTGTCAGAAGTGGACTTAAGGTTTCAAAATAAGGAGAAATACTTCTTTGTATTGTGAATATTCAAACCTTAGGATCACACATATAGACAAAAGAGAAGCATACACATTGACCTATTTTGAAATTAGGAATTAACATTCACATAGACAAAACTATCAAGTTTGGTTGTTAACATTAGAAGATACCAACTAGAGGTTGATATTATTGTCCATACATGCCCATAACTCCAATTCTTGATATGAATGACTTGTGATCTATTTTCCTACCTTTCCTACAGCCTACATTCAATCTAAGACCTACACGGTTTAATAAAATGCTAAGTATCTAATCCCACTTAGTATTATCCCTAATTAGTAATTGCAAGTGTCAAATCAACTTCTACATTTTATATTCATATTTATGCTTAATTTTAATACATAAAATTTTGAATACTACACATGGTTAAATCTTGTTAACTTAACTAATCCATAATAAGATTTTTTTTTTAAATACATTAGATTTTTTTACTCAGACACTTTATCAAGATTATAAGTTTAGGCTCTAGATGCATGTCTAAATAAGAGTGCATTGTCTTAGAAACCTTTGATCATAATCAAATTATTTCATGATTTTCATATTACATTTGGATGCCTATTTCTAGGTTCATATTTCTATGACATTTGTCTCGAAATATTTTATATAAAGATATGCACTTTATATCCCTATGTATTTACTATATTTTTATTCTATTTATGAATTGATAGTTATTATTATATTGTTCATATATTTTAGATATTTAATTAAAGATGACTCATTTAAATGTCTAATATATATATAGGGGGGTGTGTGTGTGTGTGTGTGTATATATATATATATATATATATATATATATATATATATATATAAACATGTATATATCAATAATAATAATAATAACTTTTAATATTTTTTAAACTAAATTGATCATGAGAATAATTATTTATAAAATCTAAACTTTAATTTTATAATATTATAACTTTTAAAAATAAATTAATTTAATACAAATCAACTTTAAACATCAATGTATCCCACTAACACATTACCAACATTAAATATTTCAAAGTGTTCACTGAGATTTAAATATGTGCAATCCAAGAAGAAGCCCACCTACTTCATCACTTTGAACGACCCCACTAGTGAACCACCTCATATGGGGAAAAAAGATCACTATATATTCTTATAATTTCTTATTATTAATACCAATTGATACTCAAAATCACTGTCTAATCTTTTCATTTCTTTATACGGGGCCTATTCTCATTATTACAAAGTTATAAAAACAATCAATCCATAGATTTTCTTGGTAGAGTCTTTAAACAATACATTTCTTTTTGGAGGCAACTTTCAATAGAATATTAGGGAGATAGCTCCATTAAAATGATTCCTCATTAAATTTTAATATTAACCATGCAGTAGACAATGAAACTGGGGCAGATTATATATATATATATATATATATATATATATATATATATATATAATCTCGATTAGTTCCAATTAAAAAATAACTAACCGTACAGGGTGAAGATATATATCGAATCACATACCCTGACATTTATTAGTGTTAGAAAAGGTTGACAGTTTGACACAATATGCACGTTGCCTTTCGTATATCTCTAACGTTGAGATTTGTCGGCCACCTTTGCCAAGGAAAATTTGACGACGGCTAAATCTGATTTATGGTTATTATACTAAGTTTTTCAGCTTTTAATAGCCATTCTGCAATACAACTTAACAGATCTATTGTTATATCAAAATTGAATATGAACACAACATGTACATAACATTCGCACAATATTTTATAAGGTAAAAAGAATTTGGAATGTTTTTGAAAATTAGCAAATGTTAATCAGAATAGTAAAATTATAAGATATATCAAAAATCATAGAAATTATGTATGACGGGTCAAATTTTGTTGTAGATTTGGACATTCATCTAATTTGTTATAGTAAAAATTTATCATTTTTGATATTTTCTTTTTTATTGGGAAGGTTGGGATGACAAACTAGACAATCCTTTTTTGTGGCTTCTTTCATTTATAGGGTTGCTGGCCTCTTTTATTTAAATTGGTGGTTTCAGTAACTTTATCTTTTATATTAATGTTAGCATGATGTAGAATTTTTGATAGTTTTGGTTTCTCAAATTTTCAATATATTTTGTTTTCGAAGTGTGCTATTATATCATTCGTCTTTTTGATCATTCATATATTTAGTTTTCCAAATATATAATTATTATTTTCTTGAAACTATATCAAATCAAAAAGAAAATATTAGAATACCTAATGCCCTGTGTAGTAGATCCGAGACATTTAAGCTTTATAGCAATGGATTTTATTTTGGATATTTCATTTTTTATTAACTTTGCAAAACTAGAAATGACACTATTGTTGATAATGAGATTACAGCTTACTGATATGTTATTAATGATATAGTTTGTATTTATTTCAAGGGTATGTTTTTAGAGGTTTAGTATTAGCAAGAACTGTATAACTATTGGGGAGGGCTCTATGCAATGTGAGCATGATCCTTTAGATATATTATTACCAAACTTTTTACCATACCTTAGAACTGTATAATTATTGGGGGAGGGCTCTATACATTGTGAGCATGATCCTTTAGATATATTGTCACAAAGCTTTCTACCATTAACATGCAAACAAGAGTGGAACCACTCGCATAGTCATTCTCCACCCCTTTTTTTTTTGAAAAACTCAAAATCTTTAATCATATGTCAAAACTTTACAAAATCATCTTGTTAGATTTTATCTCCACATAATACTAATCATATTAAGTTGCTCATTCTTTTGATAAAAAGTTCTTATACCTTTAACTACATTTATAAAAACTCAAAATAAATGATTGGTACCAGAATTTCCATCCATAAATCCTCTACTTTACCTCCCAAAGTGATCCACCACCACCTCTGTAATACTACTCCTTGCACTTTATATTTCACACTTTTCAATTATGTATTTTGATAATTAAATGTTCTAAAACTCCTAATGTATGTCACTGATATTAATTTTAGGCTGTCAATATCAACTGGCCACAATTTTATTTTAAATTATTTTATACTACTCCCTTTTCTTCAATTAATAAATATGCCGATGCGTTTTCCATAGAAGAGAAATCTCAGAAATATGTACTTTGTCTGCCATAAACTGTCGTGGCATTTAAAGGGAAGGATGAAAGGATAACTTCCATAATGTTTTCCTTTTAAAAATCGAATAGCTAAGGTCGACAGTCAAAATGTACTTTTTAAAAATGCTTATGACCACAAAATCATATGCACCAACTCAACGACGGAATTGGGATTTCTTCTAAAAGAGAGGACCGACAAAATATACACTGCAATTATGATAATATTGTAAATTTAAGCAAACCAAAAAGTTTAAAGAAACGAAATGCTCCTTAAGTGATAAATCCAAATCGAGCATTTGGATAAGCAAGAGCAGTTCTATCATATGTAGTTCGAACATTAAGAATTGAAACGAAAATTAAGAATTGAAAGACAATAAGGAAAAAAGAGCACATCAAAATACTCGAAAGAATGCTGTTTTTGTAATGAAAATTGAAAGCATGTGGTTCATATGTCATGTCAGTTTTCTACATATTCCTATTGGAAACTATTGGATTGTGCACATACCATTAGATCATACATATTATTTATATATATAGACAGATAGACAGTTTAGATCATATTTCTGAGCATTGGCCTTCATTCTAGTTTTGGAAACTATGTTAATCTTCTTGGTTTTGGATAACTTTCTTAATGTTTTAACTTACACATTAAGATTATTCTTTGATTATAATATTATTTAATTACTAGGCATTTAATATATGAGATTATTATTTGCTTATATTATTATATAATTATTAGACATTTAAGGATGTAGATCTATTTAACCTCAATACATTTATATGTTGATGACATTCACTTTAATTCATTTTGTTATTGGCAACCTACTTAGATTTATGTATATGAGATATCTATGGTGATGTTATTTCTATCTATGTATCGCACTTGACATCTAAGTTTTTATCATATTGCAGATTGTATTCTATCTCTCTTTCTCTAGTGTGATATAGTTTTAGATGTATATATCTATTTAGGATTGAGACATATATATGTATGTTCATGAACTTATCACGTGTTTGGTAGATTCATGTGCACATATATTTCATGATATATATGAACGACATGCAAGACATTTAGATACACATGATATATGGATACATAAATATTGAACATTCTTACAATCAAATTTATAAGGCCTTTTAACAAAACTATAACAAATATTCATCACCATTATGTCACATAAAAACTCATCTTCATAAATACTAATCTAAAAAAATACCAAACATTGTTTATTTACAAGAACTTGATGTTCTCTCAACAACAAATAAACCTTATAACATTCAAATATAAAACTCTCTTCAACATAATTTTATCTACAATCTCTTATGAAATAATATTATTTGTGCTTCCACTATTAACAATCAATTTACAACACTTACCATCAGATTTGTAAATGGTTTTGAATAAATTCTTTCTCTGTGTAGGACTATTTTCCTCTTTTGAAGGTTTCAACAATATCCTCTTCATCGTGAGAGCTACTCCAATCTCTAGTTCATCTATGTTATGAATAAACACAACACTTTCTTCATATGATTGTGCAATATGAGCACTTACATTGATTCTTCTACTTCCTTCAGTATGTATATAAGGACACTTAAATTCTCTTTGGCCAACTTAACCATATCTAAAACATTTTCCATTAAATTCATGACTTCTATCTCGTCCATAGGTATAGAATCCTCCACCTCTAAAATTACCTCCACCCCTCTAGGTATTACCACCATTATCTTGTGAAGTACTTACTTTACCCTCTTGAATTTTCATAAAATAACCTCTGCTAGTTCCACATCCATGCATGAATCTTCCTCTTCCCCTTGATGTTCCTCCTTGATTTCATAATAAATTTTCATCTACCTTCAACACATATTAATAGGATTCTTCCACATCATACCAAATTTATATTGAATTGCCATGCACAATCCATTCACATATATTGATATCTTCTCAACACCATCTTCCATATGACCCACTCAGATGGTAATTATATAGTACTCCTCAGTGTATTCTTTGACACTCAAATCCATTTGTCATAGGTTTTGGAGCTTCCCAAACAAACTCATATTATAACCTACATGAATGAATTTAGCATCAACAAATCTATTCCATGTCCTAATATTTTATCTACCTTTTCATACTCTCTCATCTTGTAAATATTCCCACCATAAATGTGTATTACCTTTAAAATTTACACTAACAAACTTAACCTACTTAGGATCTTCTATACGTTCATACTCAGAGTAAATTCTCTAACTTAGTGATCTAGTCATTGAGCTCTTCAAGATTAAAATTTATAGAAAAATTTCCAGGGTTCAATTTCAATTCACTTGTCATCTCGCAACAAATCACAAGAAATCTTTCTTTAGGTTCATCAATCTCTTCTTCTACATCTTGATCTTTAGGTGCTTCTTTCATAATCTTTGTATCACTTTTATTGTTTAATACTTTAATTCCAAAATGTTGTGTGGTTTCCACAACTTCCATCCTGGTTTGCATTTCTATTATTACTTATGTCATGTCTTCTAATCTAGGTTTTGTAACCACTCAAGCTCTTTTTCCACCTAAACCTCCTCTATTTTCCATTTCCTCATAAATCAAGATCTAGATACCAAATGATGATACAATATTAAATGGTGATCTAATATTAAAAATAAAAATCACTTACACTTTACACCTTCTCCCTAATGATCTCATTGAAATATGTCCACAACTACTTTATACATGCACTCGTAAATAGAAAGCAAAAATAAATAACAAGGATTTAAACCTTGATATGGTACCAAAAGACGCAATCATGATTAGGGATCTCAATTAAGAAATTTCTTAGACCACACAACCTTCAGAATACTTAGTGTAAATTGTAATAAAATGCAACAATAAGAATTCATATATTTATTTATTTCAATCAGAAGGAAATACAACAAACATAATTACACAATTACATCATGATCTCGCAACAAGATTCATTTTAATATCAAAAACATATGTCTCAACTTTGATAACTCACAATCTTTGAAAAATAAATTCTTTGATTCAATATCTATCCCATCTCCAACCTAAGTGTCATTTAACACAGGCATAGGGGCATGCTTATATAGATACAATATCCAAATACTTAGCTTAAGTGATTTTACCCCACTGATAGTATTTACACATCTTATTGCATCTCAACCATTAATTATCTTCACATTTCCAAGGAACAAGAACACGTTAGAGATCAATTGTCTTAAAACATGTCATATACATTATTAAATGAATATGTATCTACTTCTATGACATTCAAAATTAAATTCCTATAATCATTAATGGATCCAAATAAATATAAATTTTCACGACATTAAAGGTCTTTAAAACAACAAACCTTTGTAATATGACTCTTATGTTTGCTCAAGGATGATAAATAACAATACTATTGTTTCTTCAAATGATCTGAAACTTGATGCATAGCTTGTAAAATGAATAAAAATTGACTCTAAGATATCTCCTCTAATAGTTTAACATTTTGGTAAATAATCATCTCAAACAAATACCTTACTTCAAGAAGTGTCATAAACTAGTAGAAACATACATAACATCTTCACATAGCTACGCATTAATAAAATATTCTTACAACATATAAAAATTGGTCTCTAGAACTCAATTATACAATAATTTGATATAAATGTGAATAGAAAGATACATGGAACATTACAAACACAAATGTTCTCTCATGAAACTTAGAACTACACTAAACAAGGTGCACATAAGGATAACACAAAGACAATCAACACAAAAAATAAGACTTTCATAACCTCTCAACTAAACATAAGTGTGGTAAGAAGCCTTATACAACACAACACTTAGACAAATTTCTAAACTAACATATTTTTGGTTGATGCAATATTACTCATGAACCCAAATGTGTCTGCATTAGTCATCTTATATCAAAAGTATGAGAAGGGTTTTAAATAAAACATACAAAAAAGTATGATTAATGTATATGACTAAAGGTGAGCACACACAAAAGATATATCTATAGGTATAGGCACAACATTCAAAGGTTTCATAGACCTGCAAAGTCAACAATAATGGTAACGATAGAGCTTGGATAGTAACAATCATTGTAAGGGTTTGTGCTTCACCAACAGTGTTTTAACAGGGTTTAGGATTCTTTTTTCTGATTTGAGTGATCAAAGAATAGATACAAATCATTTTTAAGCACTGTGATGAATGTAGTAAATAACATAAATCTTAAACTAATTAAATGTATATCTCTTCCATTTTTTGTCAATTTTAAATATAATAATGGTAGTATCAATCCATCCTTTATATTCAAATTCATATGACTATCATCCTATTTTATAGAATCTAAATATTCATAGTTTTATATTATTTAGATCACATCAATCACACAATAAGTAAAGTTCATAGCTTCACATATATGTTATCCATAAACATTGTTTAAATAACACTATTTTTCAATTTTTTTTTGTAAAGAATTATCTAAATTTAAAAAATTGCTTTATGTTTTATTACATGAATAAAGATTTAGTATAAAACACATTATTATTTAGCTTCGTTTTATTTTCAAAACATTATGCTCACAAAATCTTGCAGAAGCATGAGATTATACTCCAAACATTTTCTAGATCATGATAGTATGGTCTAGACAGACAACTCATAGGGCCCACAAAATTAGAAGAGAGAAAACAGAAAGAGAAAAAAGTAGATGCAACAACATAACATAAAATTCTCCAATAATATTTAATTTAGATTAATAAAAAAATAATAAGATTCATTTTTGGGTATTAGTGCTACACCCCGCTCACGATTAGAAATGTTTTCTATAAATCATAAAAGAATATTTTGACATTTTCACAGGTACTTGACATTTAAACAGGAATGTCATACATTTATAAAGTGACAGTTTAAGTAATATAATTTAAGAATGTATTCCAAATTTTTTGGAAATTTCAATCCTCATGATTCATTGCCACTGAATCGACAGAGTCCTATGAAACTGCATTCCTATACTTTGTCATTAGTACAGCCGCCATGAGAGGTAGCTACTAATATGCTGAGATATATATAGTGTAGAAACACAGGTAGTTTCAACACAGTACTTTATTAAAATGATTCTTCGTCAAATTTTAATAATGAAAAGAAAAATAGATAAATAATCCCAGTGAAAAATAATTGATCGACAGAGTCCTATGAAACTGTGTTCCTATACTTTGTCATTAGTACAGCCGCCATGAGAGGTAGCTACTAATATGCTGAGATATATATACTTTAGAAACACAGGTAGTTTCAACACAGTACTTTATTAAAATGATTCTTTTGCCAAATTTTAATAATGAAAAGAAAAATACATAAATAATCCCAGTGAAAAATAATTGATCGACAGCCCTATGAAACTGCATTCCTATATTTTGTCATTAGTACAGCCGCCATGAGAGGTAGCTACTAATATGCTGAGATATATATAGTGTAGAAACACAGGTAGTTTCAACACAGTACTTTATTAAAATGATTCTTCGTCAAATTTTAATAATGGTATCACTAACCCGGATGACTTAAAATTAAATGAACATTCATATATCAAAATAATCTCCGGGTGAGGGATGGGAGAGAAAATTATTTTGAAAGTAATTTTGGGAGTGGATATGCCCTGATCCTTAATATTAAGGTGAAGGAAGGTCGATTATGGTGCTGTTTCAAGGAGCCCTGCCCCAGGGAAAACGTGGAATTCAGATGCTGCCAAAAACCCAAAACTCATATTGTACACAGGTTATTATTATGACTAACAACCTACTTCCTGATGAGGGAGGCAACACAGCAGGTGACAAATCTTGAAGGTGGAAAGGAATGGAGAAGGGCTCCAGCTTTCTGCTCAAACTTCTCAAAAAGCATGTCTGCACGCTCAATACCAATGTGGGCCTCAACTAAACTGCCCACAAAACTTTTAACGCACTTTGCCTTCATCTTGGCAAACGTATTTGGCTCCTTTATCCACTCCTCAAATTCCTCTTCAGACATGGTCGGTACCCCTTCACACACTTCCACTCTCCCAATATCAAAATCACCACTCTTGTCTACTGCTTCTCTCAACTCAATTGCATTTGGGAAGTACCATGGAAGGTTAAAAGAATTTCTCAAATCCAAGCTCACAATTCCCTGTAAAAAAAACAAAAAACATCACCATTTAAATCACATCATTATAATAACCCTAATATTTAAAACACAAATTGAGTAAGGGAAGTAAAATTTATGCCTCTGTAACAAGATCATCCCATGCATCTTCAAAATCCTGACCACAGAATTCACCTTCCACTGAAACTTGTTGAGCAGGGGGTGAAGTGTCTGGCCTTCCCATCAAACACAGAAACAGTACACCTCCTGCTGCCATCTCCTGTGCTCTGCACTTCATGAAAGCAATGAGATCCTTGTGAGACTGCTTTGAGTATATATCTACAATATCCTGCCTGCCTCTGTTGATCCACACTCTTCCTCTGTTGTAAAAGGGTGAATCCTTGTGCTTAACAGCCTCAGGCACCTGATATAGCAATCGTATTCAGTCACATGTTACAAAAAGCCATAAACCATTGTAAATGCCAACTTCCAATGAGATTATAACATCTAGACCTGAAATAGCATGCAGCTACATGAAAAAATAACAAAAATTTGAAATACTATTGAGTGGTTACCTCTGAAATCCAATGAAGAGCCATTATAGAGAAGCATACATGAATACTTGAGTTGGGAAAAAGGACATGGTAGAAGGATCCGGGCACTCCAGCAACAAAATATGGACGATTGGGCCTGTCCAACAGATTGAACAGCCCATTGAAGTCATTGGATGGCAAATCAATGAGGAAAGCTTGGAACTGTGGAGATACAAGCTGTGGTGATCCATTGCACAGATTTGTCAGTGTCCTCACTACAAAGTCCACATCCGATATGGTATTGAGACCGGTAGCACAGCCAAGATCTGCAATTCTAAGAGGACCCTCCTTGGGGAATGTGAGCATCTCAATGGCTGCCTTAAACAGAGGTTGCAGTGCATGGAAAACATACCTCTGTCTTGTAGAGTTTTGTGCATAACTTGCATCACCATTGCCTGCATACATGTGTAGAATTCCATGTAGTTGGGCAGAAGAATTCCTTTTCTCAGTCCCATTCTCCACTTCTATTCTCTGGATTTCACCTGGCTCGCCCTGATTGTCCACACAACCATTCTCCATTGTAGGCAACACAGCAGAATCTCCAAGTTCTTCAAAGGAAACAGTCGGAATATGAGGACAAGCATACTCGGTGGAGATATTTATAAGAAATTCTCTTTCGTTTGTCATTGCTTTTTTTTAATCTTCTGCAACCAGTGTGGTGGTATTAGAATTATTACCCCCATCTATTAACAAAATGACAAAATTAATAGATACTGAGTAAAAAAGGGCGAGACTCGGTTCTTACCCCACCAGATACCTTCAGTCCCCAACCTTATTCGTGCAGCATTACCTGCTAACTACAACGGTCCATAATAGATACCTGTGTTAAATTTTGAAAGGTAAAGAGTCTGTCCCCACCTTAGGGTCATCACAATCTGGTGGCACGATAACTGTGCAGATACCTTCCAATAGCTGGAAAATTGACCTAAAATGTACGTTGTGTTTGATTTTCTTGAGGTCTTTTTCAATTCCAACGGAAATGCATCCTGCTCCCTAATTCGCGCAGAATGTTATGGCAATCACTTATGACGGTGATTTTACGTCTTGGATTTTTTTAGGACCGTAGTATAGCATTCACCAACCTACGAAATAGCTGTTCAAATACCAAAAACAATTCACAGATAATATACAGCACAGTAATAATTAGGATAAAATCACATTCACCAACCTAAGGACTAGTAGGTGTACCGAAAAGCACAACAAAGAATATACAATACTGTAATATTTAGGATCAAAGGTGGACAGTAAAAAATATGGTACCAAACGCGCCCCCCCCGCCCCCCTCCCAAAAAAAAATAAAAAAAAATTAAAAATTATTATTTTATTTTTTTTAATGATGGATCATGGATGATGTTTGGAAATGATGAAAAAAATACAGTATTCCAAAAAAAAACTTTCAATCAATAATATAATTAAAAAACTTTCAATCAATAATATAATAAAATATGAAAACATCAAATATTCAATCAAAAATAGTTCATCCAAGGATCACAGATACAAAACCACCATAGCAGGCCAGACCCAAGAATCAACCAAACATGTTAACTGTGTACCCAACGTAGAGGTCTGTCAACCTTTCTTATAAGGCAAGTTGAGACAACAGGGAGTACATTTTTACTTGTAGAATGGGAGAGATGATTTGTTTGACTCGTATGAGTAATTATGTGGATTTCAGAATTCCATTCAAGCTTTGGTGATGATGTAAAAAGAATGTTAGTTAAATGATTATAGAGGGCCCATCATATTTTTAAAACTAATGTTCTTATCCATTCTTGCAAAGATGCTAGTCAAATGATTTTAGTGGACCATTTTAAAAATTGATTTTCAACTAATGTTGTTATCCATTAAGAAATGTGAAATGTGATATTAGATCACAAACAATTACTTTTTTCAAATTAGTTTTATTTTAAAATATAATAAAATAGAGTTTATTTGTATTAAAAATATATAATATTTATTTTTAAAAATAGATAGTGTAAAAGTACATCCTTAAGGTTAATATTTAGTCAAATAATAAAGAGGTCCACAACAATAAAATTAGTGAAAACATAAATGGTCCACAAGATTGACTGTTAGATCAACATAACATTATAAAACAAATAATTAAGCCATCATAGCAAAGAGTTTAGTGGAAGGTGGAGGAGCTTGACCATCCATTTTCCCCCACCCAACTTCCAACATTGCATTTCCCTCATTTGCATTGTTCACAACCTCAATGTTTTTCCAATAAATGCTTGAGTGCCATCTAAAGGTTTTATGCAACAAACTAGCCAGAGCCAAACACAAGAACTTATCAAGGTGAGAAGAAGCCCAATCACCATGTTACGTCGGAGGAGGCAATTGCATTTTAGGTGGAGACCAATCATATTAGAGTTGAGAGTAGTGAAAATAAATTCTAAAGTGGCCTCCATTGGGTTTTATCCCTTGGAGATGAAAAGGGAAGCACTCAATAAAAATTCAAGCAACATTGACCCAATGACCTAGCATAATATGGTGAATGGCCACCTCCATACCCACCTTGTTAGCCTACACTTGAATCTATTACACAAATTTGAAATAATCATAACCTTGTTATAAGTGAAAATTGAGCATTAATTGTAAATTTAGTATAACTTTTTTTATTTAATTCTTTCCAATAATAAAATAATTTCCACTTAGAATGTATGCCAAATATGTTTGAAATAGGCATGTAACATAGGTTTGTTGCCAAAGAGAATATCCATCCAAATGAAAGGCTCCAACTATAAAGGTTGTAAAATCTCATGGATACATGTTCAAACTAGCTTATCTTTGTTGTAGAACCTTGATACAAGTGATTAATAGTCTTTTTATGACCACATAATGAACACTTACATTGTAGAATGCCTAAATGCATAAGGTGATGCACCAAAACTAATCCTTGATCAAGTATGCACTGGGATAAAAAATTTAACTTTGGCACAATGATGGTACTCCCAAAAATATCAAATCTACTACTTCAAATATGAGTATCATAATAGAGATACCATAATTGATTGATATTTTCAAACATTAGCAATTATGGAAAGACCCAGTTATATCCCTCACCTAAAGTATAGTGAAAGATGATAATTTCAACATACCACTATCAGTGCTTCCACTAGGATTTGGTGGATATAAAATAATTTGGTCTAACATATTTATAGGCAAAACATTAATAACATCCTAAAATAAATCTTAGTTATTTTCATGTAGAATAAATTTAGCTTTAGCTCCAAAACTGAGTCAAGTCAGATTTGGAGAAAATGGCTTACATTGTATGCATGCCTCTTTTGCAAAGCTTGATAATATGGACCTATGGCACATATAGAAAGTGAATATCATTGAAATAGGTAACTAATGGTACCACCAAAAATATTAGTTTTTTATTGAGATGCCATCATGAAACTCATCCCCATTCCATAACAACCATGGTTTAATAGTTTCTCGCACTTTCAAAATGATCGCGATAACAAATGATCCAATAACCTTACTAGGGGATTTTAAATTAATAAGGTTTTGAAATATTGAATCCTTTCAAGCCACTAATCCATATGGAAAACATTTAGAGATATAGTTCCATAGAAAACCATTGCATATCTCTTTCCCTTTAAGGACATAAATAATAAATTTTACACAAAGAGAAGTTCCTTGATAATAGATGTAAATAAGACCTAGACCCCTATCTCCTTAGGGATATATTAATATTCCCATATTACCTAAGGAAAAAAATTCATGTGTTCAAAACTTGCCCATAGAAAATCTCCAAGGAGTTTCTCACGCTTCTTGTATAAGCCTTTAGATCGAACCCAACAAGGCAAGTATTGAACATGGGATACAATGATAAGCTTAGAGTATGTTTGAAATTTATCTTCTAAAAATAATGGCTTAGTTATCTAATATGATATTTTATTCTCTACCTATTATATATAATACTACCAAAGGTGAGAAAGCTTGAGATGCAAAATGGATATGAAGAAAGTAGAAAATATCACCATTATGAATCCATTTTTAAGAATAAATCTAAAATAAGGAGGTGGTTGAACCTCCTTGCTAGCAGAGGTTCATAGAATCACTCATCATAACATGCTAATGTTTTATAGTCTGCAACTATTAGTACAAATTTTGTATATAAGAAGTTGTATGTCTTAGAGATTTTGGCTTTATCTCATAGTCAACTCATGCATAATTATTTTTATTTCATCTTAGAATAATTTTGTTTAATCAAATTATATGTATTTAATAAATCAATTACATAGAGTCGCATAGAAAATGAATAAATAGGTAAGGGAAACTGATGAACACAAAATACAAATAACATAGAAACTCTTAGGTAACCATGATCTCTAGAGAATTATTGCTCTTAAAAGATAGTTCATGCTTTCCTTTACAATAAAAATTATTTATAGAGCTACAAGGAGCTTGTGTCACTTTAGCTTTATGACCATTCACTCTATAATTGTATAAAAATTTTCATCTTCTACAAACTTTTAACATTCAACCAAAACCCATATTTTATAAAAAAATAGATTCTATCACACATTTGTCACTTACATAATATTCCTATAATTTAATAGTTCATATTTTACTACCAACACTTTCCCATGCATAAACAGTTGTCTCATCTCAAGATAAATTCACAAAGAGAGTACCATCGACTGGAACTAACAGAGTTGCCTACATTGAGCTTTGAATTTTTTCAAGAAGCAATGCTCATGATTATTACTTGAAGTATCATTTACCAGTTTTCACCTCTTGCGCACTACTTAGAGGCCTTTTTAGTTTTTCAACTAAGCAACATACTAATTTACTTCCCTCTATGGGTTTTTAATAGATTGGCATAAATAAGAGGCCACGCTTTTTAGGGTTTCAACCTTACTAGCCCAACTCACAAAGCTTCTTTCCTTCCCAAAATTAACTATCTTAAAAATTAATATTTTAAATTTTATAAGACCCTACTATGGTGGAGGCATGGATTGTGAAGATGGATTTGGATTAGCTTGTGATGAAGTTGGAGCTACTTAGGTAGTTGTCAAAGATAATGTTAATATTGAATATGCTACTAGAGGTGGTGGTTTTGGTAGATCTTGTTGCATTGTCTAAGATGCTTTCCTAGCTTGGATGATTTGTGTGAGCTGTCTATGTGAAATTAACTTAGGTTCATCCATGATTACTTGGATTGAATTTTTCATTTTTTCAACTATTGATTGTACTAACTCCAATACACCAAGACATAATTGACCAAGCTGAAAAAAGAACATAAGGTAACTTGACTCTACATGATCATATGGATGTCTTCTTTGTGAGAAACTATAATAATTGGTTGGTGTTGATCCACCTTATTATAGATTTCTTGGATTTTCATAACCATTTGATCTAAAAATCTCTATATTTACACCCTTACAATGTGTTACACAACATGTCAAGCTCCTAAGTGCATATATTGGTCATTACACTGTCTCTTAATGTAAGAGACTACTTCAATACAGTGTCCATGTCACCCAGTCCTGACGTCTGGTTCACCATGATTGCTTTGGACTTGTTGTCTTTGGAGAATCCTAGAGTAATGTTTTCCCAAGAATGTTATCAATGAATTTTCCAATTTAGTGTACCATGATAAAGTTAGATATCATGATGAATGGTAGTGTCAATGATCTATTCATATTCTTTGATTAGATAAAAAATAATCTCAAGTTTATTGCACAAGTGCTATACTTTGGCTCAGAATTGATGTAGTCATTATGATGAAGCCCAATATTTAGTTAGTTGCATGATCAAAGTAGAGAACTTCTTATCTTCATAAATGACCTCATTCCCCAAAACCTACTGGACCAATGTTGGGCATATTTCATCAATTATGTTGTGTTCCCTAGCCAATATATCATAGATCTTGGCATTTTATTCTCTCATATGAGTGTTGTACTCCTCAATATTAGAGGCACTCTACATAATCAATGTTTGAAAGGAAACAACACCTTATATTTTATTCAATGATTTTAATTGTTTGACATATAGATATACTTCCTAAAAATTAGTTAATAGGGCCATATAAGTGGAGGGAGATCTTAATTCTACTTGTTAGTTCTGATCTGTGCAATGAGCAACATGAAAGTGGTTCATCACAGTGTGAGTATTTTGATGTCCATCCAACATGACTTTATTTACTCCCATTTATCATGAAATGATTCCACTACCACTTGCCCTTGGGTGGAATTTTAACTTGCATAAGTTCTTGAAGGTTTTACCTTGATAGTTATCCCATGTTTTGACTTTGCTGACTATTGTGATTATACAGAGTCGACTTACATTATTTTTTATAAGCCTGAAGCTACTTGATCTTTTTATTATGCCTCTTATTTATACTTGTTCTCTTTCTCTTTATTTTCTTTTACATAGCATGTTCTACCTATTCCCTCATGACCTTCTCTATGAGATCCTTCATAGCTTTCTCTGCCTATTCCATTGTAGCATTTTCTATCGTGTCCTTGGTTACCTGCTCATGGGTAGATTTTTGTTGTAGCTCTTCTTACTTTCACATGTCTTATATATTCTTCTCTTTAGTTTCTTTGGATATTTCACTAGCCTCAAATTTATTTTTATGTACTTACTATGCATCTTTTTGTTCTTTCTCTCTTATTTTTCTCTTCCTTTTATTTTTTATCTTGTTCCTCATCAACATTATATTTATTAGACTTGGCCCTATTTATTTCAACCTTAACCTTTTTAGTTTCATATTATTTTTTCCCTTTAGAATCATCTTGTGGCATTTGTTATTTTGGTGCTCTTATGTTGCAATTTAATCCAATGGTGAATGTTGTTGTTTCACACCCATTGCCAAAGGCTCCATATTTTGATGACTATGAAGGGGTACTTGTAGTGGTGTTGGGAAATATGGAGACATATTAGGTGAAGGTGGTAGGGATGGAGATAGATATATGACCACTTAGTTCTTGTACATGGATGATTTTCGATAGAAAATAGGTTGGACCAATATTTTATTTTGATGATTAACTACATGGGTTTGTATTGTAGTTCCTTATACTTTCTTTTATTACTTTTCAACTTATTAAATGGATTCCCCTACTATAATTAATGTTTCTATTCACTTTTCACTAGTTGGATATGGCCTTTTTGCGCCCTATGTGCAATGTCGGCATGTCAATAATCTCAATGATTTTTCTTGTGGTGTGTTAGCATCTTCAAAAAATGTTTTTCACACATATTTTTTGGGGGAAATTTTTTACCATAACTTGCTCTCATGCAATTTTGGTGGAGCCTAATGCTCATTCTTATAAAAATAATTCTACCTTATGCTTGATCTTTACCTCTTTTCCAACTATGTAAAATATAATTACATGTGGTGGAGGTGGGGGAATCGACATAAACAAAATAATAAGGACTTGGAGTTACACTTGGAAAGTGCAAACTACCTTCCAAAATAATATTATTTTTCCTCCTCCTCATAGACATCATTTTTTATATCTTCCATCAGTGACTTGTAGGTTTCCTCTAGTGTGACTCCCAATGCTTTTTGGTTGTACTCTATTGTGATTTTTAGCATTCACTTTTCACTAAGGCACATATGCATGTTGTGAGTTATATTTGTATGTGGTGAAGGTTTGGGAGATATATATTTTCACATTCCTATAATTTTTTAAGAAAAGGACGTAAAAAATTATGCTTATAGTTATGGTTAATACTGAGCTTCTAGTTACATGTGTAGTAGTGGTTACTTTATTCCTTAAGGAATTGATAGTAATAATTGCATTGACCTTATAACTAAGTTTTTATACCTTGAAACTTCCATCTTGTCCATAAGAGATCAATGAATAATGGTAGGGGAAGGACTATAAGTTTTTTGAGTTCATAAATCTAGACTTGGACCCCATTATGTTTTTTTTTTACTATGGTGAGGGGTTCCAGATACTCTAAGATATCCCTACGCACCCAAGGTTATGAGGAAGTAAAGCCTTAAATTTTTATCCACTATTAGTTGAATCTTAAAAATTATGAATAATACTATCCATCCCATAACCATAACATATTTATGAAGGTATTTGATAGTAGGTAGTCAATGTTTGGTGTGATTTGGCCCATTGGTGATTACCATTGAGTAAAGTGAAGTATTAATACCAAAAATTAGTGCTTACAGGATTACATTGTGCTATAAATAACATTTTTGATGCTTTTGATGAGCTATGTGGAAAGAAATGTTGTCCAATTAAAGCCTTCACCAAGCCCTATCATTTGATGTGCAATGTCAATGACCCCTTTTGTGGATTATTTTGCACCCTTGGTCATCTACTAGTATTGGTTCATGATGCATGTAGTCAAAAATTTATGGGTACATATATTACCTAATCGATTAAAATTCATCTCGTTGTGCATTTATAAGATATGTTGATGTCATGATGAATTTAGGGGCTCCTTATTTTATATGGTGCTAATAACTTCCCTCTCTTAGGTAATTCAATGGCTTGCACCATGGTATTGGCATTTATGTGGATGGTGAATTATTTGGAGAGGTGAATCATTCCTTTATTTTATCATCTCATGAGAGTCATCCTCACTTCACCATGTTAGCCAAATGTGGACAGCTAGACTAATCTCTCTATGTCATATCCTCGTAGTCAATTAGTTAGTTCAAGCACTCTTGATTGTGAAACATTTTCTCATAATTATGGGACCCACTGAGTGTTTTTTCACATATATAAAATTTAATGGGTCTAAGTCATGCCATATGCATTTATTTAGGGATAACTGAATATCCATTTCTTCTTTCTATGAATCAGATAATGGTATTATAATTTTATGAATTTATATTTCTATATGTGTTACAAGGTGAGTGTATAAATTTTTTTGATAAAATAGACAAGTAAATATACATATCAAAAGGTTATTATTTGATCTGGATTGAAAATGTGTTCTCTATATAAACCTTGGATTTTATACATATCTATGACCCAAATATTACCTAATATATGTAATAAATTATAAATCTAATTTTCACATTGTTATCATGTTTCTTTAAGTTATAATAGTCACTTTGATGTGACCTTTGAAATTTTCCTTCTATAGATTCAATGTTTTCTATAATGAAATTATGATGTGAGGGGACACCTTTTCCATCCCTTAAATTTTTATTTTATTTTGCATTAACTCCAACTAAGCAAATATATTCATGCTAAAAATGTTGCAATCTTTGATGTGCTTAATTATTAACAACCTTGGTAGTTGTATTGTTCATACTATTTAATTATCTTGTCCATACTAGTTAAATGTACTTTTTCTATACTACCTCATTCCTAGACTTATTATTTTGACTAGCCATTTGAACTATTTATCTTTATTCTATTTTTTGAATGTTTCCCTTTCTTATTTTAAGACTTGATTATGGTACATTCTCTAAATTTACATGATATATATCACACTATGTACATTTATTACTACAACTTTAAAAACACAACAAACTATAATAAATATAAAAATCTTAAACTAGACTATGCTACTCAGTATACACACATAATATTTTTAAACTTTATCATTTACCAATGCCTTCTCTTTGTATCAACCTATCAATTTTCAACCTCACTAAGTGTATGCCTTAAAGGGTAGATTGAGAAATGGGTGGGTGAGTTACTAGTGCTTTGTCATAGATTTTGTTGCTTATATATCATTCCTATATCCATTCTAGCTTTCTTAGATTTGACCCCCTAAGTTATCTCATTCCATTTTACATCCTCTATCTATATCAAGATATTAATTTCTTGCTATGTCATCCCATTTGATGTAGTTTTAATTATCATCAATCCCTTCCCAACTACATTGATCATATCGATATAGTTATGAATGTTACAACACAAGCTTCACAGCTAGGATAGTCTGACTGACATAGTTTGAGGTTACTTGGCCCATTTAGGACTAAATCAACTTGACCTATATCATAAAAGTAATATTTTTGAGGGATTAGGATCATTCACCACTATAAATAAAATTTACCATTTAAATCCAATAGAGAGGAACATTCTTTTTCAATTTCCATTGCTTGTACTTCTTCCCTAAGTCTAAATTTGAGGGAGTTATTGCTTATATCTTGTATTAGAAAGAAATATTGTCTTATGGAATATTGGATGAAATAGGAGTATTTTTTAACCTATATCTTGATTTATCCTTTGAGATATTTACAAATAGAACAATCTCTTACAAATCACCATTTGCCAAGGGGGAGATTAAGGCTTGACAACTCTTGTTCAAGGGAATTATATTTTAACCCTAGCTCTTTCATTTGATAGATATAAGTTACATAATTTCTTAGTTAATCAATGTGTACCTCCCTTTTTAAATTTATTTACACTTATACTTAGCGTGGCTATAGAATTGTTTTAACTTGCCATATGCCCACCTTAGGTAGCCTATGACCCCATTTTCCTAACATGGCTCTTTGTTTATTTTGATATGTTTTTAACCCTTCCCACTTACTTAAATTTCTTGATTCTAATACTTAATTACAATAAAAATATACCTAACTATATTAATTTCATTGTTTTGATGACCTAAAGGCTTTGGAAACCCTTTTTATTGACATTGTGTTTTAGCTACTCCTCTTGCTAAGTTTATGGATCCATTTGGTCATATCATGATTCATTAAATATCAATGGGCTCTCTTTCATTTATCCTCTCTAAGATTAGATCTTTAGATATTATAGTTTCAAGTAATTTTTGTGGAATACAACATGAAGCTAACCATTTCCTTCACTTATTTAGTTAACTATATCAAAAGATCAATATAATTCTATTTTTTACATTTTAAATAAATTATTTTATCCAGAATGATATAGTTTCATTTTTAGATTTATTTCCAACCAACAGTATCTAATAGATCATGTTAGAACCCCAATGGGTTTAACTCAAATAATGGTAAAAAAAATTAACTTTACTTTAATAATCAAATCAGATTATTCCCAAAAGATTAGTTAATTGATCTTTAACTGAATACATATTTCATAATAAATCAATTATGATTCATTTAGATAATGATTAGATTAAAAAAGTCAACAGCATTATAAATATAGTCCATCATAAATGTATAACTGATAAATAATAACAACTCAACAAACTACTAAAAGTTAATACAATAATATTATACAATAAGAGCAGCTAAACTATTGTTTATCAAGTACAATAATACAATGTTTTTACATCAGAGTGTATATAAATCAATACAATGTTAAACCAACAAGTGTTCATAAACTTCTTATATGTAAATAAACTAAAATCATGAGTATAAGTCTCTATCGGACATGATTGTTGGAGGAGAGGAAGGGCATCATCAGAGTGCTTTTCCACACTAACCACAAATCATAGATCCCTTACATAATTTCCAACTAGGGAATGCCCCTCCCTTCATGGATGAGTAGATGATAATGGTGAAAGTATTGATAAGTCAACTGGAACCTATGTGTTGTAATATTCTAACTACATTCAACATATCATAAATAATTACATTCTAACATAACATCATGTATACATGCATATAATCAAATAGGTGAAATGATAACATTTAAATATAAACATTACTTTGTCTAAAGTTTTCATATAATTTAATGATCCATTAAATCAATCATAATCACACACACTCAATCATATTTCATATAATCTAAGTATTAAAAACTCTAACTATATGCATGAGAATCCATCTCATGATAATAATCATTAGTGTCATTAATACTAGATTTCCAATAATCCATATATAAGAATTTCATAGATTTCTGATACATATTAGTATTTAATACCATATTAATTAAATACAAGAATTATATAAATAATCTCATGTTATATAATAACAACTTATTGTCACAAATATATCTCCTAAGTTCAAATATAGCCAATGTCCATTTTCTATTTAGCAATATTACATATATAATTGTTTTCTAACAATTATCATAATATCTAGGAATTTACCAATTCATAATAAACATCCCATGTTTACAAGCATTATAATTAAATAATATATTTCAATATTTTCACAATAAATCCTAAGTTAACCAACAAATAATAATAAATACAACATTAGTTGTTCTAAACAGTGATTTGCCAATTTCCTCACAATTTATAACTAAACAACATATTATAAATTAGTGATATAATCCCAGTTTGCATATGAATAAATTTATTCACTATAATCAAACATCTATTTTCATATTAAATTATTCTCATAAATATGTATACTAAATATGTCCACTTATATCTATATACATTTAAAACCATTTGCCACTGATTTCCAAATGGCATAATATATACATATAAATGGTCATACATTTTTATATATATTATTATGTATGTAATTTTAGTTGATAACTTGTGTGTGTGTGTGTGTGTGTGTGTGTGTGTGTGTGTGTGTGTGTGTGTGTGTGTGTGTGTGAACTATTCATAAATAATATCTCTTCATCTTTATGTATAGTTCATAATTACATATATATGTATGTATATATGTTCATATTCCAAGTATCCTACTTAAGGTTTGTAAATTCATATTTAAAAAATATATAAATCACATTAACCCACATAGCATTAAAAACTCATATTAAATGCATTAAAAAAAAACACATATTATAAAAAATTATGTTATGTACAATATGGTATGTTTAACATAAATAAATCATTAAACAAATGTTTAACCCCCAATTTAAACACCTAAGACACCATATAATTCAGCTTCAAACATTTTACAAATGTTATAAATAAGTTTGAACCATACATTTATTAAACATTCTAAACCCTAATAAATAATATAAATGCCAAATTTGTTCAAAGACCTAGGATAATTAATAGTCTAATCTAATAAAAATATCATTTCCACATGGTCAATTTTTGATTTGTTTATACACACTTGACACTAAAACCAAAGACACAGTCAACACATAATAATATATGCATAAATAACTAAAACTCGTATGCACATAAACCTTCATACTACTCGACTTATAAATATTTATACATAGTTGAGATACAAATATTTATACTCAAATGTCACAAATTCCTCTTAACATAACTGATTTATATAATGATATATTTATAATCATTTATAGACTTATGTACACAAAATTGACTCAAAATATCATATTCCCAAACAACCATACTTTATATGCATAGTCAATTTATATAACCTAGGTATATCTTATATTAACTCCCCATTGTTTATATTGACTGAAACTTGTAAAGAATACCAAATCTATGTATATGTGTTATTATAAATCCAACACCAAAATAAATCTAAAACTTGAATTATTATAATAGACATTTACTAACTCACTATCAACACATAATAAATTTAAATATAGTTAACACAACACTATATATACTCAGTTGACTCAAAACTCATTTAAACTCAGTTGACATACATGCAACCATATACATAGTTAAATATTTTCCAACAAAAACCAAACCCAAGATGATATTCCAGGTCATATGAATGATGAAATCTTGGTCATTTTACTATACAAAAATTGACTTATACTCACAAATGTTTCCTTAAACATAGTCAATAAATAACCTTATAAACCTAGTCCAAAATAGTCATACCATCAACTCAAAGATGTTCATACATATTCATCTCACTACATTTCATTGTAACAAAGAAATACATAGTCTACTGTTGAATATAGGAAAACTATAAGTCGAACCCTAAACCAAAAATATCTCAGACCATTTTAAAAACACTTAGCCATTTAAACAAAACAACACACTAAACCTTAAAAACATAACACATATTCATACAAATAACCCATGAAAATAACACTCAGTCATATAATTAATCTAAACCTAGGATCTTATTTCAACATCAAACCCTAACATTCCATATTTATTTTATATATGAATCAAATCATGGATTCAATTCTATGTGGGGGATTCCTCCTTTGAGAGGGTCAAATCCCTAATCTTTACAAGGGTTTATAAATCTAATAAACCATTTTTTTTAAACCCATAGACATTCATCCCAATGACTATATAAACTAAATACATGATCATAGAGTAAATTCAAAAGACAAAACTTACGTCTTAATACTCGAAGTAGTCTTTCTCCTTGGTCTGCCAAAAATTTCCTTTATTCCTTCCTCTTATCCTCTATCTACCATGGCTAACCTCCAAAAATCCTAGAACTCATCTTCTTTTATTGTTTTCATCCTTATTTGCATGAATTTTGAAAACCCCTAATATCATGGAAACCCATTCTCTTCCATAACTCCAAGAAAGACTTGCCATCAAAGAATTTTTTTTTGGCATGCCTTCTAAATCTCTACATCTCAACCATTGAACTAAAAATTGTATCCATTATTTCCTCCAACTTTTAGTCAAACCCTCACCAACATAGTTTTACATGATTTGAATGACCAAGAAACCAAAATCAAAATAATTATTCTAGAACTAGGGTTGACATAATAAGTCAGTAAACATAATTATTATGTTTTTAAAATAACTTAAATGCTTATCATTTTAGAATAACACAATCAAAGTTTAACATTAATAAAATTAAGACTTCATACCTATATAATCCCTTAGGTATTCAAAATTTAAGTCACTCTAGGTACCCCTTAGGTCTAGGTTAGATAAGTTTAATAAAATCATTTTGCTATAAGTTCAAATATGCAATTTGTTTCCCATGTCATATACATACATACATGCATATTTTCTAACAATGTTTTTCATTAAATGCTTGTAGGTACCCACTTGAAAGGTTATGCAAATAAATATTCAGATTATAATCATTTAAAGATAAAATATATAATTGAAACATTCCAAAATGTTAGCAATACTATGATCATAACAAATAATCATAACTACAAATAAGACTATTTAGCATAAAAACACTAATATAGGCCATAACAACACATCCAAACATGTATTAATCAAACACAAATAAATTAAATCAATCATGCATATTATAGTTTTAAGTGGTGTGTGTTGGGTTCTTTGAATCTCAACACCTCCAACGTTTCCATCTGTAGCATCCTCCCTGATGATACTCTCCCTTCATATCCGACTTGAGAATATAATTTCTCTTACACCCACCTCAAAAATACAACTAGTAGTTATCCTGTAACCATAATAACTAGTAAAAATTATACTAAAGCATAAAAATAATGAATAAGCATAATCCACATGCATATAAAAATCGTATAAAGATAACCAATTAAGTAACAAGTCCCATAAAATAATCATTATATGTTTGTTACATACATAAACATAATGAAAAATAATTTTTTACAATAATAATTAAACAACATTAACCCCATAATATATATTTAATAAGAAATCATGTTTAGTGAGAAAATTAGGATGTAACAGATTGATATAGCTCTACCTTATTCCATTCTACCTATAGCCTAAATTTTAGATTCAACTCTTATTACTATTTTTATAAATAAAAATCTAAATCCTAAACACACCAATAGGAGGAAATAAAAGAGATAATCAGATTTTTAGGAGTGATCTTACCATCATTTTACCTCTTTTTAACTCCTCTCCAAGATTGCCAAATGGATACTTGATGCCAAATTAAAAGATGTTGGATTGCATGATTGATATTTGTAATGGCTTCTAATAGATAATTATGTTTGATAATGGCTCTTAATGGATGAAACAAGGCTATATGGATTCAAGATAATGGCATAAATTTGATATATTTTCATGTTAGTTTCATGGAGGGATTCAGATTAGTTATAGTGGAGGGAGAAATCAATGGATCAAATTTAATTTTGAGCCATTGAGATCAATGGCTAGGATATTTCCAAGAAATTTAAAATTCCTTGGAAATCTCTATAATGGAAAATCCTAGAGGAGAAAGGGATAAAGTGGAGGATATTTCTAGAATCCTCTAATTCTATAAACCTCCTATTAGGGTTTAGGGGTTTAGTAATAGCTAAGAATAGGGTGGTATATGGGTAGGTAGAATAAATTGTATTGTTAAATTGGCAAGTGGCTTAGGGAGTAGGTTAGTGGGTAAATGGGTTTGGTTAGGGGATTAATGAAGGGATTAATTGGTCATGGAATGGAATAAGGTTTTTAGGATGTAGGAAATGGGATATGAGACAATGGGATATTATTTAAACTACCTAGGAAATGTATTTATAGGTTAAATTAGTAGAATTAGTGTAATTAACGAGGTGAGTGGATTGTGGTGTATACATTTTAACCCTGTTTGAAAGGGCATGGTGAGTGGATAGTATGAGAGGAGTAATGGTCTTTAAAATGAGAACCATAATCATGTAGAAGTAATGTTAGACATTATTAAAAATAAGTTAGTACGATATGATTCCCCCTTGAGGGAGTAGGCAGAGAGAACCAACTCAGATGGTCACTTGAATAGAAGTCTTGGGGGTGGGATATGACCAAGATGATAAAATTGGGTTGGGATGCCCTAAGACATATCTACAATTTAGGTGCCCCAAGTTCTAAGACAAGGGGATAAATTATCTCAGTTGTGATGGGTTTTAGACAAATGATCAATGTCTAGAAATTGATTTGATTAATAAGACAAAATTAATTGAGATGGGATGGGTTCAAGCCAGTGATAAGTCCTATAACAAAGACACATGTTAGGGAAGGATTAAAAACCAATAAGAAAACTAAGAGTGTTTGATTGATGATAGGGAGCCACTATACATAAGATTCTTAACTTGCACTGACATGTGAGTGTTGAGTGGCTAGTCTGATGATGGGATGGGGATGAGAAATGAGTGGTGGCTAGGCTATCCCTAGGCACCAAACTGGAACCAGGTGTTTCCTACATAGTCTTAGGAGACCTCAAGGTGATGTAGTTCTGATGCAAGATTAATATTAGATAGCACGGGAATGGAAAACCCATTCCCCAGATGACTTTTAAGGATGATGAGAGATAACTAATTGGGATATTAGAATAATTTGATAGGATTGGATGCAAGATTTTTGAGCAAAAGGATGTTAAGGTTAGGGGTAAAAGAGTGGGGGGTAAAATAGTACAAAATAGTAAAAATAAGGTCATTTGAACTTTTTATCTTTTATAAATTTAACTCTAGATTAAAAACAAGGACTGACTTCCCTGAGCTTCTCATCATGGTGAATAAGTGTGAGAGTTCCAGAGAACAATGAAGGATGGACCATTGATGAGTAATAAACCTTATGCTTTGTGTTTTTGTGAAAATTTTGGGATTTTTAGAAGAAAATGATGCCATATAGGTTGCTAGGGAAATACCATGACTGAGGTTAATGCCCTTAGTCATGACATTGCCATCATAACTTGAAATTTTATATAAGAGGAAGTGATATTACAATAATTTGAGTCTAGAGATGTAGTATTACAATACCACAACTATAGACTTCTAGTTTTACCATACCATAGATTAGGGAATCATGATTTTGCCTAATTATGTGTTTAGGCAAAATTATAGGTCACAAAGGGTGTTTTGGTCAAAATTATGACTTAGGGCAGGGTCATGATTTGAAATTTTTTTGGGTTTGGAAAAAGTGGTTAAGTGATGGGAGATAAGTGAGGGGGTGGTTAGTTAGGGAATGTTAAAAGGTTGAGTGGTTGGTTAGGTAGGGTGTAGTGAAGTGTAATTAGTGTATATTGAGGTTAGGTTAAGCGATGATGAGGTTAGTTAGATATTAATGTGATTTGGAAGGGGGTTTAACTAGTTAGAGATGGTAGGGTGGGGAATAGTTAGGGGTAATTAGGACTATTGGGTAAGTGTAATGAGGGTAATGAATGGGAAGTTAAGATAGTTGAGTGGTATAGGATGAAAGTAGGATTAGGGATGTGTTAGAATAGGTTAGTGTGAGTTCTTTCTAGTGTGAGTATGATAGATTAGCTTTTGAAGGGGATGAGGGTAGTTTAGGTGATACTTAGGGGGCAAGGGGAATGTGGTTATGAACTTGTTTTATAGATAAGAGAGGTCATTTATGATAGATGGAGTGATAGGTTTATGGTGACTAGTGCAAGAGGACTTAAGTGTGTTGGCTTCATGGATTTGGTGACCTAAGGTGATGCATGAAATACACCTATTGACTGACATTGAGTATGGTGTGTTGGAGCTGGTAGGTTTTCATTATATTTTGATGATACTAGTGGTGTGCATTGATTGGGCCCTAGTCACAACATTGGTGGAAAACTGGCATTCAAAGACTAGCATGTTCCAATTTATGACTAGGGAAATGATAGTGATATTAGAGGATGTATATTGGATTCTTCACTTACTAATGTTAGAAGGTAGGATCTACTAGAGATCCCACACGCTATCCATTACTCTATAGAGACTAGCAAGAGGATTTTAGATGGGAGTTTATGGCAGGTATGTAGATATAGACAAATGTCTCTGAGAGGGGACCATTGATCATATAACCCTTATGGTCATGTCTCTTGTTATTGACATACACCTACTGGACAAGAGTGTGTTATGGTTCCATCTAGGCCTAGGAGATGTTTTAATAGACATGGTTTAGGATTTTAGAGTGTTTACCTAGGGGCTAGTAGTATTGGCTCATTTGTACTAAGAGTTACACCTAGGAGCCTATAGGGGGTAGCTATCATAGGACCATCCTTATTATTCTAAATCTATATTTGGGATCATATTAAAATATAGTGGCCACTTGGTACTTAAATAGCTAAGGAGGCACATTTGCTTATGGTGTTTGGGTGGTACATTTTACTTGGAGTATAGAGGGACCATGCTAGGGAGATGCAGTTATATCAAAGTGCTTTTGATAGTTTGTGTCCTAAGAATATTACATGAATTCCCCATAGGGTTTATAGTTAATTTAGGCTGATGTGGTGATGGTGACCCAGTTTATGTTGACTAAGTGATACTTGAGTCATAGGAATACCATCATAGAGTGGTACATGCCTGATCAGGTACAAATATAATTTGGATTAATTTAGGACATGTTGAGGGAGGAGCACCTATTCACTAGGAGTGAGCAAGAGTAGGCTCAATGGGGTAATCCGGTAGATAGATCCCAAGTGCAGATAGATTATGAGAGCATTACCTTAGTCCCTTGGTATTTTTAGATACCTATTCTTAATCTAGGGGTTATAGTAGCATATATAGCATGGTGGATGCTAAGGATTCCATTAAGATTGCTCCATCTTAGGGTTGTGGTTAGGAGAGGGGTTATGAGGTGAGTGCTCCAAGAATGAGCCAAGTTATAGAGGAGGATGATGCATGCACTCGTATAGGATGACCTAGGGGATGGAGATGTTATGGACATAGATGGAGGTGATAGGGGTTAGGCAATAGTATCAAGATATGTTGGGCCTTAGATTTAGGCCCAAGTATATGTTAGCACATAGGCTAAAGGTAGTGGTGGTGGAGATGGTGTAAGTCCCTCATAGCATCCTCTATCAAAAAGTGAGAGATTTGTATTGTAATGGTTATAAATAGAGATACATTCCTAGATTGTAGAGATAGTAGGGATCACCTGAGAGAGGGATCAATTGTAGGGATAGTTGTATGCCCAGATGACACAAAAAAATGGTTAGTTAACCCAAGCTTGGGCATAGGTGGTTGGTCTGTAAGGTCAAGTTACAGCCTTATAGACATAGATAGCCACATTAGAGGGTTGGATCCAGAGCTAAGATACACATATCATAGGATATCAAGGCCATATTTCTCAGATGCAAGTGCAGATTTGGACTTTGACAGAAGAGGTAGAGATTGACAAGAAGGCCAAGGAGGAGGTTGACTTGGTGATGAGTGAGCATAGGATGGCCAATGTGATGAATAAAATTATGAGATTAACCTATGATGCCTAGTATTATAAGACATTATATGAGGTAGCAATGCCATCTTAGTGATGTGCATCTTCATTCTGGGGTAGTTCTTCATATTCAATGCATCAGCCTATCAAAGGACCACAAGGGCCACCAAGACCACATTTATGAGTCAGCCATGATATATATAGAGGACTTTTGTATTTTAGCACATTCTTGCCCCATGGGCCCATGTATTGTATCTTTTTTTTGACATGGAATCCATGTGTACTATTTATATATTTATACATATGATGAGATTTTAGATGATGTGATGTATTATTATTTGTGTATTGATGGTGTGATTATATTGATTTGATGGATTTTGATATATGTGATTGACATGATATTTTTAATTATATAATGAGATGTGATTATATTAGATACATGATATTATATGTAATGGAATTATATGGCTATAATTTTGTTGTGATATGGATAATGAATATATGCCAATGTAGTAGATATGTTTTAGATGATTTGAGATGGGATATTATATTGTGATGGACTTATATTATGATGTGGTGTTGATTAGATGATATATTTTACTTATGATGTGTTTAGATGGATTTTGATTAGATACATGTTATTTGATTTGTATGATGATGGGTTATATTGACACAATTTTATGATGGGGGTATCATTTATATACATTGTATTATGTTTGTGATGATGTGATGGTTTTGATGTTGATGTAATGTTTACATGATGATACAATTGATTTATGTATGACGTAGATTGTTTTAGATAAATGTTATATGAGATGTATGCATGGATTAGACAAATATATCTTTTTATTTGTGTTGTGAAGTTTATTGGCTTATATGTCTATGTGTGAGAATTGTGGAGCAAAACCCTAGCTTATATATTTGTGTTGTGAGGTTTATTGGCTTATATGTTGATGTGGATGGGTACCATGATAATCATATCCTATATATATATATATATATATATATATATATATATATATATATATATATATATATATATATATATATATATATATATATACATCTATCGAACCCATGGATGGGTAACCTCCTAATCCCAATGTAGGCCAACCATTACCCAATGTACTAATTCCATAAGTTACTCCATTATCCTAATATATTGTACCTATATAACTAACTAAGGAGATGTGTGCCACATGTCAGCATCTCCATCAACCCATATACATTAATATATCATATCCCTAGGTACATAGTATCTTAGGACTAGATCACCTACCTAAAATTATCTAAATTAGATCTTCTTGTGATATTGGCCTTTCAATCTATTTTGATATGCTCATAAGTGGTTAAAGGCCTTTTAACACTTTTCATCTAGAAGCTCCAATTTCTATAGCTTTTCTTGTCTACAATTGTGATCAGTGAGAAATGACCCTTAATGAGATTCTTAGGGAGGGGAGCTTTACTTCTATAGGTAAGATAGCTTTTGCCCCATATACTAAGGCATACCTAGTGGCCCTAGTAGGTGTCTATATGCTTTTTTGATAATACCAAAGTTTTGGATATAATAGAAGGTATCAATTCATACCTATCTAATTGAATTTTTAATAATTTTGATGAGGATCTTATTTGTTTCTTCATCCTATCCATTCTCTTGGGGGTAGTAAGGAAACTAAAAATGTTACTTGATGTGATACTACTAGCATAAGTCCTTGACTTCTTAATTTTTGAAGGACTTGCCATTATCAGAGATGATGTTGGCAGGAATGCTAAAATAGCAAATGATTTTATTTAGGATGAATTTAGAAATCTGGAGACCTATAGTATAGGTAAGTGACATTGATTCTACCCATTTAGTGAAATACTCCATAGTAATAATAATGAACTTATGACCATCAAAGGATGTAAGATTTATCTTTCCAATCAAAGCAAGTCCCCATAGATAAAATGGTCATGGACTCATAATACATTGTAATTATTATGTAGGGCATGAATAAGATTACCATGTTTTTGACAAGCTACACATTTTTTCATGTACTGATAGGAGTCTTGTTCCATGGTAGGCCAATAATATTCAGTTTGGAGTAATTTATTAACCAAGGCCATTCTATTGATGTGTCCACCACAAATACCATCATGGTCCTCCTTGATCATGATAAAGGCCTCTTCTAAGGTCAGGCATCTTAATAAATTCCCATCATTACCTCTATGATAGAGCATGCTACCAAATATTATGTAATGGGAGGTACGGTGGATGAAAGCCTTGAGAGAATGGTGATTAAGGTTAGGTGGTAAGATGTTATCATGGAGGTAGTTATAAATGGTGTGGTACCAGGGAAGGCTATGGTCAGGAATATCACAAATTTTTAAAGGAGCCATGGATTGATGTGTTAGGAGAATTATATGTTCTATTAGAAATTTTCCTTCGAAGACATCTTTAAGGAGATTAATAAGAGAGCCAATTGTGGCCATGGAGTTAGCTACTTTATTACTCCCTCTTGGTTCTTTTTCAAATGTAATAGTTTGAAAATTCTACTTCAATTGATCTATCAATTGATTATAAGGGAGTAATTTTTCATCTTTAGTCTGGAACTCATCATTAACTTGCTTGATTATAAGCTTCAAATCACCAAACACTTGTAAATGCTAGATATTCCATTAGGTGGCTATTTGAAGGCCAACTTTCAAAGCCTCATACCCTAAGATATTGTTGGTGCAAGGCAAGGTGAGGTAGAATACTTTGATAATAAGGTCACCTTATGGGGTGATAAGAAGGATGCCTACCCATGATCCATGCATAGTAAAAGAGCCATCAAAATATAACTTCTAGCCACTTGATTATGAAGTATTCATTATAGACTCATCTAGAAAGGTTGTGATAAGAGGATCAATAGCATTAAGAGGTGATTTTTCTAGTTGATCCACTATTACTTGTCCCTTAATAGCATTTCAATTAACATATTCAATATCAATTTCACTAAGTAACTTAATCAGCTTAGCCATTCATCCTGTGAGGGCTGATTTTGATAATAAATACTTGAGAGGATCAACCTTAGCAATGATATAGACTTGATTGTCAAGCACATAATGTCAAAAAAAATTGAGATAAAGACTATAACTAAGAAAGCTTTCTCAATTTGAGTATAATTTAGCTCATAAGATATTAGAGTATGACTGAGATAATAAATTTCTTGTTACCTTTCAAGATCATTATGTTGTGTGAGGAGGGAACTTATTGCACAAGGAATAGATGAAATATACAAAAATAAGGGCCTTCCCATGATGGGAGGTGATAGCACAAGTAGATTTTATAAATATTGCTTGAGATTATCGAAAGCATGTTGGAATTCAGATTTCTAATTAAAAGTGGTTCCCTTTTTTAAAAGATGAGTGAAGAAGTGACATTTGTCTATGAGTTGAGAGATAAATCACCAAATGGATTGAAAATTTCCCTAAAGACTTCTAAGCTAATTCAGATTGTGAGGAGGAGGCATTTACATAATTACTTTAACTTTGGTTGGGTCCACTTCTATGCCTCCCCTAGAAACTATTTCCCAATAAATTTCTTAAGGTAATGCCAAATACACACTTCTTAGGATTTAATCTGACTTTGTACTCTTACAACTACTCAAAGATTTTTATTAAGACTATATGATGCTCTGACCTGAGTCGAGACTTCCCTAGGATATCATCCATGTATTCTTCAATTATATCATGCATCATGTTGTGGAAAATAATTGTCATGGCCCATTGATAAGTAACACCTACATTTTTTAGGCTAAAGGGCATGACCTGATAGTAAAAGGTCCCCCATGGAGTGATGAAGTCTATTTTGTGTTGATCCTTGAGCATGATTTTAATTTGATTATAGCTTGAAATTCCATCCATGAGAGATAACATTTCATATCATGGTGTTGAATCCATGATCATGTCAATATTCAGAAGAGGGAATTCATCTTTGGGACATGCATTATTAATGTCTCAGAATTCCATGAAAATACAAATTCCTCCTTGAGGCTTAGCCATATGAACAATATTGGATATCCAATCATAATAGTCAATGGGTCAGATGAACTTGGCTTTCAATAACTTTCGTAACTCCTCCTTAACTAACAAGACCACTTTGGGGTGAATTTTCCATAGTTTCTGCTTGATTGGTTTAGCATTAAGATACAAAACCAAATGATGTACTACTAAGGGGGATCAAGGCTAGATATGTCAGAATAACACCATGAAAAACATCTATGAACTCCTTAAGTAGCTCAATAATAGTTTGATGCTCCTCAAGTGTTAGGGTTTCCCCTAATTTGATGATTTTAGGATTATATTTAGTCCCAATGTTAAATTCAATCACCTCCTCAATGAGAAAGGGTGATTGATCTTGGAGATAAAAGGGTAATAACTAATATAGGATATCTAAAGTAAAACCTTCTAAGAGTTTTGTATCTATTTCCATGTAATCTTCTGATTTAATTAAATCATGTAGAAATTCTTCTAGAATTTGAAGTGGCTCTTCTTCATTAGATTTCTCTTCTTCACTTTGGTCAAGGGTATGTTTTTTCTCCCTAAAATAAGTTTATTTTCTTATATTAATGGAAAATCCTTTCTAATGGTCATCGAAAGGCATAAAATCTCAAACTCCCAGAAATTCTAGAATTGCCTCATTATTTTGGAAGATATCAAAAGATGGCTCTTGATGTTAATCTCAGTCAATTAAAGAGGGATGGTAGAGGGATATGTCGATGGTGGAAATGGTAGTTTCAAGGAAAAGGTTTGTGGCAGCAAACTCCTCAAAGTGAATATAAACGAAACCCATTTTGATTTCTTCGTCAGAGAGAGACTGCTTAGGGACTGAAGGAGTATCCATAATAATATTATTTAAGTCATCATCAAATAGTTTATACCCTAAACCAAGATATTGTGTACATTCTTAAACTGATATGGTTTCAATTCTGCCTTATTCATGTCTCCCTAATCCTTTTCTTTGATAATGTATGTTCTATAACATTTTTTGGACCTGGGGGTATCATTTTCTAGGAGATGCGAGGGCCTCTTCATTTAAAATAATCCATGATGCATATGTTTCATCAATATACTCTTTAGATAATAAACCTACACTAGATAAGGCCATTGGTCAAGATTAATATCTAATATTATTGGTATTTTTCATAGCTAGGGACCCATAACTGTGTGGGGAGTGTGGTAAGTCACCTATACAAAAGGTTTTATGTTCATAGTCCCCACAACTTGTGGATGTGATTTTTAAGTGTGTGACTTCAAGTAGTGGATCTAAAATAGGTATAATATTGTCAAGGCATATATACATGGTAGCTATTAGACTGAGAATGGAATTACCTGTGTTAGTAAAATGATATGATTGGGATTGATCCATTTGATAACTATGAAAATGATTAATTTCTACAAAAATGGTGACTTCCAACTTGAGTGGGGTAATTTTAGACATTAATGTATGGTAGATGGAATATCTTGAATCTCATGGATCTAAGGATGACCAAACAACATATTATAAGTTGAATCAACATCTACAACATGAAGCAGGGTTTGATGAACCATGGGTCCCATAGTAATGGGAAGGTAGATAGTTCCTACATATAGTCATTCATTATCATCATATGATTTAATCATAATCAGATTAGGTGCTAAGAAGCCTCTAAATACCCTAGTTTCTTCAAAAAATCTAGATTGCATAAATTTAATGTTGACCTTCTGTATATGAGTACTGAGGAATGCAATGGTGGGATATGTAGACTTTGATGAATAATGGATAGTTATGATGGGAGCCAATAGGAGGCATATCCTAGGCACCAAAGTTAAATTACTAAGAAGGGGATAAATTTCCCATTAATGTCTAAAATTTATTGGTATCTAGATCACTAGGGACCTTGAGATCATTTAAAACCTAGTTAAGTATCTCCTGTTGTAAGGGGGATGTTTTGAGAAGTTTCATTAATGAGATCTGGACAAGTGTCTTATTGAGTTGATGAATGATATCATAAGACTTATAAAAATATATTGAGACTTTATTGGAGATATTTCCCTTCTATGTTGAATAACTATATGGGTCCTTATGTGGTGCCCCAAGAACTATGACTTTGCTACATCTGGTAGTAACCACATAATCAACATTAGCTTGGTTGATTTTTAATATGGTGGTTGATGATGGAGTGGGCCCTTAGGGGATTAAAATTTTAATGGTGTTGATGTAATTATATGGCATGGTATGATAGTCAGTGTGATTAGAAGAGGAGACCTAACCTTGGTCTCTTGGTGGTTTCATGTTTCTTCGATCATGCTTGGGTGAGGGATCTTGACAAATGCCTAGCTTCTCATTCTTAGATTGGCTTGAAATACTCTCCACGTCTATTTCAATGTCACCACTTTCAATTAGGTCCTAAATTTATTACTTTAATTTGATACATATTTTTTATCATGAGCTTTGAATCTGTGACATTTGTAAAATTCATCCTCGTGGTACCAATCAGGTGGAAGTTGATGATCATCCAAGGGTATACTTTTAGGAAGAGTGATCATGTTAGTATCAATTGATTACTCAAGAACCATTTAAATGGGTACTCCCAAGTTGGTGAGAGTTCTTTTTCCAGTCTGAGGCTTTGGTTTGGGTCATGAAACTTGAATAGAGAAGAAATTCTATTATTTTATGGGGTTCTTATTTTGCATTGTTTACACATGCTACTATTTGGAATCACTAACCCCATCTCCCACAATAAATATTTTTAAATTGCCTAAAAAGGATCTATCTTGATTCTAATAATGCTCATTTCAAGAATATAACTTAATTATTCCTTTTTCAATAAGTGCCATTTCAATTTACATCCCTTTTTCAATTATTTCATTGAAATTTTTAGCACATTGGAGTTTTAACTAATATTTGAACTCAGCATTAAGGTTATCAACAAATATTTTACCTAACTCATTTTTAGGTACTATATATCATAGGTATCTTTCTAAGCTTCTCCATCTTTTCAAGAAAGATGTCGGGCTTTCTCCACTTCTCTATTTTATGTTATAGAGGTCTATGATGGAGATATCATGTTCAATATTTAATTTAAATATCTAAAAAATTATTTTTTTAATTCCCCAAAGCTATATATAGACCCTTTTGGTATGTTTATGAACCATTCTAAGGTTGGTCCAGTAAGGCTTTTTGGGAAAAGTCTTAATATATAGGCATCTTCATATGCTACTTCAAAATAATCCACATAGAATTCCTATACATGGTCTCAGAGACTACCTTTCCCTCTATATTTTTCAAATCTAGGAACTTTGAAGTGGGGTGGGAAAGTTATTTTCAAGATGCTCATGTCCAAGGGAGAAGAACAAAAATCTTCATATTTGTATTTTAGTGCTTGTGAGCATGGATCTATTTGTTGGAGAGTCTCCTTCATGGCTTTCCATTCTTGTGTGAATGTGGGGTCCCCAAGAGGATTATAAGTCTAATCATTAATATTATGGGGTCTATGGGTGTTATGGTTATTTTTATGTGGGGATGAAGGTAATTGATTTTTTGGATGGAGTAAAATATTTATTTGCTGTATAAGTTGTTCTAGTCGATCCTCTAAGATAGTTTGCCTCCTGTTAGCCTCAATACAGTTATTTTGGATGGGTGTAGGTCATTCTTCTTATATAAATTATTATTCCACACCTTAATCTTCTTTGAGTACTTGATTGGTGTGTATGTTTTGACATGGTGTATTGGGATGGGTGGAAGGATAAACTATATGTAATAGAAGGCTACGGTCAAAGTTTTAGGGTAGTGTGCCCCCTATTTCAATAGCTCAGGCTAAAACTTGATCATAGTTTTCATATAGGTATCATTCAGTTAAATTCCTAACCTCATCATTATGGAGGGGATTTAATCTATCATCTTCTCCTCCAGGGGTATGCATATCACTATGTGTATCGTTATGATCTTGAGTTGGATCACCTAGATTCCCCAATGGATCATTGTCTTGGTTGGAAGCTTGTCCTATCTTGAGTTGGGCATGGGTATGGATCACCATTTTTGATTAGGTAAAAATATATGTAATTACATGTGGTAGGTGATGTATAAGTTTTGAATACTCACTCATTATAGAAATCAAATCTACTAGTGATCAAAGAAGGTTATGTAATGATTTTTAGAATGAATAAGAATTACTAAGAGGCAAAGCCCAATAAAAGTCCAATATAGAAAGAATAAAAGAATATGATGGAATAAAATACCTTATACACTAAAAAATATGATAATTAGATGGGTTCTAGGTGAAGAAGTCACTTGATACGAAAGAGCAATGGGTGTTATATTAGAATCTTAAAAAATATATGTATGTTGATAATTCCTAATCCAAGGATTTGGGAAATGACAATGAGATGGGTGACCACTAGAACTTGATTCCAATACTAAATATATTATTCAAAGATGATGGGAGAGTATGAGATGAATTGGGTATGGAAGATAGAGGATATAGGATTGGAATGTATGATATAAATATGAGAGGAATGGAAGTTATAAGATAGGTATTATGTGGAGAAATATAAGATATATGATAGATATAGGAAAGGAGATATAGCATATATTATGATATGTAATGGATGTTTTTGGATAGGAGGGATATGGACAATGTAGGATGGGTGCTAGATGGGTGAAAAATATAGTCTAGATATTAGATGATGTCTAGGATAGGAAGTAGAAAGTGTGGGATGAGTGGACAATAAAAGATGAGTAGATGATATATGGTGGATTTAGTTTAAGATATAGTGGGATGGATAGAGGATATAATATGGATAGTAGATTAAAAGGGAGAAAAAAATTAAGGTGTGGAAAATATGAGATGAGTAGGATGGATGTGGTGTGGGATAGATGTGATGATGGGGTTGATATGATTATGGTGTCTAAGAATGGATATTATCCTAAGGGTGTCTAAGGTATCACAAATAAAATGGGGAATGACCAACTCAATTTAAAAATAATATGGGTTTATCACAACACCTAAACAACACATATAGAGACAAGTCCTAAGCTAGTAAACTGAATAGGGTATGTAACCCGATGATTATACCATCTGCTAGCTTTGTGGGTGAGGCCATAGGTTGGTGACCCATTACAAAATCAACCAAACCCTATCAACCCCCTTTGTACTTAAAATATTCTTAGGAGTTTATCCTACCCTTATAAAAAAATGCCTATTACAACTAAAGGGTCCTATGCTAGGTTTGCACAAAAGGTTTCTAGGTGCTCCTCATTATATGTGAAGATACAGTGGGACCCAACTCCATATGGTATGTTATCTAACCACCTTTCGTATTGGAACTTAATCACCCCTCACTCCACATAACCCTTTATGGGTAATTCTACTTAGTCACCTAACAATAACTCTCCTAATTTTTATACTCCACCAAAACATGGAGTTTGGTTTAGTACATGGTGATGAAATCCATGTCACCAACCCCTAATTGATAATCCCATGCATGGGGATGAATTCCATGCCACATGTTATCATAGACTCAGGAGGGGGTAGCAATTAGGTAAACATAATTAAAATTTCTCAACTAATTACCTATGTGAGAAAAGAACAAAAAATATATACATAATCAAAACCACACACAAAAATCAAGTATATACAAGTAATAAGATTAAAAATATATATTATTGGCACCCCTCCTACAAGCACAAAGGTTAGAAAACAAAATGGGGTGCCTTAGTCTTGAGGGGTCCTGCACCAAAAGGGTTAGTAGTATAACTTTTTACAAAACCAAAACTCCCTATAAAACCATAGTTACCCAGTCAAAAATTACAATAAGAAATAACAAAATCACAACTCTAAAAAAAAATTGTAGATCACGAGTTGAGATCTTGTAATAGTTAGTTAATAGTGATAGTTACCCTACAAAATTATGACAAACAAAACCATTAGTATAAATGCAATATCGTACTTATCAAAGTTTTAAAATTAATAGTTTTTCACAAGATGGATAAATTATAAAATGTGTTTGATGTAGATAGATATAGTGAGATAACTTAAACTTTAGAATGCTATAAATAGATAGGTTAAAAAAAAAATCAGCCAGTTAGATTTTTAGGACTATACTATTAGAAATTTTTGATGAATGATTTTTTTTAAATGTTATATGCTAATATATATAGATAGAATGATAAAAATACTGAGTCTAATGTTTAGCTAGAATATCAAGCAAATGACCAAAACTACCCTATCACAAAACCATGGCTGTAATCCACAAAACTATAGATATCAGAGCATTAATACTAATTTGAGAGTCACAAAATTGTGACAAAGTTTTTAATAGGTAAATTTTGAGGTGTTTAATTTATGTGATCTCTTATACACCTATTTCCTCTTGCACACAACAAGTCTATACACATAGTTAATAAATTAGAGTCAGAATACCCCCAATTTTATGGTAGTTGGCTCACAATTAATCAAATCTAATTTTACCAAAATATATCACCTAGCTACAGATATACCCTTCAATCGAATGATTACTTTTAGAAAAAAGAACAACCAAAAGAATCTTAGGAATTATGAAGATGGTAATAAAAGAATTTACTAGTCTTATGCAATACCATAATTTATGAAGGCAATACTATAATTACCAGGTTAAGGTCATAGATGGGAAAGTCATTATATTACATATTTCGTCACAAAGGTCAAGTCTTGATTATTTTATCTTTTCCCTATACACAAAAAACCAAAAGATCCTCCATGCGACACAGATAGATTCCTAATAACTTTCAAAAAAATTTAGTGTCAGATAAGAATCAGAGGTATAGGGAAAATCATAAATTTGACAAAACTATGATTTAACCTATAAGACTATAATTACCAGGTCAATATCATGAGTTCAAAAGTTATGATATTATTTTTAGGGTACAAATAGACAAGGTTCTTAGATTACCATTATTATCCTACACATAGGAGATAGAACACTTCCAATAAATAGACAAAACACTAATTAACTTGTAGAAGGGTTTGAAAAGTAGAGTATAGAGATATGACCCTAACTAGTTTATTTTTCAAAATCACAACTTGACCTATAAAACCACAATTAGCAAGCCAAAATCACAACTATAAAGTGGTGATTTTTCAAAAATCCAAAAACTTACATAAAACCTAAACCATTAGTGGTTAAGTCTAGGCCATTATGAAATATCATGATTTAACCTACAAAATTGCAACTTCAATATCACTAATACCAGTACAAAACCACAGATTGCCTATACATGAGAAATTTTAAAAATGTGGTGCTTAATTCATGTCTAGTTAGTATTACAAGCATTAAAATCACTTTCAACAATCTTAGAAGTTTATTTTATGGAGTAATAGTCCCACCATGGTCACCAAAATATAGCCTAAATTTTAGATTCAACTCTTATTACTATTTTTAGCAAAAAAAACCTAAAACCTAAACACACCAATAAGAGGGGATAAAAGATATAATCATATTTTTAGGAGTGATCTTACCATAATTTTACCTCTTTATAACTCCTCTCCAAGATTTCCAAATGGATATTTGATGCCAAATTGAAATATGTTGGATTGCTTGCTTGAGAGTTGATAATGGCTTCCAATAGATGATTGTGCTTGATAGTGGCTCTTAATGGATGCAAGGAGGTTATATAGATGCAAGATAATGGCATCAAGTTGATATATTTCTATTTTAGTTTCATAGAGGGAGTGAGCTTAGTTATATAGGAAGTGGAGAGATAAATCAATGGCTAGGATATTTCCAAAGAATTTAAAATTCCTTGGCAATATCTAGAATGGAAAATTCTAGTGGAAAAAGGGCTAAAGTGGAGGAGATTTATAGAATCTTATAATTATATAAATCTCCTATTAGGGTTTAGGGGTCTAGGAATATCTAAGAATAGGGTGGTAGATGGGTAGGTAGAATAAATTGTATTTTTAAATTGTAAAGTGGCCTAAGGAGTAGGTTAGTGGGTAAATGGATTATTTTAGGTATTAATGAATGGATTAATTTGTCATGGGATGGAATGAGTTTTCTAAGATGTAGGAAATGGGGTCTGAGATAATGGGATATTAGTTAAATTAGATAGAAAATTTGGTTATAGGTTAAATTAGCAGAATTAGTGTAATTAGCAGGGTGAGCATATTTTAGTGCATACACTACTAAAAAAAATTCTAGTGAACCACATCGAAAAGGTCAATATAGTTCTAGTTAGTCATATTTTCAACAAACTATTTTGACAATCATAACATAATTCTAACCTTCAATCTCAAATTTTCTCCAATAAATTATATCAAACAACTTGATATTAATTCTAATCAAACCCTAATTTCAATAAAATGTATTTACTCGATACAATTTTGTATTTACGTTTTTTTTCAAAACCTTCTTCTTGTATCAATCTACTCAATACATTTTTATTTTTACATTTTTTATTCTATCTAAATTATATTGATTGGTTCGATTTAGTTCTATTTTTAAAGTTAATATAAAAAATTTCATCTAATAGCTTGATCTAGTATCATACCTCTGCATACATTATTTTTTACATAGACTACATTGATCTACTTAGTACAGTTTTATAGTATGTGTACAACTATAATAGCCAACATCGACACAATTTTATTTATTTTAATTTTCAAGCATAAGCAAGGAAAATTAACTTTTTGTTTCAAAATCTAATCACACATTTCATTTTAGGTTGACTTTCCATTTATTTCAATTCACTAAATGCTAAAAAAAATATTATATATTGATTTTATATTTCTTTGGCTTTCCTTAAAAACTGTGTTCTAGTAATTTTTAAATATTTAGCTACTGTCAGGAAGGGCTACATAGTGTTATATTTATAATCTTTGTTTATTATTTACAAACATTGTGGCATGAAGGGATTTACCCAATACTCATAGACATAGTATAGAGCTAAACATGTACTTTATATTATGTGTGCCTCATGAAATATCACCATGCTTATTTTTTCTTTGTTATTGAAATTTAGGAATCCATCCATCCATCTAATTTTATAGTGCACCGATTAGAGGTTAGCATTGGGAATTTACTCTCATCTTACCCTCAAAATTGAGTTTAGTGGGCTATGGGCACGGTATTCACTCCATAGTTAGTGCTTTGAATCATTGGTACGACACTATCCAATAAATGAGTCAGTAATTTTTGGAGCTTAAAAATTAGTTACATCCTTTAGTACATACACTTGATCTTATTTTCTCAAAAATAATTATATTTCAATTTAATTCTTGTTATTTCAAACTATATTGACCAGCATCGATAAAATTTTTGGTATGCATTGTAACTACATTAACCAATGTCAATATAGTTAACTATGTGTACAAATTACATCAACCAAATTGATATAGTCTATTATATTTTCATCCTTAACTATAAAAAATAGCTCGATACATTTTATTTCTCTACCTTATCTCTCTACCTATGATTTTATTGAACATCTTGATATAATTCATTTGCAGTCTATTTTTCTAGACCTTTATCTTAAAAACTACATCAAACAAACTAAAGCAGTGTATCCTCCCATATTAGACTACATCAGCTAGCCTGATATAGTTTGTTTCTCATCACTTACTTATGTGATTGTATTAAATAACTCGATTGAGTTCAATTTTAGTCTATTTTTTAATTTTTTCACTGGGCTATTTCGAACAACCTGATATAGTTAGTTTGACCCAAATGTCATTTTTTCTACCTTTTTATTATATTGTATAGATCTGACTGATATAATTTTATTCTATTTGACTTCATTTAATTGTATTGGCTTGAACAATATCATTCATTTTTGTGAATTACACTATTTCTATTTTACATAATGAAGTCATGTATTAATAGTTTTATTGATAACCTCAACCGACTCAAATATTACATGGGTTGTTATTTTATACCCACTTTGTCTACCACTAAAGAGAACACATCAAGATGATAATATTCCCACACTCTATCTAGAACTATAAAATGTAACATGGTTGACATCACTTAAAATGATGATCTAGATAATTTCATATGTTGGTATTAGGAGGAAGGTTCTAAAGATGCTAAAATACTTGAAATGATGATCTAGATAATTCCAAATGTTTGTATTCCAAACAACAACATTAATTTATATTCCTAATAATAAGAGTGAATTATTTAAGCCCCCTTATTTTACAATTGGAGTAGTTCATACAAATATAGGGAATCCTCTTCCTAATACCATTCTTGGGAATCCTCCTCCCCATACTAATCTTGTAAATCCTCCTTATACTACTTATAATATAAATACACCTATTGATACAAGTCAACTTCTTTCAAAAATGGTTCAACAAATGAACGTCATGCAAATAACTAATAATTCTAAAATACTCTAAATGCAAAATCACATGTTGCAAATAGCTAGTCAACCTCTAGTTATCATGTCTCAATAAAATCATAATTTTAACCTTCCTCCTCTTAGATATGATAATAGGAATATCATTCCTCAACCTCTCATGCATAATAAAATGTTAAAACATCTTGAAAATTAACCCTTAGCACCATTCATTATGTCTATAGACATTGGAAACATTTTTCCAATAATTACATTTGATGGTATTAAAGATCTTGTTATTTTTGTTAAGTATGTTAGTAATATTTATAAGGAATGGTAACATAATACCATTTCTAATACTAAACTTCTTTTCAAAACCTTCACAATACATGCCTTACAATGGTCTAACCAACTCTCTAAATATTATATCCTACAACTAAAATATTTAGTCAATGCTTTCATCAAGGAATTTCAACATAATGACCCACTTGAAAATAACCTTAGCCATTTCATCAATGTTAAAAATGATGGAAGTATTTATCACATAAAATAGACCATAATATGAGTGATGATAATATTTTCAAACTCTTCGTTACTACTCTTAAATACTTTATTCAATACAAAGTTATGATATTTTCTCCCCAAACATTAGAAGAGGCCTTTGACAAATAAAAAATACAATATTTCCTAGTGAATCAATTTGACCCTTCTCATAATCTCATAAAGGAATCTTTCCAAACTTCAACTAATGTATTAACCATTACCAATTATCAACTCAAGCCTCCTTAACCCAAAATAAGATCTACCAACTAAGATACTCTAATTCCCTCCCAACCATCCTTTTGTGTGTCATAAATGAGGAAGGTTTTTATCTCCATCTAAAAATTTCATCCATACTACTACTTCTCCTCCATCATTATACAATCTTATAAATTTTTATTGGTTTCATGTTAACATTAGCCACTCTCGTGAAACATGTCATGCCCTTCCAAAAAAATTGGTTTCCCTCATATTAGGAGAATATTTTTATCGTGATGTAATGATAAAGGTTCATCATAATGAATATCTTAAATCTTCTTAAAATAAAACCTTTTCCAAATCTACAAATCATAAATATCCAAAATCTTCTACAAATCCTAGTACACAACATTCCACTAAATTTTTTAATGTTATTGATGTCAATTATGACCAACATTATACTAACTCCTAATATTTTAATGTAACAAAGGTTAATAGCTATCGTAAGCCTACTCACAAAGACATTGTTTCAAAACCTAATAATCCCTCTACCGAGGAACAACTTCTTAAATATAGTACCACTAATCCTATTTCTTCTTTAGAATAACCCACTAGCAATGAATCAACTCCATAAATAGATCCTCAACCTATTTCTTCTATCCCTTCTAATAACACCATCTATAATAAACCTAAGCCTCGTGCTATTTATTCCTTCAAACCTCACTGAATTTTTCTAGATGACCTTAACTCTATACCTTGTAAAATTCCACTCATTGAATTAGTATGAACTTCTCTTTATCATCTCAAATTCCTTATGAAAAAATTCTAATACATTTAAGAACCCCCATCTAATGATTCAAATATCCATACTTTGATCTTCGAAGGTACCACACCTATGGAAGTGAATGTTATTGAACCCATTTCTCCACCTTCTTTGTCTATGAAACCCTCCATATAATTTACAAAAGAAATGATTAATGATGAAATCCTTTTTCAAGTTGATGACACACCTCACTTCATTAAAATTGGAATCAATAATATCTCAATAAGTAAAGTCTTGATGGATGAAGTTTTAGGAATTAATGTTACCTCTCTTAAAATTACTCCAAAAAATTGGATACTCTAAGGAAAACCTTATTCAATCTCATTATCATAGAGCTGATAAAACCATTCAAAATCCTCTTGGTTGTATTTGTCTCCCTCTCACCATTAGACCCAATACTATACCCACCATGATTATGGTCATATATATTCCATTCCCTTATAGCGAACTCTTAGGTCATCTATGGACTCATCATATGATATTTATTGCATGTTTCACTAGCCAATGCATCAAATTTTTCCATGAAGGCAAACATGATAAGCAAGAGGTATATCCCAACCCTTTGGAGCATCCAAATTCTAAATCTTAAATCTCAATATCTCATTCTTGATGCTAATAATATTATTAGTCCAACTATTCCTAAGTTTTTCAACATGCATCTTGACCTCCATGTCAATTTTGTGGATTTTGATGATGATGAACACAATGAATTTCAAAAAAAAAATCAATACCACTAGATTACTCCTTATATATCATAATGGATCTCTTCTTCTCTTCTTCCAATATATAGGTCCATTCCTCTAATTGATGATACTACTAAAATTCCTCCCCCATGTAATGCTCATGAAGCCTCTTAAACACAAGATGATTTCACTAATATCTAAACCCTTTCAATATCCTCTAACCATGTCTCCTCAAACTTTTATTAACATGGGCATTTCCAATATTGACATCCTTACTAACATTGATATGCCTACTTCTCATGCATGTAACATTTCTCCATCTTATGATGATGAATACATTATTTCCCAATCACAATTTTAAGTGTTAGATGTAACACATTATCAAAATAACTTAGCCAAAATACATGAATTTAATCTCAGCTCATTTATCATAGAGCTGATAAGACCATTCAAAATCCTCTTGGTTGTATTTGTCTCCCTCTTACCATTAGACCCAATACTATACCCACCATGATTATGGTCATATATATTCCATTCCCTTATAGCGAACTCTTAGGTCATCTATGGACTCATCATATGATATTTATTGCATATTTCACTAGCCAATGCATCAAATTTTTCCATGAAGGCAAACATGATAAGCAGGAGGTATATCCCAACCCTTTGGAGCATCCAAATTCTAAATTTTAAATCTCAATATCTCATTCTTGATGCTAATAATATTATTAGTCCAACTATTCCTAAGTTTTTCAACATGCATCTTGACCTCCATGTCAATTTTGTGGATTTTGATGATGATGAACACAATGAATTTCAAAAAAAAATCAATACCACTAGATTACTCCTTATATATCATAATGGATCTCTTCTTCTCTTCTTCCAATATATAGGTCCATTCCTCTAATTGATGATACTACTAAAATTCCTCCCCCATGTAATGCTCATGAAGCCTCTTAAACACAAGATGATTTCACTAATATCTAAACCCTTTCAATATCCTCTAACCATGTCTCCTCAAACTTTTATTAACATTGGCATTTCCAATATTGACATCCCTACTAACACTGATATGCCTACTTCTCATGCATGTAACATTTCTCCATCTTATGATGATGAATACATTATTTCTCAATCACAATTTTGAGTGTTAGATGTAACACATTATCAAAATAACTTAGCCAAAATACATGAATTTAATCTCAGCTCATTTATCATAGAGCTGATAAGACCATTCAAAATCCTCTTGGTTGTATTTGTCTCCCTCTCACCATTAGACCCAATACTATACCCACCATGATTATGGTCATATATATTCCATTCCCTTATAGTGAACTCTTGGGTCATCTATGGACTCATCATATGATATTTATTGCATATTTCACTAGCCAATGCATCAAATTTTTCCATGAAGGCAAACATGATAAGTAGGAGGTATATCCCAACCCTTTGGAGCATCCAAATTCTAAATCTTAAATCTCAATATCTCATTCTTGATGCTAATAATCTTATTAGTCCAACTATTCCTAAGTTTGTCAACATGCATCTTGACCTCCATGTCAATTTTGTGGATTTTGATGATGATGAACACAATGAATTTCAAAAAAAATCATACCACTAGATTACTCCTTATATATCATAATGGATCTCTTCTTCTCTTCTTCCAATATATAGGTCCATTCCTCTAATTGATGATACTACTAAAATTCCTCCCCCATGTAATGCTCATGACGCCTCTTACACACAAGATGATTTCACTAATATCTAAACCCTTTCAATATCCTCTAACCATGTCTCCTCAAACTTTTATTAACATGGGCATTTCCAATATTGACATCCCTACTAACACTGATATGCCTACTTCTCATGCATGTAACATTTCTCCATCTTATGATGATGAATACATTATTTCCCAATCACAATTATGAGTGTTAGATGTAACACATTATCAAAATAACTTAGCCAAAATACATGAATTTAATCTCAGCTCAGTTATCATAGAGCTGATAAAACCATTCAAAATCCTCTTGGTTGTATTTGTCTCCCTCTCACCATTAGACCCAATACAATACCCACCATGATTATGGTCATATATATTCCATTCCCTTATAGTGAACTTTTAGGTAATCTATGGACTCATCATATGATATTTATTGCATATTTCACTAGCCAATGCATCAAATTTTTCCATGAAGGCAAACATGATAAGCAGGAGGTATATCCCAACCCTTTGGAGCATCCAAATTCTAAATCTTAAATCTCAATATCTCATTCTTGATGCTAATAATATTATTAGTCCAACTATTCCTAAGTTTGTCAACATGCATCTTGACCTCCATGTCAATTTTGTGGATTTTGATAATGATGAACACAATGAATTTCAAAAAAAAATCAATACCACTAGATTACAACTTATATATCATAATGGATCTCTTCTTCTCTTCTTCCAATATATAGGTCCATTCCTCTAATTGATGATAATACTAAAATTCCTCCCCCATGTAATGCTCATGAAGCCTCTTACACACAAGATGATTTCACTAATATCTAAACCCTTTCAATATCCTCTAACCATGTCTCCTCAAACTTTTATTAACATGGGCATTTCCAATATTGACATCCCTACTAACACTGATATGCCTACTTCTCATGCATGTAACATTTCTCCATCTTATGATGATGAATACATTATTTCCCAATCACAATTATGAGTGTTAGATGTAACACATTATCAAAATAACTTAGCCAAAATACATGAATTTAATCTCAGCTCATTTATCATAGAGCTGATAAAACCATTCAAAATCCTCTTGGTTGTATTTGTCTCCCTCTCACCATTAGACCCAATACTATACCCACCATGATTATGGTCATATATATTCTATTCCCTTATAGCGAACTCTTAGGTCATCTATGGACTCATCATATGATATTTATTGCATATTTCACTAGCCAATGCATCAAATTTTTCCAAGAAGGCAAACATGATAAGCAGGAGCTATATCCCAACCCTTTGGAGCATGCAAATTCTAAATCTTAAATCTCAATATCTCATTCTTGATGCTAATAATATTATTAGTCCAACTATTCCTATGTTTGTCAACATGCATCTTGACCTCCATGTCAATTTTGTGGATTTTGATGATGATGAACACAATGAATTTCAGAAAAAAATCAATACCACTAGATTACTCCTTATATATCATAATGGATCTCTTCTTCTCTTCTTCAAATATATTGGTCCATTCCTCTAATTGATGATACTACTAAAATTCCTCCCCCATGTAATGCTCATGAAGCCTCTTACACACAAGATGATTTCACTAATATCTAAACCCTTTCAATATCCTCTAACCATGTCTCCTCAAACTTTTATTAACATGGGCATTTCCAATATTGACATCCCTACTAACACTGATATGCCTACTTCTCATGCATGTAACATTTCTCCATCTTATGATGATGAATACATTATTTCCCAATCACAATTTTGAGTGTTAGATGTAACACATTATCAAAATAACTTAGCCAAAATACATGAATTTAATCTTAGCTCATTTATCATAGAGCTGATAAAACCATTCAAAATCCTCTTGGTTGTATTTGTCTCCCTCTCACCATTAGACCCAATACTATACCCACCATGATTATGGTCATATATATTCCATTCCCTTATAGTGAACTCTTAGGTCATCTATGGACTCATCATATGATATTTATTGCATATTTCACTAGCCAATGCATCAAATTTTTCCATGAAGTCAAACATGATAAGCAGGAGGTATATCCCAACCCTTTGGAGCATCCAAATTCTAAATCTTAAATCTCAATATCTCATTCTTGATGCTAATAATATTATTAGTCCAACTATTCCTAAGTTTGTCAACATGCATCTTGACCTCCATGTCAATTTTGTGGATTTTGATGGTGATGAACACAATGAATTTCAAAAAAAAATCAATACCACTAGATTACTCCTTATATATCATAATGGATCTCTTCTTCTCTTCTTCCAATATATAGGTCCATTCCTCTAATTGATGATACTACTAAAATTCCTCCCCCATGTAATGCTCATGAAGCCTCTTACACACAAGATGATTTCACCAATATCTAAACCCTTTCAATATCCTCTAACCATGTCTCCTCAAACTTTTATTAACATGGGCATTTCCAATATTGACATCCCTACTAACACTGATATGCCTACTTCTCATGCATGTAACATTTCTCCATCTTATGATGATGAATACATTATTTCCCAATCACAATTATGAGTGTTAGATGTAACACATTATCAAAATAACTTAGCCAAAATACATGAATTTAATCTCAGCTGATTTATCATAGAGCTGATAAAACCATTCAAAATCCTCTTTGTTGTATTTGTCTCCCTCTTACCATTAGACCCAATACTATACCCACCATTATTATGGTCATATATATTCCATTCCCTTATAGCGAACTCTTAGGTCATCTATGGACTCATCATATGATATTTATTGCATATTTCACTAGCCAATGCATCAAAATTTTCCATGAAGGCAAACACGATAAGCAAGAGGTATATCCCAACCCTTTGGAGCATCCAAATTCTAAATCTTAAATCTCAATATCTCATTCCTGATGCTAATAATATTATTATTCCAACTATTCCTAAGTTTGTCAACATGCATCTTGACCTCCATGTCAATTTTGTGGATTTTGATGATGATGAACACAATGAATTTCAAAAAAAATTCAATACCACTAGATTATTGCTTATATATCATAATGGATCTCTTCTTCCAATATATACGTCCATTCCTTTAATTGATGATACTACTAAAATTCCTCCCCCATGTAATGCTCATGAAGCCTCTTACACATAAGATGATTTCACTAATAGATAAACCCTTTTAATATCCTCTAACCATGTCTCCTCAAACTTTTATTAACATGGGTATTTCCAATATTGACATCCCTACTAACACTGATATGCCTACTTCTCATGCATGTAACATTTCTCCATATTATGATGATGAATACATTATTTCCCAATCACAATTATGAGTGTTATATGTAACACATTATCAAAATAACTTAGCCAAAATACATGAATTTAATAATTATGTCCATGTGATTCATATATCCTTTGACTATACTAATATTGACTCAGAACTAGAAGGTTATGTCCTTCCTAAAACCCCACCCTTGGTAGACACTCCATGGGTACTACAAAAAATTATTAAGACTCCCATATCTAATGGTATCGATCAGCTCAAAACCATTTAGCCTCTTCTATTTGAATACTACTCTATCATTTATCCCAATATTATTCCTTCTTCTAATCTTTCAAACTATATTAGACAACTTGATACAGTTCAATACATAGCTATAAACTACATCGATCAATCATCATTTATGATTGATATAGTTCTCTCTTATTCACTAGGTATAGAAGACTCTATCAATTAATACAATAATGTCAATCATATCCTTATGATAACTATATTGACCAACCTGATCATGTCTTGTCTAGATTTTCTAAATAAGACTATATCAATTAGGCCAATACCAACCAATCTAAATGCTTACCTTCTAATCAACATCCTGATATTAGTTTAGATGCTAAGGATACTACTATTAAAAAAATTAATTTAATATCAAAATTAATCAAATTGTATATCTTGAAGTGGATGTTGAATATTATGTAACTTTACCCTTGCTTCCTAGTGATAAAGCTATATAAAACTACTCCATGCTCAAGATCCTCATTAACATCACAAAATTTGCCATTTTTTAGCAAAAGGATCCTTGATTAAATAATTTTATTTTTAAAATTTATATTAAAACACATCCCACTTCTAAGCTTTCTCTAGCTCTAAATCATTTCCAAGATGGAAATGCCATGCTTATCAAGGAAACTATTGCAATTAATTGCAACACCAATGCCTCTCCTAGACCTATTATTATCTCTAAGGAACTTTATCCCATAGAGCAAGATAATTATAGTCTCTTATTTGAAAAATATTGTGATGTTTTTTCTTGGTCATATGAGGACATTCCTAGTATTGACCCTAGTATCATTGTCCATAATATCATTATCTACCTTGATGTGAAACCGGTGCGTCAAAAATAAAAATAATTTCCTCTTGATATTTATACACACTATCATAAATAAAACATCAAATTCTCATTTATACATTCATCAAACATATATATTACTTAGAATGTGTATCTAACATTATTCCCATCTGTAATAAATTTACCATGGTCATTCACAACATACCAATTAATGTGCACATTGCTACTACTACTACTCAAAACATGTTTCCAACCCATTTGGTGACTACTCAAATTGCTAATCAAAATCCGACTGGGCCTAAATTTTAATCACTCCTTAAAGTCATATATACCTTTTACTATAAGGTTACAAACATAAAACAAAAGGCTTCAAAGTCTTCACATGCTATAGATTCACAATATGTGTTGCATAACCCTCTTGCACTTGAGATATCTTTGCACCCTTTGCCAAATACATTTATTTGCACCTCAGTTGACATTTAATGATGGAAAGGGTGATCCTAAAAAAAATATTTGAACCTTCAATGTGGAATGCCTTGATTATGCTTTAAATGAAAAAAATTTGACAAAATTATTTCCAAGGAGCTTCAAAGATTATGCTTTGAGTTGGTCTTATGACTTACATTTCCAATCCAAGAAAGCATTCAAACCTCTTTAAGATTAATTTTTGGAACACTTTTATATAAACATTATTGAAAAAGGTTTCATATGCTTAAATTACAAAGATCAAACAAGGAACCAATGAACTAATCATTGAATATGTCTTGAGATATAAGACAATGCTAACCAAAAAGACTAATCTTATGGTAGACAAATAGTTGTAAGGTATATTCAAAAAAAGTTTGTTTTCTCTTTTACATGAGTACATTATTTTCAAAAAGTATTAATCTTTTGATGACTTATGACATATTGTATGAGACCCTAAAATGAAGATTATGCCATTGAATAATCTCAATTATGTACCAAACACACCAGCTGCATCTACATCTAGTACAAAATTTACAATTAAACCAAGTTATAAGGTAAAATCTCTTGAGCCTAAAAAAGAAAAAACCACCATGGTTAACATAATTAAATAATATCCTAATCAGCTTACCCTATATAATGCACCAAGGAGTCAATTTACATGTTTGTTTAACCCTCTTGTTTCATTACTCCCATGGTTACTAGAGTGTCATATTATATCTCTCTCTTCTCCTATAAAGGTTGATGTAAATAGACCTATACCCAAAGGATATGATTTAAATGATTATTTTTACTATCACCAAGGCCCTAGGCACTTTATGAACAAATATTTTACCTTAAAACATAAGATCCAAGACCTCATTGATGACCAACAAATCACATTTGATGATCTTCCAAAGGAATCAAGTTCACAACTTAGTGATCACCATAAATATAAAATATGTATAATCCGTTGCAAGACCATTCCAAGAAGGAACCAAAATTTCAAATGCAATATAATGTACATCTTCCTTCATCATATTATGGACACCCACTAGATGGGTTCATTGTTATTTACACATGACATATACCTCCTATGGTTCAAAACCTACCATATCCTTTGATGATAGTGAAATTAAGGATGATGAATCTGATCTTCATTCTCTATTCATTCGAACATACCTTGATAAACATCCCATATATAGTGTTATGACTGATAATGGTGTAAATGAAAAAAAATTCACCATGACTTTAATTATGTAGACACCTAAATATGGCTACTAATAACCAAGCTTCAGACTAATTCCTATCAAACATCACAATTTGGCCTTAAAACATTAAAATGCATTAAATGGTTTTAATTTGTCATATAAATGTGTTGATTTTGGCTAGAGCATCACTAAACATGATAATGCATTTTATGAAACTATTAGTTCTTCTTGAATCATTTTGAGCCAAAATGCTAAAAATGCCATTTGACGCTCTAAATTGCTAAATTTCCCCAATTTAGAAGAACATGACACATGTATGTGGTATTTTGTGTCAACAACATCCTAAATGGGATAGCAGTTCCAATGTATTTAACATCAGATTCTAATTCCACTCTATTTAAATTTTGATCCAATAATATGACATTTTGACTAGTTTGATTAGTTAAACACCAATTTCCAAAGAATTTGCACCAAATTGACTAATCATGTTTAAAGCTAATTAATTTGAATCAAGAGCTTAAGTGAATTTTCCATGGAGGTTATTAATTATTTCATTAATGAAAATTTATTGTGAATAATTAAATTATCTAATACATCATATATGGGATGGCATCTACAAGCTATAAGTGCAATAAATATCTGATTAAGCCCTCTCATGCCTCTTTAATGCCTTTCTATCCCAAATATTTATGAGTGTATTTATTGATTTTAGCCTCCAAAATTGAATGAATTCTTAGTCACACATCTTCATCTTGAGATGGATGGTTCAAGTTCATTCTGATAAAATGGGAAAATCTATAAATAGAAGGCCTCACACTCATAATTTTAAGCTATCTTGGTGCAAAGTTACCATGCTCAAATGATCTCAAAATCTCTCTCAAGCCAAATTTATCATGCTCAAATGCTTTCAAAAGTGATTTTGATATAGTTTTATTATGTCAAATTATTAAGTGAATATTCACAAGCCAAAGCCACAAAGCCAATGATGCCAAGAGGAGGTGGAGATATTCAAATCTCCATTGACAAGGAACTTTGAAGCACAAGCTGAGCACGCCAATGAGGAAAGTCTTTGGAACATTCAAGGAAGGTGAGAAAGTTTGTTTTTTTCCTTTTAGTTGTGCTTTGTCAAAGGTATTTCCTCACTAAGATCCCCCTAAGATCTATGCATAAGGTGTTAGTTTATTAGTGTGTTTTTGTTTTGGATTTGATTTCCTCCACTAATAAGATACTAATCTCCCCTTATCGAAAACCTATGTTCACAAATGGCATGCCTGGTGAGACCGCATCCCATGAATTTGCTTAAATGGTACCTATAATCATCTAACCATTTTTATGTATAATATTGGAGTTTGAGGCCAAAGTGTGTGAAAATTTTGAGCAAAAAGACATTTTTTTAAAGTAATGACTTTGTCACTATGGACTTGCAATTTTGTCCTCTGGACCACAAAACCACAATTGGCATAGTCATGGTTTTGTCTTTCAATTACAATTTTGCATTTTAGCTATATTTCTAGACTAACAAGTTCTCTATGAGTGGGTCAAGTCGTGATATTATAGTACTGTGACTCCCCCATCATGATATTACAATGCCATGATTTTTAAAGTTGTAATAGCATTGGTTGTAGTCATGATATTGTAATACTATAACTCTACAATTATAGTTTTGTCAAAACCATAACTTAGTGAGTTGTAATATTGAATGATCATTAAAAAAATTGTGACTTAACCACTAGTAGTCATGTCAAAAATTTTGGTTAAACTATAAAACCACAACTTTAAAAATCATGTTTTTTCACTGTGAGTTATGGTTTTACACTGTGGAGTTGTGGTTTTGTAGTGTGTAGACCTAAGAGCTAGTAAGCCATCTTCCAGATCTTGGTTTGGGGTCATACAGACTCCATTTGTGATGATTTGTTTTTTAAAACCATGTGTTTTCTCTTAAATTTTCATAATATGCTATCAATTTTTCATAAGTTACATAATGTTTTCATAAAATCTTGAAATATGACTTTGAAATTTTTTCAAGTTTCTAGTCATTGTTTCTTGGTTTCATTGAATTGTGTTTTCTTTGTCTAATCATCTTATTGTAAGTTTTTTTGAATTTTTGTGCTAAAATTGAACTAAATAAATTTTTTGCATTATGTTTGTTTTGCCTTTGGCTTCATAGGTAACTGATATTGGTCCTTATTGACCGACATCAGGTATTTCCAAAAACATCATTTGCTAACACTTGAAAGTGATTCTAAGCATAGGGTCATAATCTAACATTTTTAGGTCGAAGGGTTAATTTCAATAATAATTTTCATGTTTTTGATTAATCACATATCTCATTTTGGGCTTTTAAAAATAATTAGTCAAATTTTAAACATTTCAATTTGGATCTAAAATGAACTTGCTAACTCTTACACATTTGGACTTAAGTGCCTAAAATGAACTTGGTTGTGTGTTTTTTTTTGCTTAGTTTATGTTTATGTAAGTTATTTCAAATTGGTTATGAACATTAATCCAAACATTTCAATTTATTCATAACAAATAACTAAATCAAGTCTAAACTTGTGTCAAACTTACTCACATCATCTTTTGGGTATCTAAAAAGAACTTAGTTCATTTTTTATGCTTAGATTTTTTTTCAAGTTTTTACAAGTTTATAATCAAAGCCAAGGGGCCAAACTTCACAACACATTTCATTTTGGGTCCTTAAAATGAAATTAACATAACATTAGTTTACATGCTTTTGAGCAAGTTCATTTTCATGAAAGTTGTTTCTTGATTATTTATTTATCAAAAAGAAATTTGTGCATGTATGTTCTCCCCCCATCCCCTATAGGGAACTTGTGGTATCAAAAGTTCCATATTCATTACAAATTACACCTTAGTCGAAAGTAATAAAAAGGATGTTGTGAAGGCTATCCCCAAGACCTGTATGACTTGGGTTATCTAGAAATAGCCATAAAGCCTTTTTACTTAGTTTCTATGTCATGCATTTTGGATTACGAGAGAGAATTTATTACCTCCCATAAATTATATAGAGAATATTTAACTCAAGTCTTCATATCCCACAATCATCTTAAACCCCTCTCCATCGAGGGGTATATAAATTGGGATCCCCTCACTAGGATGGTGGTTTGAGTGGTTAAACCATCTCTATTAGTAGAGGCTAAGCCCAGGACATATGATCATATTGGACATTGCAATACACTAAGCAAGCGATAGATGTAGTGGTTTTGAGAAGGACTAGACATTTTCATAACAAGGTATTTGACATGGACCCAAATGATGAGTTGATTCTCTTGTATTCTAACGTGAAATTTGGTATACATGGGATCCATCTAGATGATCAAAAACTAATTAGTTTTAGTCAACACCACTTTACCACACCTTAATAGGATTTAGAATGAATACTTAGTTGTATTTTTTCATTTTATTACTTGGTGTGTTAAAACTAAAAATTATTTAAACCATGTTTTGAATGAGTCTTTGTCCACATTACTCCATTGTTTAAAGAGGTGTTATGTCATCCATTTGACACTTTGATTTTAACTTAGCAAATATTTGGGTCAAAACATTGAGTTGGGAAATTGATTGAGATGTGTAATGTTATGCTACCCAAATCATTCCAATCCTTTTGCCTTTATATTATTTAAAACATCAACCATTATTTTCATCTTTTAGGAGTGCTAATGTTATTATACTACCCAAATTATTTCAAAAGACTTGTCTTATCTCACATCCTAATCATCATTATTTAAATGAATCACATGTGTCTTGTTGGATTCTTATTTTGAATTTCCATGCCATCCAATATTGTCTATCACATATAAACCTTAATAACACAACTATCTATAGTGGTCACTCTCAAGTACCTGATAATCTACTTGACTTCGTCTTAGTGCTCTTTTCCTAGATTATTCATAAACCTAATGACAACTCTTATTGCATGAGCAATATCTAGTCTCGTGCACACCATAACATACATTAAACTTCCAACTATTAAATCATATGGAAATTTAGATATGTAATTGATTTCTTCCTACATTTTAGGACATTTTTCCTTGCTTAATTTGAAGTGCCCTCCAAAAGGTGTACTTACAAGTTTTGCATCTTGCATATTCAACCTAACTAACACCTTATTTATTTACTCTTCTTGAGATAATGTTAATTTTCTATTTTTCCTATCTCTTGCTATTCGCATACCAAGGATTTACTTTGTAGCACCCAAATCCTTCATTGTAAATGAATTTACTAATTTTATTTTGAGGTCATTTATATCCTGCATGTTAGACCCTACAAAAATCATGTCATCTACATATAATAAAAAGATAATATAGCTACCATTATCTAATCTTTTAAAATAGACACAGTGGTCAAAATGACATCTACTATAACCTTGTTATGTCATAAACATGCCAAATTTCAAAAACCACTACCTTGGATCTTGCTTTAGACCATACAAACTCTTCTTCAACCTACACACAATTTTCTCCTTACCTTTTACTACATATCCCTATGGTTTTTCCATATATATTTCCTCCTCCAAATCACCATAAGGAAAGTAGTCTTCACATCTAATTATTCAAGGTGCAAATCTTCTACTGCTACCAAACTTAAAACAATTCTTATGGAAGTCATTTTTACAACTGGAGAAAATATTTCATCAAAATCAATACCTTTATTTTGTGGAAACCCCTTTACAAAAATTCTAGACTTGTACCTCTTTTTGCCTCCATCTTCTTCCGTCAACCTATAAACCCATTTATTTTGTAATGTTCTTTTACTTGCAAGCAACTGAACCAAATCCCAAGTTTGGTTATGTACCAATGAGTCCATCTCCTCTTTCATGCCTTATTCCCACTTCTTTTTGGTTTTTACCTGCATTTATTCTTCATAGATTTTTGGCTCACCACTATTAATCAATAATAAATAATAAATTGAAGGAGATTATTGTTTAGGGAGTCTACTTAGTAGATCTTATAACTGCACTTTCAAGAGTTTGAGGTACTTGTTTTTGTATTTGTTGAAAATTCTAATTTTTTGACACTTTTGAAATTTCATTTCCTATGATTTCATCAAGTAATACATATTTTTTATTTGGTTTTGCTTGTTTCTTTCCCTATAATTGATCTTTGTACATTAGCTTCTCATTAAAGATCACATCTCTACTCGTAATGATTTTGTGACTTTCAAAATCACATAAATGGTAACCAAAATCATTAACTTCATATCCAATAAAATTAAATTTCTTGGATTTTACTTCAAGCTTGGTTTTATTTTCTTTATCAATATGAACAAATGCTTCACAACTAAAATTATTTAAAAATGAATAATCTACCTTTTTACCTATCCATGCTTCTTTTGGAATGCCACCATCTAAAGGACTTAAAGACCCTCTATTTATTAAGTAAATAGCAGTATCCACAACATATACCCAAAATTGTAAGGGTAACCTTATATGTAATCTCATGCTTCTTGCATGCTCCATGATTTTTTTGTTTATCCTTTACACACCATTTTATTGTGGGGTTATTGGAACTGTCTTCTCTCTATGAATTCCATGGGATGAATAGTAATTATCAAATTCTTCACTACAATATTCACCTCCATTATTTGATTTGACACACTTCAACTTATTTCCTATCTCATTCTCAACCAAAGCTTTCTATTTCTTAAAAGTATCAAAAAAATCATATTTTTTTTGTATGCAATAATCCCAATTTTTTCTAGTTACATCATCAATAAAGTAACATAATAATAAGAGACACCAAGGGATGATACCTAATTCAGACTCCATACATATGTAAGCACAAGCTCTAAATTTTCATCCTTCTTTGTTTACCCATCTCTGAGAAATTTGACTCTCTTTTATTTTCCATACACACAATTCTCATAGAATTCTAAATCCACCTTCTTCAAATATGGCAACAAATTCTTTGAGTGGAGAACTTGCATCCCCTTCTCACTCATGTGCCCAAGTCTATGGTGCCATAATTTTATATCCACTTTTTTAGAAGCTAAAGCATTAGATAAGTCAACATTAACATTAGATAAATATAATGTACCTACCTTTTCTCCTTTTGCTATTATCAGTGATCCTTTAGTGACCTTCCATGAATTTTATAAAAATGTAACTGTGCAGCCCTCACTTCTCAATTGCCCAGCTGAAATTAGATTTCTTCGTAACTCAGGAACATGCCTCACCTCTTTTAACAACCATTTATTTCCATTCTATAATTTTATCTATATCTTACCCTTTCTTATAATTTTATAGGGTTCACCATCACCCAAATAACCCTGTCCAAAATCACCTTGAACATAGTCTTGAAAATATTTCTTATGGGGTGTAGTATAAAATGAAGCCCCTAAATCTAACACCTAAAAATAATTAATATTATCTAAATAAAGAATTAAATAATATAATAACACATCACCTACTACGTTTTCTTCCAAATTTTTATCTTGTTTTCCATCTCTTTATTTTTCCATTTGAAACCAATAATCTTTCTTCAGGTGTCCTTTCTTCCCACAAATTTAGCACACCAATGTTCCTTTGGATTTAGATCTACCCTTCTTAGACTTTCATGATTTTCTAGGCCCTTTCCTCTATTATCCATAGTAAAATCATTATCTGATGTCTCACCTATACTTTTTTAGTGTATTTCCTCACTAAGAATAACACCCATAACATCATCAAACTTTAAAGTGTTTGAACCAAAGACATAATTACTCACAACCATGACCAAACCATTTCATATTTTTGTCAATGAGCACAAAATTAAAAGAGCTTGAACCTCATTGTCAAAATTTACTCCTATAGATCTTAACTAATTTGTGATCATGTTACTCATTTAAATGATCAACAATAGACCCACCTTCTAACATTTCTAGATTAAATAAACACTTCATAAGAAATACCTTATTGGAGGTTGAGGCTAAGGGTTTTTCATACATTTTGAATGCCTTAAACACATCTATTTTTGTCTTTTATTTTGAAATGTGGAAGGCCACTGACACTTCCAGGCACAACCATATTGTTCATAGTGCCTTTCTGTCAAGAACCCTCAGTCTTCATCCTTCATAATTGTTGGTTTCTTTGATATTCCACCCAATGTTAGAAAAATATCTTTTTGATATAGATAATCTTCCATTTGCATCTTCTATAGCTAGTATTTTTGGTAACTAAATTTTTTGACCTTAAACTTGCCTTCTTTTGCCATTACTCCCACTTAAACCAAGAGCCCTCTTTTCCTATGAGTTTATCAGCCAAATAAACCTTTAGCTTTGATACCAGTTATTAGGAATATAGAACATAAAGTAATATTAATTAATTAACAATGGAAATAAAATTCACAAAATACAAATATAATAGAGACACAGATTTAACATGGTTCACCTAATATGGGTTACATCCACACAAAGATAGTTAGTCTTTCTTATTATTTAGTCCAATAAATGAAGGGAAAAACTTTCAATAGAACCACTAAAATATCCTCTTCACTCACATACATCATGCCACCATAGTTACAATGCCCTCATATCAAAAGGAAGGTTACATATAGGGTAAAAATGCAAAAACATAATTTATACTATTAGATTTATAACCTAATAGTGAATGGTCCAGATTTACTATAAAATTACAATATTTTATAGTGCATTTTTAACTAAATTTTACTTTGGGAGAACTACCCCTAAACCCTTGTTAGGGGGATCAAAAATATGTCACTACCCCTTGGACCCACACAATAACCATAGTTGGGGGAATTTCCCCCCCACACCCCCCTTGTCAAGAACTAGGCATTAAAATAAGATCAGGATCCACCATCCAAAAAAATCATATTCTAAACATATGCCTATTTTTTAAGACCCTTTCCTTGATGAGCCAGTCATTGAGGAGTTGTATCTTGATGTTTATCCCATTTTTGAGGAATCCCACTCTATCAAACCATTTATTTTGGATCCCATTATGCAATCACAGGTCGTTACTTGTCTAATAACAAGTATTCAACAAGACATCATTGTAATATAGTACCCATCAGATGAAGAATCAGAGTTAGAGTCAGGTTCTATCATTAAACTGACATCAGATTTAACATAAGAATTAGAATCAATGTCAGTCTCAATATTGGATTCAGAGTCCTTTGAGTCAGAATAAGATTCAAAAATAAAATATAGTTGTGGTTATTACAACATTGGTTATGCATGCTTTGTAGATCAATTTGAATACATTTGTGATCCTTCTATGATTTTTGAGGATGATTACTTCAGCATCAACACAACTTGTATTATATTTTACAAGGATTATGTTGCCTCATCCCATTCCATTACCACCAACCAACATATCCATATTATTGGCATTCCATCTCTTTCAAGTGTTGATTGGGATTGATAGAATCACACCATCTTAAACTACATCCATGGCAACATAGCAGTTGAAAAGCAAAGAGACCAAGACCACCTTCATGTAGAAAAAGAATAATTTCCTAATGAAACCTTTTTGAAGGTGCTAGATGATAATTAAATTTCAAACTCAACATTTTCTAGTGAAACCTCTTCAGAGATGCTAGAAGACAATCAAAGTAAAAATTCAATGTTCCTTAGTGTAACTTTCTTAAATGGGTTATGGAATAGTTAAGACAACTTCATTGGTTAAAATCTCTTCAAGGTGCCAATAGCTGAGCACAAAAATTCTTCACTACTTGATGAAGATAAAATCAAAGATCAAATCAAAATATATTTTTATCTACAACCTAATCAGACGGTAGTTACTCTTAGGCTAAACCAATAGAAAAATCTAGTGTTCTTATTGAGAGAATATTTAGAAGTCTTTATCCTTACCACATCTAAAGTTATGTCAAATCTAGAATCATCAACATTGTGTGTGCCTAAAAATCCTAATATTTATTTGTTTCCCTACCATCATTCATTCCATTATCATTTACGATTCTATTTCCTAATCAAACCTATCAACCAAAATTTATCCCTATTTACCATCCTTAGCCACACTTTCCTTTATAGAGGCTATGAAGATATCTTATCTTGAAGTTTAAAGGAAACTAAATAAATAACCAATGAAGATCATAACAACATCATTTACATCCAAATATGTAATACGTTCTTGATAGAGAAGTTATTCAGACAAGGTGTGGGCTAGAAATTTACATGATTGATTATTCTAGTTGTATCATATGTTGATCAGGATGTGCATCTCCACATCAATAATAACAACAAAATCAGAACCATACCTAGGCCAAACATATCAAAAACCAACAACCATCATCAGCCATAAACATGTACCATACCATTTCAAATTACCATATCCTTTTACCATTTTTGCATTATCCTTTTTACCATTATCACATATCCTAGCCATTCACCTTACCACTTGGGGGCAACCCTCTTAATATTTTATCTAATCTATCATGCCCATCAATATCCTAAACAATTGCCATGCCATTCTACCATACCATTCCTATCTAGACCAAAACTTGTTTTTAGTCATCCTATCCAATCCTATTTGATCTTGGTTCCTTTGGTTCTTCCCACACCTTTTTTTGAATGGATTTTGATCTAGTTTCACTATTCTATCAAATCTATGTTTCAATGACAATCTATGAAATTAGTGTGACAATTGATTTGGCAAGATATCTTTCATTTTCTATCCTAATCAAGTTTGTTTATGTGAGCCTAATTATATCATCTATTGGGGTAAATCAGTGTTTCACAGATCTTACTACTAATCATAACCACCTATGGGAAAATTAGTATCATTGATCTGATCTATTGTATCCTAGTTATAACTACTTATGGGAAAACTAGGGGCAACACTTGTTTATCATGCATTGTTGCATCACTTTGCCATTGTTTTTTTATTTAACTGGCCATTTACCATATTTGAAAACTTGTTTGGACCTAGTTGGTTTTTCCCCACCTTTTGTGTGGATAAAATTATTATGACCTAGGGCCATTTTTGGACTACGTGGGTCATGCTCAATTCATTTTTAGGTCAACTCAATCCCCCCTTTCCATTACACTCTTGCCATTTTGTGAGCATCCATTCAATTTTCCCATGTTCTCATCATTTTGTGATCTTAAACCATTTAGTATCACATCATTCTCAATTGAGTTGAGATGCTCAAAATTCTAAAAAAAATCACAAAGTTTCAAAAATCCAAAAAAAATTATCATGTCTAAGCCTAGTTAGTCATCTTCAAACTGACCTACTAGAGCAAATCCATTATTAGGATGTTTTTTATTGCTTTTATTTTTATGATTTATATTTGTTTATATTTTTTTTGTTTGTTTGTTCGCTTGCCTATTCATTTGCCTTCAACACTATTACCTCAACTCAGTTTATATACATTCATTGGGTGATTCTTTGTGCATTATTTATTAGACCATAAATATTCATACATCAACATTTTCATTATGGTTTTTATCATTGGTGAATTGTTTCCTTTGAGTATTGGATCATGGGAGTTATTTTTTATGGATATTTTAGCCAATTCCTCATGATTTCATATCATGATGTCTACCATCACATGTTATATAAAAAATTATCTTCAAGAAGGTCTACAAGCAATGGAGCCATAGAATTTTATCCTTGGTACCTTAGAAAATCCTTCTACCCATCTTAATCAAATTAACCCATTAACCATTCTATTTGTATTATTTCTAATAAATACAAACATCTCCTCGTTGGTAGGTACAACTAAATATTTTCTATTTTATCAATATCATTCTTCTATCCATCTCTTTTATCACTTTACATCCTAATATGCTTTTTTTTTTATGGCTTCTTTAGTCATTATACCATCACATCTATGTTTGTTCCCACTCATATTTAATCTATGCAATAGGTTTTATCCTTGATTTATGCTTACTAATCCACCCTATTAGGGCACAACCATATCAAACATCATCTTGTAGCCAATCTAGGTCCTCTTAATGATTATAACTACCTATGGGAAAATCATTATTTTGACTTTTATTTTTGATTATAACCGCTTTTGGGAAAATTAGTACTTTTTAAAATTAATACATGCAAGCATTTTATCATTTCGATTAATCTCACCCATGGGTTAATTCCACCTTTCTTATTTCTTATTTTTAAGGGACCATCCATCAATTAATGTGATGGCCACTCCCTCAAGGGGGAATCATTATAAGTTTCCCAAACATTCTTTGGAGCTTTTTCTTCAACCATCATCTTCTTTTTGGCATACAATATTTTTTCATTCTTTGAGAAGACATTGGTGTGCCTACGGTTTTGTAATGCCTTCCAAAATAGTGGAAAATTGTAAACACCTAAATATGGCCAACAATAACCAAGATTTAGAATAATTCCTATCAAACATCACAATTTAGCCTAAAAATACTAAAACACATTAAATGGTTCAAATTTGTCATATACAAGTGTCGATTTTGGCTAGACTATCACTAAACAAGGCAATGCATTTTATGAAACTGTTAATTCTTCCTGAATCATTTTGAGCCAAAATACCAAAAACACAATTTGATTCTCCAAACCACTAAATTCCCTTAATTTAAAAGCACATGATATGTGCATGTGTAATTTTATGTCAAAAACATCCTAAATGGGATAACAGTTCTAATGCATCTAACATCACATTCTAATTACACTCCAATCAAATTTCAATCCAATAATATGACATTGTGATCAGTTTGATTGGTTGAGCACCAATTTATAAAAAAAATACACCAAAAATAACTAATCATGTTTAAATCTAATTAATTTAAATCAAGAGCTTAAGTGGATTTTACATCGAGGTTATTTATTATTTAATTAATGAAAATTGATTATGAATAACTATATCACCTAAGACATCATCTATGAGATGGCTGTTTCTATTCAAATTTTGCTTTCAGATTTTAAGGAAGAATTAAGAAACTTGAGAAGGAATGGTCAAGGCTTGATGTGTACCTGGATATAGTCTGTACACCGTAATCCAGACGTGTGAGTACTCGTCTTTGGCTGTGGAGGAATGACACCTGCAAAGAAAAGAAATTTGGACAAAAGAAGGCGTTAAATGGACAGACGGTGGGTTGTCAAGCGAAAGCTTGATTCCAGAAGTATGAAAACTTCCTTAAGGGATATAAACCCACTAATCAATAAAAAGAAGTATATGATAAACAATAGAATGATAAAGAATTGAAATGATAAAGAAATGGAATGAAAAAGGGAAGCAAAGGCTTACTTGAAAGAAGCTGTCGAACTGATCACAGTCGCCGGCATCGGTTGGCCAAGGTGCCAACGTCGGTTAATCTGCCGATGTCGGTTGGGGTAGTGACCAGCATCGATAGAGGCAAAGGTCTTTGGATGGGGTCTGGGTTGGTCTGTGGTCCGTGGACAGAGTCTAGTCAGGGTTTGGGTTTATTTGAGTGGTCTTGAGACAAAGTTTGGGCTTGGTTGAATGGTCTGGGGTCTTAGTCTGAGAGTCTGGTTGAACAAACAGAGTGTATGGTCTGACAGAGGATAGAGGCAATAGGGAGATGGAGAAGTAAAGGTTTGGGTCTGGCTTGGTTAACAGTCTGGTCTGGGGAGAGGGAATGCTAAATCTAATTCATAATATTTAGAAGCAAATGACTAGAAAAACACAAAGAAAACACAGATAATATACTTACCTGTGCCTTGTGGAAGGTGTGCTACTGATGATTCCCGTACCTGCTATTGATGTAGCATGTGTGGAGAACTTGTTGCTGATGGAGAACCTGAAGCTATTACTGCACCTGAGGGAGAGAGTGAGTGGCTTGACTAAGAGATTTGGCAGATTGACGGATGGTCGAAGACTCAAGATTGAAGGATTCATGATTCGCTTCCAAAGATTAGCCGATTTCTGATTGGGATCCCCAAAGAGTCTAAAAAATTGGTTAAGTATAACCGACGTCGGCCGACACTTGGCCGACGTCGGCGGGGTTAGAACGGGCAAAAAGAGCCACTAAGCCCATTTTTCATCCACCATGTGCCCTATCTGTTGGAGCATGTCGAGGGTTGGGCTAAATACGCATGAGAGTTTGTTAGGCGGTTAGAGAGAAGTAGGAATAGGTCTTGGGTGAGTCATAGGATGGGAATTAGTCCAAGGTGAGGTGTCTTAGGCGAGGTGTCATGGGTGATGTGTCCAAGGAGGGGGGTTAATTCAAAATAAGTTTATTATTTCAAATTAGTAATTTTAGGAATGGGTTAGGAATGGACTAAGGGGGAAAGTGACCAAGGGTTAGACACTATTTAGGTGTCTACATTTGCCCCTTTTTATCTTGTTGGTTGCTCTAAATGAACTACAAGACAAAAATAGGAGTCGATTGCCCCAGGTATGGGATAAGGATAATTTCGTCAAGTGAACTACAAGACAAAAATAGGCGAGGGTTGATTGCCCCGATTATGGATGAGGTATCCCCCCTCAAAGCAGAAGTCGAGGGAAGGGAACCGGGAATCGAGTGCTGATTTGATAGAGAGTGGATGAAAAGGGTGAAAAGATGGAGGGAGAATGCTACAAAAGTTGTGATTGTGCATACACCACTTCACGAGGATGGTCAGGTCAAATTGTCGCAAGTCGAGGGTCAAGGAGTGCCAAAATTGAAATAACTGGTCCCCAGCATTTAGTCATCTACTGATTGGGTTATTCAATCTAAGCTGAAGCTCCAATGGTCGTCGCGTTTCAGGTATCCCAGGCTTAGGAAGTGCTCCCAAAAACACGAAAAAGTCACAAGTAGTGTGGATCAACTGGCTTGCGATCCTATACTGGTGAAGGTCAAAAGTGCGCACACAATTTTGCTAACCAATTTATGAGGTAGCATATATGCAAAAACAACCAAGGCAAAATTACGTTGGAAGTAGTCGCGGTTAGAGGAGATAGTCATGATCTCCAAGGTCTGGTGGTATTATGGATTCAAAAGTGATCTTAAGTGTGCCCCAGGGGGCTAAAATGACAAGGTCTGAAGAACTAACTGATGTTGGGCATGATTTTGGTCATGATAAGGATTAGCACTTCCCATATGTCTGAGGGTACATGCTTGAAATGATAAGGAGAAGATGATGCCACAGCCTTTTCTAAATGGTGTAAGCTGTAACATTGGTCGGGGTTTTTCATCCCTAGCAACTATCCATATTCGTGATGGATGTTTGCTAAGAATGAATTGAGGTCTATTTATGCTTCAGCAAGTATTGGTTTATGCTTGACATAAATTGTGTGGTTGATAGTTTCCATGTGTATTGATGTCTATGGAAACCAGAATGATTAGGCTATGTGAGTGGTTTGAAAAGAGTCGGATTAAGTCGGTTTGACAAATGATGTGGTTGAATGTGACCAAAGTGTAGGCAAAAAGTAAAAGGCATAAGTGCCCTTTTATTGACAAGGACAAAAAAAAAACATAGACAGGGGTTGTTAGAACCAAGAGCCCCATTTATGCGTTACGTCATTGACCATAGTTATGTTAGAGTGGTAATCGAATCACTTTTGACATTAAAGTGAGCTCGAAGTCCCTTGAGTAGGTGATATGATAAGAGGAAAAGGGTAACCCATTTTAGAGTATAGAGAACTTTGCCCCTTCTTATAGGAGACCCTGAAACAACTACAAGTCAAGTCCATGACCCGATTTTTTTTTTTTTTTTTTTTTTTTAGAGCGGACTGATAAATGCGGGAAGTCCACATAAAGATGTCATTTGTTTGGTGGTCATTTGTGAAGCTGATCGATGTGGGAAGCTTCTAATAAAATGTTGTTTGTAGTAAGATTTAGTCATAGCCATCCTTCGAGGGAGTGGTCTATACTTTGCTTTATAGATTTAAGGGCTTTTAAATAGCTATCTTTCGAGGGAGCAGTCTATTAGCTACAGCAATGATATTGTAGCTGTCCTTCGAGGGAGCAGTCTACTTTTTGATTTGATTTTGTGACTTTGGATATTTTGACATCTTGATTTAGTTTTGACAGAATGTTGAGTCATGGACAAGACTTATAGAAGGTCAAGGGTTCCCTTTTATTAGGATGAAGCATCTGTACGTCAAAAAAAGGGTTATAGAGGATTTTGTTAAGGGAAAAAGGGTGAAATGGATTGAGGATTAAAAGGACAAGGATTGCTCAAGGGACGAGCTCAAGTTAAATGTCAAGTGGATGAGTACTCGACTAACAGTAGAATGGTCACAGATGCAAAGCATTAAGAGGCTCAGGTTCTGGTCGGCCTTCAAGAGAAGACAGACGATAAGTCCCTGATCCATACTTGTGCATGATGATATAAGGTCTGAGCCAATTAGGAGCAAATTTACCTCATTTACTCCATTCCATATTGGTCACATGTTGGTTCTCTTTGAGGATGAGGTCTCCGATATTGAAATCCCGTTCTCTCAAAGTTTTATTATAGGTGCGTTTGATGCGATTTTGATAGACATGGAGATGATTGAGGGCAGCGAGATGATGCTCGTCAAGTAACTCAAGTTGAGCTAATCGATCTTGATGAAAGTCATCATTAGAAAGAATGTCATGGAGTGAAATGCGAAGAGATGGGATCTATACTTTGAGAGGTAAGACAGCCTCTGATCCGTACACTAGAGAAAAAGGGGTAGCACCTGTAGAGGTTCGGATGCTAGTGCAGTAGGCCCACAAAGCGAAGGGTATTTGAATGTGCCAATCCTTTCCAGTGTCGTTGACCACCTTCATGAGAATTTTAGTTAAGGTTTTGTTAGAAGCCTCAGCCTGCCCATTTGCTTATGGGTAGTAAGGTGAAGAAAAGCTGAGTTTAATGCCAAATGAGTCACAAAGTTTTTAGACGGTCTTGTTTTTAAAGGACTTGCCATTATCGGCGATGATTTTGTGAGGTACACTGAAACGATAGATGATGTGGGTATTGATGAAGTCGACAATCTTGTCGGCTTTTGTGGAGACAAGAGGAATAGCTTCCACCCATTTAGTGAAATATTCGGTGGTAGTGATGATGGACTGATGACGAAGAGACGAATGAGGGTTAATCTCGCCGATGAGATCTAAGCCCCATTGTGAAAAAGGCTAGAAATCCCGAGCTACTTATAAGGCGTGACTGGGGAGATGAAGAAATTTAGCATGCTACTGACACTTGATGTAATGTCGAACATAATCACTACAGTCTTGATGAAGAGTGGGCCAATAATAACCCAGGTGAAGGATGTGCTTGGCAACCGAGTTACCACTAAAGTGTCTACCACAAATCCTGTCATGGGCTTGTTTAACATCATGAGAAGCTTCAGTGGAGTTTAAACAGTGAAGAAGAAGGCCGTCAAAGCCTCTTTTATAGAGAATGCCCCCTAGCATGGTATAGCGAGCGGTGCGCTTGATAAAAGCCCGCCGCGCATTGCTAGAGAGGTTGGGAGGAATGAAAGAGTGAGCCAAGTAGTCCTCAAGTTGTTTATACCATACATCTTGTGAACTAGAGTCTATGGTGTGGATGAGATTGATGTCAGTGGAAATGTATGAAGGCAATGGCACACGATGTACCATGACATAAATTCTTGATGAGGATGATGATGAAGAAGGAATATACGAGGCGAGGGAAGCCATGGTGTCAGCAAACTTATTCGTCGATCGAGGAATAGTCTGCAATAAGTGATGGTCGAAAGATGCTAGAAGAGTGTCAACACGGTGCTTGTACCTTTGTAAAATTTCATTTTTAAAAAGATATGAACCATTGATTTGATTGACGACAAGTTGTGAGTCACCGAAGATGTTGATGGACTTGATGTTTAAAGAAAGGGCAGTTTGAAGTCCCAAAATTAAGGCTTCGTATTTGGCCATATTATTGGTACATTCAAAGTTGAGTTTAAAAGACAGAGGCATGGGTTCACCTTCATGTGGTATGAGGATGACTCCCGCACCCCCACCGAGTTGACATTTAGAGCCATCGAAAAACATCGTCATTTGGTAGAATGTGTCATCAGTCAAGAGAGTGGTGATAGATTCATTAGGAAACTCGCACTGAGAAGGTTGATTGTCGGGAAGAGGGGCATCCGCTAGTTGGTCAGCGATTGTTTGCCCCTTGATAGATTTTTGCTGGACAAATTCTACGTCAAATTCAGCAAGAAGCATGAGCCAACGAGCCATACGTTGGTTTTGATATGGTTTGGAATGCATGTATTTAAGGGGATCAGTGTGGGTGACGACAAAGGTTTTGTGATTAAGAAGATAGTGACGGAGCTTGGTAGTGGCAAAGACTAATGCCAAACAGAGTTTCTCAGTATGAGTATACTGAGTTTCATAGTCGACAAGTGTTTGGCTTATGTAATAGACTGCTTGCTCACGGTGTTGCTCATCTCGATGCGTGATCATGGCACCTAACGAATGATTGGTTGATGAGATGTAGAGGTAGAAGGGTTGGTCATCTTTTGGTGGAATAAGGACTGGTGGAGAAACCAAATAATGCTTGAGGGCGTCAAAAGCCTCTTGGCAATCTTTATCCCATTTAAAGGAGACATCCTTCTTGAGGAGGTGATGAAAGGGCTGGCAACGGTCAGAAAGCTGCGAAATAAAGTGGTGGATGGATTGGAGCTTTCCTTGTAGGCTGCGGAGTTGCTTGAGATTAGTTGGAGGTGGCATTTCGAGGATAGCATAAATTTTAGCAGGATCTATCTCGATGCCACGAAAAGAGACAATGAATCTCAGGAGTTTTCCTGAGAGGACCCCAAAGACACATTTCTTGGGGTTAAGATGGACTTGGTACTGAAGAAGGCGAGAGAAGATGATTTTGAGGATAGTCAAATGGTCACGACAAAGCTTGGATTTGCCAAGTAGGTCATCGACATAGTCCTCCATGATTTTATGGAGGAGATCATGAAATATGTAAGTCATGGCATGCTGATATGTGGTGCCTGCATTTTTCAGACCAAAAGGCATGACTCAATAGCAGAAAGTTCCCCATGGTGTAATGAAGGTGGTTTTGTGCTAATCGTCTGGTGCAATCAGGATTTGGTTATATCTTTAAAATCCATCCATGAGTGATAACATCTCATGGCCAGCCGTAAGATCAACAAGTTGGTCAATGTTTGGAAGAGGAAAGTCATCTTTGGGACAAGCTAGGTTAAGGTCATGATAGTCTATGCAGATCTGGATCCCCCCAGTCGCCTTGGTGACAGGAACAATGTTAGAGACCCACTGCGGATAATCGATGGGTTGGATGGAGACTGAAAGAAGGCGTTGAAGCTCTTATTTGACAAGAAGTGCAACACGAGGATGCATTTTGTGAAGCTTTTGCCTAACAAGCTTAGCCTCTAGGTTTGTGACAATGTTATGAGTGGCAATGTTAGGGTCGATGCCAGGCATATCGGCGTAGGTCCAGGCAAAGGCTTTGCGATTGTCTGAGAGAAATGTGGTATAGTTGATCTGCTCCTGGGTGTCTAAAGATTGACCAATCTTTAAGACTTGAGGAACATCAGAAGATGAAAGGTTAATGTCAATGGTTGATTCATTTAACATAACCTATGTTTCAGAAGGTAGGGAGTGCTGAATGAAAGAATCATCGGCACCCATATAGGTAAGAATGGCATCATCGTCTATGCAGTGGACTGTGTTGATGGTTGCCGATTCATCATCTATCATGCTGGGATAAACAAGAGGGAGAGACTTGGGAACCCCGTTGAGCTGATAAGTTAGGGGTTCCAAGTGGATGGTGTTTATGCAAAAAAAAACTAGGAGGGATGGAAACCACCGACTCCGTAGGTGAGGATGGAAGAATAGGCGAGTCTAGAAGAAATTGGTCAATGGTTAGTTCGGGGGAAAGGTTTGTGGAAGCCTCTGTGGGTTCTTGAAAACCCATTCCATACCGTTTCTTGGCATTATCGTCATTGGGTGGTTCGATAGGCCGATGGGAGCCTTGTTCGTATCGCCTAAAGCCAAAACCCTTCCATGCACACCTATAAAGGTAGGTATGTGCAAAGGTGGGGTTGCCAAGAAAGGAGAAATTAGATGTGAATATTTGAGGCAAGGAGGAAGGATTTGATTCAGTAGGAGCTTGATCCAGCCCCCCATAGATGAGATTGGTTCGAAGGCTAGGAGGACCATAAGGGATGACCATTCCGATCCGATAGTCATAGCTTGGGTTTTGATGAAGTTGTCCATACTCTTGAGGAGTCTGGAACATGTCTAGAGTAAGTAGGCGATATTCACCCAGTGAAAGTCTTTGGAAGATATCGTCCATGGGGTCCTTGGTTGGTAATTGAGAAGATGATGTGGTGGCAACCGCTGTTTGTGTACTAGTTGATGCTTCTGCGGATGAAGATGATGTTTGGGTTGATGCCTTGAGCGGGATAAGAACGTCGTTGGGGCGATAGGTAGTGTTACAAGTCTTAAATGGGGATGGGTCGATAGGAATGACATGGACTTGTTTGTCGTGTTCAAATTTGACACAACGGTGAAGTGTTGAAGGGACGCAAGCCATGGCGTGGATCTAGGGTCGCCCTAATAGCATGTTATATTGGAATTCTCCCTCAATGATGTAGAAGAGCTCCGAGATTGTTCATGGACCAACGCGGATATGGAGGATAATAGTGCCAATAGTGTTAGCGGTGGTGTCATTAAAGGATCTAAGGATTGCATCGGTTTTCGATAAGCAATTCTTGGGAAGAGCCAATTGATCAAAGGTGTGAGAGGAAATGATATTAATGTTGGCACCCCCATCAATCATAACTCATTTAATATGGGTTCGATCAACGTAGGCTGTGATGAAAAGGGCAGCATCTTGATCTTCCAAAGTAGAGGTCAGAATCTCAAAATCATTGAAAGTGATGGAGGCGACGGGGGATAAAGAATGGACTAAGGCAGCTAGTGGTTAAGGATCTTCAGGTTGGACTTCCCCTGCCTGTAGGGCTTTGATTAGAGCCTGTCGATGCTGGGGGGAGCTTTGGATAAGGTCATATAGGGTCATCTTCATAAGCGTTTGGTGAAGTTGTTTTATCATAGATTCTTTGGTTGCCTTTGAAGAAGGGGGTTGAGACGCACCTAAGATGGAAATCTTGGGTTTCGGTGGTTGAGGTGCCTGGACAAAAGGATAGGTCCAAGGAATAGCAGCTTTTTCTTTTGCCTTGTCCTTTTGTGACCTAGTGGTTATATGAATAGCATTGATTTCAAAGATAGTAGGTGAAGAAGGGGTTATGCTCTATTGGTGAGATGTTGATGTGGTTGAAAAGGTTGGATGGGAAGGTGTCGAGGGTCAGTCAAGAGTGTCCTCAAGGAGAAGAGTGTCTTTCTCTATATAGCGGTGAACGACTGCCTTGAGGGCACAACAAGTCTCGGTATCGTGTCCTGGCATGCGATGGTATAAACAAATCTTTGTATCATCGAACCAAGATGGTTTTGACCCGAGGGGTTGGAATGGTTTGATGGAAGGAAGGGTAATGCTCGAAGTCTGTAAAAGTTGGCATAATATCAAAGCATATGAACCTACTAAGGGGTCCGTGCTTGTTGATGCATGACGCACTGGTGAATTTTTCTTGGGGGATGTTGAAGAAGGTTTTCATACCACCTTTTGGGTTAGTGGTGCGGTGACAGGTGAAGACGGCACTTTCTTCGTGAGAGGTGCCAAATTTTTGAGAGGGGATTGACTTGTAGTTGGCAAAGGAAGTAATGGAGGTAATTTGTTTTGGTTAAGGGTCAGAGTAGGAAGCACGCTGATTAGGGTAGAAGGATGAGGACCTAAAATGGAGGGCAAGGTTGATGGTGGAGGAGGCATTCATCTTTGTGGTCTGGCAGTCTTCTTTGACTTGGTTGGAAGACTACTTTTGGTTGAGATCTGGTCTAGGTCCACCTTCACTTGCGAGTGAGTGAGGGTAGAGACAGGACGAATGCCGAGTGACTTGATCAGTTTAGATTGGGTGGATGCAGGTTAAGAAGTAAGGATTTGGTCTTTGTCGAGAGTCTTGGGTGATTCTACCTTGGGAGGATTGGCAGCATGAGATGAGAGGGCACGGGAATGTTGAAGATCTTTAAGACACTCCCACAATCCCTGATGCTCCACTTTCCTTGAAGGGAGAAGTTCTAATTTCTCCATTAGTCGAGAAAATGGTTGAGAGGATGTTGGATGAGGTTGGGATCCTTGAGAAGATGTGTTAGGTGTGGTAGTAGTTTCAGACCCAAGATGTGTGGGAGTTATAACTGGATTGTCGTTGGTCAAGGAAGATGGAGAGTCAAGCTCTTCTCTTGGTAGAGAAGGAACTGGAGAATGTGACTCCTCAAGCGGGTAAAGGGCAGGGATTATGGTGCCCTCCACTTGTGGATGAGGAATGGGTAAGGTTAGGTCCTCCATAGGCAGAAGAAAGGAAGATGGTGAGACCGGTGGTGCCGGTAAGGTTGAGGCATCCTCCAAGATGAGAGAGGTTGATGGAGAACTAGCCAAAGAAAGAGGTTCATCCATACGTGATGGACTGGTAGATGGGCTAACCTCTTGAGGTTGGTTGGGGATGAGGGGCGAGACCGTATTGACCATTCGAATGTCATGTTTTTGAGTGTTGTCAATTAAGGTCTAGACATTATTTTGAGTCGATGGATGATTGGGGAATGGCTACTTGAAGATGTCAATACTCTGGTTTGGAGGTGCATTGGGATTATCTAAAACGAGTTCTCCCTTTTCAAGCATGTATTGGATTATGTTTTTGAAAGTTTTACAGTTTCCCATGTCATGACCTTTGACACGGTGGAAATTGCAAAAGTCATTTTCCCTATACCACGCAGGGATGGCACGTGAGGGATCAAATTGTGGCGGTGGTCAAATCTGGGGGAGGTTAAGAATCCCCTATTTAACAAGTTTTTCCAGTATAGATGCGTATGATTCTCCAAGAGGAGTATATTGTCATTGAACGTATCTCTGCTAGAATTGATGGGTGGCGCTCTGAGATGTAGATGGCTCAGGTTGATTGGATGAAGAGGGTGATGGTCTAACGACCACAGTGTTAGCTGAAGCTTTAGACTTAAGATTGGACGATGAAGGTTTAGAAGAAGAAGGGTCATTAGTATTAGAGTTGGGGTTCTTGCTCCGCAACTTGACTTTATTCTCCTCGATGGCACGTAATTCAAGTTTATGGGCCATCATGAAGGCTTCATCGAAGGTACGGAAGATCTGAACCCTTAAAGTGGAAGAAATATGTTTGGCACAAGCTCAGGAGAATAGTTTAATAAGTTCAGGTTGAGGTAAGGAAAAGGAGAGTTGATTGATGAGACCTCTCCAACGAGCAACGAAGTCAGCTATTGATTCATCCTCGAATTAGCAGATAGTGTAAAGGTCGGTGATCGAGACCTTTTTGGTGATGTTAATGGAGAAGTGGTCAAGAAAGAGCTGGGCCAGCTGTGTAAAGGTAAAGAGGGAATGGCTGGCAATAGAGCTGTACCAGTCAAGTGCAGCACCAAAAAGGGACATAGGAAATGTGTACAAGAGAAATGCGTCGTCATGGGCAATAAGGTAATAGGCATGTTTGAATTCCCGTAAGTGTTGTTGTGGGTCTTCCTTGCTTTGAAAGCAAGAAAATTTGGGAAGCTCCCACTGGTTTGGGTATGGTCTAATTGGGACGGAAGGATGAATAGGCTCATTGTAAATTTGCTCATATGAGAGAGCATTGCGTGAGTCGGAAATAGAGGTCTCTAAGCTAGACATCTTATCCATCAGCATTTTGATGATATCTACTGAAGGATTGGTGGGTGGAGTGCCCCCTAGATTATAAGGTGCTTGAAAGATATTGGGAGGGGCGTATGACGTGGATGGTTGCGTAGACGCAATGTATGGGTAGCTAGTTATGGGAGCAAAAGTTGGGGCCAAGGGTACTTGTGTTATGGGGTTGGTAGGCACAAGTTGGATAGGGGCCGTTAAGGATGGTTGAGGAGTAGCCATGCTTGTTGACAGGTAAATGGTTACTCTTATGTTTATAGGTGCAAGAGTAGGGGGGATGGAGACTAGTAGGTTTTGGAAAGGTGTGGGGTTTGGGTGAGTGATTTGAGGTTGAGGGAGTACTGGAACCCCCATGGAGGTAGGTTTAGATGGAGTGACTATGTTTTGAAGGTAAGATACGGTTGGGTTATTGGTAGAGGTGTTGTCTAGTGGCTGAATTGTAGGTGTGGTTGATGTGGTTCTTGTCTCGACTAAGGAAGTCAGCATCCCATAGATTGGGTTGCCTAGGGAATCTCACATTTGGCTATGCACGAGACAGTGTTGTAAGGCTTTGACGTTAAGGTCCAAGAATCATGTGAAATCTTGGTCCCCTTTTGGGACAATAGGAGTTTGAGGTGGGGTTGGGCGAGTAGGAGTTCTTTCAGTCTCTGAGTTGAACTCCATTATAGGACTAGTTATAGATGGTGAAGGTGGAAGCAGTTGTTGACTAGCGTGGTCAAGGAGGGCCTTGGTTTGACTGCGTGTCAAAACCATTCAAGGCAAGAAAGGGTCAGGTTTCAGAAAATTGTGTTGTCAGTCTCAAAAAACTAGAATAGATGTTTAGACAGCCAGAAAGTTGGATTTTAAGCTTGCAATTTTTGGAAAAAAGAAAATAGACAGAGACCGACGTCGATATAAAAACCGATGTCGGTGAAGGATACTACCGATGTTGGTCAGATGACCGATGCCAGTACAGAAAAGTTGTCGATGTTGGTTACAGCACTGATGTCGGTTACTGTGTTTTCTAGAAACTCAGAAAAAAAGTTTTTGGAAATCAAAAAGACGTCCTTACCAGCTCAAAAAAGACAGATAAAAATAGAAAATATGATGATGATAGACAGAGCCTAGCGTTAAATCCCTAGAAACAATTTTATTAAGATCGTGTGGCTTATGTCTTAATGTGATGTTTGAGGAAGTTAGCTGTAAGAAGGGTCCTAGAATAGGTAATCTAAAGATGGTTTTAGGTATGTTAAGGCACTCAAAAGTCTGTATTAGCTTCTGACAGGCCTAGTGCTAAGGAGCAAGCTCCCCTCACTTCATGATTCCAGTTGTTAGCTGGTCTCGCTTAGCCAAAATATACTTTCACTATAGTTTAGACTCTACCAGAGAACAGAGTTGGCTTTCCCCTTGGTGGTGAAATCCAAGTAGGATTGCTAGGATGGGTAAGGTATCCGTTGGGTGATGAAATCCCAGTCGGGCCTTGTCTCAAGTGAGTTTTATGTTTAATTGAGTGCTCGTGGTCTGGTTGTGTAACATCAAGTGATCTATGATTTATTCAATATGTGTTTTACTGATTACTAAGTGTGGACTAGAAAATGCAAGAAAGCAGGAAATGGAATGCAGTATATTTTAAAGCCCCAAATCGAAATGTTAAATTGGAATGAAGACAAGTTGGAGAAAAGGTTGAAGAAAATGATTTTTTTTTACTAGTCTAGAAATGCAAGAAAAAGTAAGAAAAAGTTCTTTTTATTTCCTGCTTATGATGTCTTTTTTAGAAAAGAAGAAAGAGGTGAAGAGGAAGAAGCCTAATGCACCTAAATGAACAAAGAAGGAAGGGAACCCAAGGAAGGCCCTAAAGGGGTCCCACCGGGTGTGCCAGAATGTTTCTATTCAAATTTTGCTTTCAGATTTCAAGGAAGAATTAAGAAACTTGAGAAGGAATGGTCAAGGATTGATGTGTACCTGGATATAGTTTGCACACCGTAATCCAGACGTGTGATTACTCCTCTTTGGCTATGGAGGAATGACACCTGCAAAGAAAAGAAACTTGGACAAAAGAAGGCGTTAAATGGACAGACGGTGGGTTGTCAAGCGAAAGCTTGATCCCAGAAGTATGAAAACTTCCTTAAGGGATATAAACCCACTAATCAATAAAAAGAAGTGTATGATAAACAATAGAATGATAAAGAATTGAAATGATAAAGAAATGGAATGAAAAAGGGAAGCAAAGGCTTACTTGAAAGAAGCTGTCGAACTGATCACAGTCACCGACATCGGTTGGCCAAGGTGCCGACATCGGTTAATTTGCTGACGTTGGTTGGGGTAGTGACCGGCGTCGGTAGAGGCAAAGGTCTTTATACGGGGTCTGGGTTGGTCTGTGGTCCGTGGACAGAGTCTGGTCAGGGTCTGGGTTTATTTGAGGGTCTTGAGACAAAGTTTGGGCTTGGTTGAATGGTCTGGGGTCTGAGTCTAAGAGTCTGGTTGAACAAACAAAGTGTATGGTCTGACAGAGGACAGAGGCAATAGGGAGATTGAGAAGTAAAGGTTCGAGTCTGGCTTGGTTAACAGTCTGGTCTGGGGAGAGGGAATGTTGAATCTAATTCATAATATTTAGAAGCAAATGACTAGAAAAACACAAAGAAAACACAAACAATATACTTACATGTGCCTTGTGGAAGGTGTGCTACTGATGATTCCCGTACCTGCTGTTGATGTAGCCTATGTGGAGAACCTGTTGCTGATGGAGAACCTGAAGCTATTGTTGCACCTGAGGGAGAGAGTGAGTGGCTTGACTAAGAGATTTGGTAGATTGACGGATGGTCGAAGACTGAAGATTGAAGGATTCATGATTCGCTTCCAGAGATTAGTTAATTTCTGATTGGGATCCCCAAAGAGTTTGAAAAATTGGTTAAGTATAACCGACATCGGTGATTCCACCGGCGTTGGCTGACACTTGGCCGACGTTAGCGGGGTTAGAACGGGAAAAAAGAGCCACTAAGCCCATTTTTCATCCGCCAAGTGCCCTATCTGTTGGAGAATGTCGAGGGTTGGGCTAAATACGCACGAGAGTTTGTTAGGTGGTTATAGAGAAGTAGGAATAGGTCTTGGGTGAGTCATAGGATGGGAATTAGTCCAAGGTGAGGTGTCTTAGGTGAGGTTTCATGGGTGATGTGTCCAAAGAGGGGGGTTAATTCAAAATAAGTTTATTATTTCAAATTAGTAATTTTAGGAATGGGTTAGGAATGGACTAAGGGGGAAAGTGACCAAGGGTTAGACACTATTTAGGTGTCTACAATGGCATCCACAAGCCATAAGTGCAATAAATATCTGAGTAAGCCCTCCCATGCTTCTTTAATGCTTCACTATCCCAAACATTTATGAGGGCATTTATTGATTTTAGCCCCCAAAATTGAATGGATTCTTATCCACACATCTTCATCTTGAGATGGATGGTTCAGGTTAATTTTGATCAAATGAGAGAATCTATAAATATAATGCCTCACACTCATATTTTTAAGCTATCTTGGTGCAAATTTACCATTCTCAAATGATCTAAAAATCTCTTTCAATCCAAAGTTAGCATGCTCAAATGCTTTCAAAAGTGATTTTGATCTAGTGTTATTATGCCAAATTGTTGAGTGAAGCTTCACAAGCCCAAGCCAACAATGTCAAGAGGAGGTGGAGATATCCAAAGACCCATTGAAAAACACTTATGAAGCACAATACAATTAAGAAAGTCTTTGGACCATTCAAGGAATGTGAGAAAATTTATTTTATTTCCTTTTAGTTGTGTTTTTCCAATGGTCTTTCCTCACTAAGCTCCCCCTAAGATCTAGCCATAAGGTGTTAGTTCATTAGTGTGTTTTTGTTTTGGATTTGATTTCCTCCACTAAAATAATACTAATCTCACCTTATTAGATTCATATGTTCACAAATTACAAATTTGGGTTATACTCATCATGATTTACACCCCTCTACTAGATCAATTAGAGCATTTTATAGAACCTCTCAAAAGGTTCATAGAAAGATTGATCCACCTTTATAGGTTGGTCCCACACATGTGGTTACTAATTTATTAGTTATACCTTATACATGTGTCTTTGACATGTTTTTAGGACAACCTTGGATACACACTCTTTGAGCAGTACCTTCTATAATGCATGGGTGTTTAAGTACATTCATGCCAATTAGGTAATTATAGTTTCTATTATTCTATATGAGCATCCTCTTAAACAAGATAAATTCATACCCAAGAAGTTAATTATCAATAATTTTAAGGATAATACACCACAAAAGGGTAAACAACAAACAATCCCCTTTACTAGGTGGATAATACTTAAGAGACCCTTACATCAAAGATAGATAATGGGTTCCATGAAATCATTATCTTCTATGCACCATATTCATATATCCAAAATGCCTAAACATGTTCCTACTATTTTTATTCTAATGAAAACATAGAGTATGCAAATATGGGTTATAAGAACCCCTATTCCTTTTATTGGTACTTCATGACCTCAAAGGCCTATTATACATACATCAAGCATGACAGATACTATAGTTATAAATATTTCACCTATGCATGCTCCTTGGTAGTAATATTGGTTTATTTCACTATGGTTTGATTAGGTAGGTACATGTGATCATCATTAGGATGAGATCATAGGATAATCTTATCTCTTCTTAAAATACAAAAACATTTTTGACACCTACATCTTCTATTATCCCCTTGACATCTATGTGTTATTTATATGTTGAGGACTAACATATCATTTACTCCTACATGCATATACATAGACATACACAAATACATGATAAACTTATGGGTGTTGGTATTTCCCTATAATCACATCACCAGGATATTGGTGGCATATATCTTCTACAATATTAATACATATAGGTTATACAATTTGATGATCACTCTACATTATCATGTTTGATCGTACATATGTACTTAAACATTCCTATTATCCATTAAACATTACACAAGGTACTTTATATGTTATTCACTTGATGTTTTTTGCTAACACATTTGATCTAAGGGCCACTATGACCTGTTTATGCTATTTAAACTCAAACCTTAGCAAACAGCCTCTATATATATATATATAGGAGACACTCTCTTTGTATATTATGAATATTTATGTTGGTTAGGGTTTTAATAACATTGAAACATGACTTATGGAGAGATATAAAATATTTTATTTGTTTTAACACTCTTTGATTACATACATGTGTTTGCTTAATAGTTTTGATAAGACAAGTAATGTAGCAAACCATATAAACTATAAGGTATTAGACCATGAAATAATTTATAATTATGTCCATGGAAAACATGATTTCAAGATTTATCAATTAGGGATAATCAAGGGGAAAAGAAATCAAAAAATCCTAGATAGCCTAGGGTTTGATTTTCAAAGATCAGATTCACCAAATTTTTAACCCTAATTTGGATTAAGGATCATACTTGGGTAGATAGTGTTTAGGATATATAAATTATAGGGCACAAGTGTGAATATCAAATCTACAATAAGATAATTAATGTGTTGAACTCAAATGTAATATATGTTGAATTTATAAAATTGAGAGAGGCTATTAATGGAAAGTAAAACTATGCTAGATATAGAATGACATAAAAGAGAGTCCTTATTGGTTCTGATGATAATCTAGGTATAGATCTAGTACATGCATAAATTAGGTAGGAATATAATTGTGTATCAATCATTAGATTATATATTAGGTGCCTCTATATCTCTTGACACTTGCATTAGCTTAGGATAATTGTGTTGATGATAGTGTTTGAGTCCAATGGTAGTGTCTTGTATAAAATATTCATTGAAATAGGATGCAACCACTTGGATCCTTTTGGGTTTTATTTTACCTTTGCTCTGGCAAATTCAAATTTATGTCATGGACCATCATTCTTAGTGAAATGGGATAGTTGGTACATAGTGTTGAGTTGACCCATAATAACTCCACTATCAAAGGGCATTTCCTATATATCCAATACTCTAGAAGAAGACCTCAGACTCATGCAGTTTTCCTCTACATGTTGGCTTGTGTGTGAATCATGCAATGTATGTAAAATAAGTATAATAGTGACCTATCATTTAACATGGAAAATATGACCTTATTACTACCCATTTAGCACTTTAAACACGTATCTAGGTTGTTCCTTTGACTAATATTAGAATAGAGTATAATAGAAAATATTTTGGTAACTTGAGTACTTCTTTAGTGTTATTTTAGTATAATTTTTGGGTGGTAAATGAATGAGGGTTAATATTATATTTATACTAATCCTATTAGGAGATAAATCACATTAAATAACATAGACTAGACATTTTCATATGTTTCATTTGAAAATTGGATGAATTTACGGCACTGGACACTTTCATTGGGCCAAGATAGTAATGTCAACACTACTATCTGTCTTAAAAGTTAGTGTCTAGGGAGAAGGAAAGTAAGCACATGCTCAAATATTATACAAGTATAATATAAATCAATTTTAATCATTTTAATAAATATGGGATATCTATGTTATCACTATAAGGCTGGTCAAGTAAGAGATAGGCCAAAGGGTACAATATAGAGCAGATGGGATGCTTTCAGAAGTAAGGCATGTGAAAAAATAAGAGAAACAAATAGGGTATAATTTTTTCACATGTAAAAGAGTGAGGTGCTATATAATCACAAAATATCATCTAAATTTCCCCCTTTAATTTAGTAATTAAATTGATAGTTTAAAGGAAAAGAATAAGAACCTAGGTGTGTATGCACACCTTGTCTTTACTTGAGTTGAATTTGAATGATTTGTTGGAGATAAATTTTATTGATTTATTGGTGATTGACCTAAAACCAAGAGCATGTTATATTGTATAAAAATTCATATAATCTATGTCAAAATTACTTAAAATACATTAAAATTAAAAGATCAAGATTTAGGAGTACACTTGTGTGTCGATGTAACCACCTTGCCTATTGGAAAGTTATTTTTTCAAAACATGTATCATTGTAAGGATATGAATCTAAGATTAGGATAAATATAGATAAATATTTTAATTTCATGTATCCAAGGAGATAGAGAGAGAGAAATAGGTTGAAAGACACATGCCCCCCAACTTGGATCAAAAGTGAGTTGCCACCTAGTAGTTGAGATTAGCTCAAATGTGCAACCTAATGATACTCATAACCTAGTGATTTTGTATGATCAAGTCTAAACTAAAAACTTGGAAATATTGAGTGATTTAATCACCTAAAACATATCAAAATATGAACCAAATACTACATGATTTTGGCTTGCTAAAGTCCATAAAAATCTGTAGGTTATCGTACATGCATTAGTTTTAGAATATGAGATTGAATTGGATTTTAAAATATTAGGCACATGTTGAATAAAATAATCACCTTATATATGTATCATGTTGAAACTATATTTAATAATGGTACCATATATATAAATCTATCATTAATGTGTATCAAAATCATATAACTATGTGTTTTGTCCAATTCATAAAATTGTGTGTAGAGGGCATGCTTCCAAATCATGCCCCCACTATATATGGAGAAATATGAAAATTATATAAGTACCAATGTTCATGTTATGTTTCCAAAACATGCCCCCATTATAGATTAGATATGTTGAATACTGAGTAAGGATGAAGAACATGCTTTTAAGGCATGCTCGACTAAATCTATGAATCGATATAAGTACCATACTGAGTGAATGTAGAGAACATGCTTCCAAAACATGCACCCACTTTATCTAAAAATTATGAATGTGTGAAATATATGTCTATATGACATACCCCCACTTAATATTCAAACTAGTATAAGTATTGAATAAATGTGGAGAATATGCTTCTAAAGCATGCCCCCACTATAATTTGGAAATTGTGAATATGTGCAAGCCATGCCCATATGGCATGCTCCCACTGAATTTAAAAACTATTTTAAATTGTGGATATGAAATTGATATAAGTAATAATGTGTAGGGCATGTTTCCAAAACATGTCCCCACTATAAACAAGAGATACTAAATACTGAGTAGGTGTGGAGAACATGCTTCCAAGGCATGCCCAAGTGAATCTGTGAATCGATATAAGTACCATATAGATTGAATGTAGAAAACATGACTCTAAATAATTAACCCACTTTATCTAAAAATTTATAATGTGTGGAATATATGTCCATATGACACACCCCCACTGAATCTATAACCTGGTATAAGTATCAAATATTAAATAAATGTGGAGAAAACATGATTCCAAAGCATGCCGCCACTATAATTTGGAAACTGTGAATAAGTGTAATCCATGTCCATATGACATGCCCCCACTAAATTTGAAAAATAGTTTAAAGTATGTATAAAATACTTCCTAAACATGCCCCCACTAATATTCCCCCCTTTAAGGTGAGGGAAAAATAGTACCTAAAAGTTACCTAACCTCAAAAGGGTAAGATAGTTGTAAAATATATGAATGTAACCATTTAGCATTTAGAAATAAACATTTATAGGTAAATGTATCATTGAATCACATAGAACCAATGTTATCACATGTAGGCCTAACATGAATGATAAATATCATGGAAATGTCTAGATAGTAATAGTACAAGCTTAACAAGAAAATAAACACACACAGAAGATCACACAAAATTAAGTCAAAAATTAATGGTCTAAGAAGACCACAAATAAGGGGTATGTTCAAATGCCACAAAATCAAATGGACATGACTTAATCAAATGTCCTAAAAATAAATTAATGACATATTCAAATGTGCATACAAAATCAATGACATATTCCAATGTCCAAGAAATCAAACAGAGGCATAGAGGCCACATATAATAAAGCATATTCAAATGCTAAAAAAATCAAGGTAATAGCAAGGAAAAACACTCAAGGAAGTGTGTACATGAAAATCATAAGCAACTAGCATAAACATGTCATAGTGTCCCATGTATTGAATGTGTTATCAAAACATGTCAAGTACCTATCATATCAAGTACCCTATATAATGTATAACCATGGATAATAGGTATGTGTAACCATGGATAATGTGGAGTGATCATCAAATCATATAATCTATGTGTATCAATATCATATAAGATGGATTCCCCCAACATCCTGGTGACATGATTAAAAGTAAATATTAACATGCATAAGTGTATCATGTATCTATGTATGCATGTGTATGTGTATGTAGGATTAAATTATATTTTATTCATCAACATGGAGCTAACACATATATATCAAGGAGCCAATAAAACATGTAGGTACTGAAAATGTTTTTATATTTTTGCATGTTTTTTATTTTTTTGGTATTTTTGAAAATGAGGAAATATCATCCTATAATACCATCCAATGGATGGTCATAGATATCTCCCCCAAATGTGAACCTTACAATATTAATTGGGATTTTTTATATTTTTTGCATCATGATTGGCTAGGTTGAAAAGGGACATAGCATGTTCCTCTTCACATTTTACATGTGTAATAGAAGATGTAATTCTATCATTTGAAATATGTATTAATTTTCCTTTGTAAAAAAAATAAATGCCTTGTTTATTTTGGTCAAATTTTGATTCCATTTGGTATAGCCAAATATTTCCAAGTTTAAATGCATATGGAGATATGGTATGCATAACCCAAACCCATGTTTGAAATACGTTAGGACCAAAATCAATTGGTATTGTTATGTTTCCCAAGGAGTCCTTCCAAGTGACCTTCTATTACAAATATTGTAATTTAAAATTGAGATGCTAAAAATTCTTTATACTGAAAGTGGTCTTGGTTTGTGTAGGATCAATATGGTTGTGTTAACAATAAGCACCACCCATGTATAAAGTAATTGTTAAATCCTTGTGGTGTATAATTTTTTATTCTGTACACTTGAGGATTTGGCATATGATGAAGATCTTATATGGGCCCCATGTTAAGTAAATTTTTCAAAGTACTCATATAAATATTAGGATCCCCACCTTTTTGTTGATTCTCAAATGGATTTGTATTGTGCCAAAATATAGGTATATGTGATAATTGAAAACCATGTGTAGAAGTATATTAAATCATACATTTGGCATGAGGTTTCTTATTAAATAAGTAATATTTTCATTATGGAAATCCAAATTTTTTTAAAGTATATAAATTTGATTTTGAATATCCTCAATAGTTGTCATTATAGACATAAGATAATCCATGGGGATGGTGGTTATTGACATAAGTGTTATTATTAGTTCTAAACCACCCTTGATGTCATTATATGAGTATCCTCATTGTCATGGACAATAACTAAAAGTTCATAATGCTTAAATTTTGGATGTTTTAGTAATGGTTCTTGCTCTTGATGTGCATTTGTGTGCACCTCAATATGTGATACCTTATTTATATCTTGATATGGAGGAACCATTTTACTTGACTCATTTTTCTCATAAGTGTGTATATGCTCAAGAGGAATGCAATGTTTATGTGGTATCATTGTATAAATACCTTTGGTTTTAAATCATATTTTGAAAATTTTGAAAGGTTTAGCATCGGTGAGCATTATTAATAAATCCCCCTCATGTATGAATTTTATACATCTATGAAGTGTAGATGGGATAGTTTCCATTGAATGTATCCAAGATCTACCTAAGAGTATATTATAATTGAATGATTGATACATTACTTGAAAAGTATTTGAAATGTTTTTAGGTCCTAATGTCATATCCAATGTAATTTGACCAATTGAATGGGTATGTAAATTATCAAACCCTTTCACATGCATAGTTTAATTTTGAAGCATATGGGTGTTAATTCCCATAATGTTAGAAAATTAATACTAAAAATTTTTAGGCCCTATCCATTATCAATGGTCACCCTTTTGATGCCCTTTGTATAATCACTTGTATAAACAAATGTAACTCTTAATCAATAACATCTATGGATGGCAAGTTAGTTGGATCAAAGGTAATAAGTTTGGCATTATTTTTGAAATCTTTCATGATATCTACAAAATAAACAAGATCCATATCAATTGGAACTTGAGTTTCACTCAATGTCTCATATAATATGTCCTTGTAAGCATTAAATTGCTTTATGAGGTCAAGTAGTGAAAGTTTAACATTCATATTACTCAATTGTTTATGTTGGCATCTAGATACTAGATCTATAACATTGCAAGAGGACTTATGGAGAGATTTAAAATGTTGTCTCTATTTTAACCATCTTTGATTATGTGTGTGGATTTTATTAATATTTTTTAGAAGACAATTTATGTATTAAACCATAGAAAATATAAGGTATTACACCCTGAAATGATTTATAAATGTGTCCATGACAAATATGATTGCAAGATTTATCAATCAGGGATCAACAAGAGGAAAAGAAATAAAAACCCCTAGCTAACCTAAGGTTTTGTGTTCAAATATAGATTCACCAAATGTTTATCCCTAATTTGGATTAAGGAATCTTACTTGGGTAGATAGGGTTAAGGATATATATGATAGGGCACAAGGTTGAATATCATATCTACAGTAGGCTAATTAATGTGTTAAACTCATTTGTACTATATGTTGAATTTATAAAATTGAGATAGGATATTAATGGAAAGTAAAACTATGATAGATAGTGAAATTACATAAAAGAGATTACTTAACTATATAATGCTAATAGAAGTCTAGATCTAATACAAGTAAAAATCAGGTAAGAAAATTATTTTGGATCAATCATTAGATTCCAGATCTAGTGCCTCTATCTCTCTAGACACTTACATTAGCCTAGGATAATTACGTCAATTATAGTCTTTGAGTTAAATACTAGTGTTTGTATACACATAACATTTTCAACTTTTATCAATTACTTATTAGTTCTATCTTGTAAGAACTCATCGAGTCTCAATCTCTTTGAGTACATGCCTTAAGGGGTATAGTAATAAAGAGGTGGGAAAACCATTGGTGCTTCATAGGATTATTTTCCCTTATCTCCACTTATTACCAATCCAACCATCTCTTAAAAACATTCCCTAAGATATTTCTCCTCTTTTTCACACTCCTCTAGTCTTTTACCACCTTTACTAGCCCTTTTCCTAACCTAAATCCCCTTTTCATAGTTTACATGACTAGGTCAACTGGGTTGATCATGTACTCTTATTAGAAAAACTTTTTTAGGGTCTAGGTTAGCTCATGGCCAAACTAGCCCATGACCTAATGAGTTTTTTCAATAATGATACTAGCTCAACTGGATCGACCCTGTCAGCCAAAAAAATTTAGAAGGGTTTAGGGTTAGATGCATCTATATAAACACATCTATTTCTCCATTATTATAGAGACATCAAGAGTTATTATTCATTTGTGCTTCTTTACAATCTACTCTTCCACCATTCTACTTGAGGAGTCTTATCTTAAGGTTTCTATTTGGAGAAGAATCTAGTGTTTTGGGAAGTCTTGGATGCTTTGGCCTTTCTTATTGATCCTTACAAACCATAATAACCTCTTTAGAATCACCTTTAGCCAAGGGAGAGATTGAATCTTGATGGGTTCATCTTCTAAATAAGTATCTCTAACTTTTTTCTTCTCTTTAGTAGATAGAAGTAGCATAAGTAATAGATTTTGAATAATATTACTCTTCTTCTCCATGCATTAGGGTTTTACCTATACATAGCTTAATTAGGATTCTTCTATGCATGTTTACTCTTGTTTATTTACTAACCCCCATATTGTACCACAAGCTTTGATGAGCACTAGATTAGATTTCTTTACTCTACTCGTTATTAGTATAGTGAATATGAAAACATAGGACTTAATTAAGGTTATTGCATGGTTTTTATTGACTAAAAGATTTGGAACCCTCCCTAGTAATATTATTTTGGTAAGAGATACCTTAATTTAGTCTAGTGGGTCCATATTAGTCATGTTCTTGATTATCTAATTTATTCCTAATCAAAAGTGTAAGTAGGATCTATCTTCTTCGAGTTAGGATTGATTTGTAGATCTAATGCATTTTTGATTAAATACATTCTAGTGAACCTGACATGAATTTAAACCTTTTAGGTTTTATTTCACTCTTTTCATTTCTTTCATTTTATTATTTTTTTATATTTGTGATACTAGGTCAATAAGGCTAGATAGTTTCTAACTTTTGTACATAGGTTTAACACACAATCGCATCAAAATGACTATGTTCTTTCTATGTAGGTATTCATTAGATACATGTCACTAGATCGAATAAGTCAACACAATATTTTTACTCACTTTCAAACAATAGACTATGTTGAATAGGTCAACTTAGTCTCTTATTCATCTCTAGAATAAAAAACTAGGTCTTTCAGGTTGATTTAGTATCATAGCTTCTAGATAACAAACTAGGTCAACCAAGCCAATATAGTCATCTTAACAGGATTTAGCAAATAGGTAATTATAGAACTAGGTCTACACAGTTGACACAATTGGTAGAACTTGAAAACAACATTCGAGGGACTCCAACAAAAATCTCACAATCCTCAACGTCTTCTAACCCACCAAGGTTATTTTATTTCTCTCTCTTTCAATTCAAGTATTCCTTAAATTTCTATTTTTCAAATTTTATAGTCTTTAAAATTGTAATCATATAGCAAACTAGGTCAACCTAGTTGACCTAGTTCTATATTCTATCTTCTATCTTAAAGACTAGGTCAACCTAGTTGACTTAGTTCTTAAGGACTTTTACTTATACAGTACAGTAGTGTCCCTGTCGACTTTGTTTTGTAATGTTTACATACACTATCATCTAAATCGAGTCTGTAATGTGTTTAAAATTTAGTAAATAACAACTATATTCTAGTAATTAATTTAGATTTTTATTTTTAGCTATTTTTATGCTTAGAATAGCTCACATAGTCTAAATAAGGTGGTTTTTTAATATACCATTTAGTTTCACTACTTTGTTCTTTCTTGCACACACTACCAAATTACATAATTTCAAAATGCATTTAAACATTTATCTACCCAAGGCCTACCTACCTAGATTTCATCACTAAGGGGGAAGCCAACATAGTTTTTTATCCAAGTATAAACATGTATTTAATGGTATATATTGGCAAAGCACCTGACACCCTTATTGTTGTGGAATTGTGAATTGAGGGGGTAGGCCCCACTACTAAGCTAGTACCATTGCCAACACATATCCATTTTAACATAAACATCTTAAAACCATTTATAAAATGTCTTCTAGTTCCCTACTTTTAGCCAACTTCCCTATCACACTTAAAATAAAACTTTATAAATCTAACGACATTCAAGATGACCACTTAGTTAGAATTTACTTTTTAGCTGGTTGCTTTTTCTTTGCTCATTATATGTTGTATTACAAAAACTTGCATTGGATAGTAATGATACAAGGTTTTTTGTTGTGTGCCTCAATTGGATCATTCCCATTGACCCAATTACTTGTGTGTTTACTTTCATTTTTTTCTTTCAAAGTATATTGTAAAAGCTTTCCCTAATTTCAATACACTATCATTTTGTTCGACATAGTCTCTTACAAACAATTTTTCTCCCTTCCTGTAGTACTAAGTTGACCCAATCAACTTGTATCTATTTTACCAGTTATATTAAAGTACTAGGTTAACCTAGTACTCCCTATACCCTTATCAGGCTATGTTTTTCCTAGTTTGTAGTACTAGGTTGACCGAGTTGACTCTATAGTCTTATTGTTATCATATCTATTCAACCTAGTTCTCTATTTATGCTTAAGCATTATGTTAATTTTCTCAAATCATCATGAATTCCCCTATTAGAATATTCTTGTACAACTTAAATCCATTTAGACAATATATGGTATATTAATTTCTCCCTCTCTTTTCCTCCCAAGAGAACCCACACTTTTGGATTACCTCTTCCCCCCATCTTTGGATTATAACATGGTTATAATCACACCACAAGATGAAGTAGGTAGATATGATCCTTTTTTTACCTATCAAGACAATTCTCATCTTCAAATTCTTTAACATAATATGATAAAAATTGGCATGATTATATCCAATAATCCCACTAATAATCCATCTAATAACTATCCCCCTAATACCAATTGAATGAGTTCTCCTACAAACACCAACCCACCAATTGATATGACTCAACTTATTGCACAAGTCATATAATAAATGAACGTAATGAAAAATTCTAACACCTCTCAAATGATGTAATTACAATTTAATTTGATTAATATGTCTAATAAACCTTCATCTATCAATCCTCAAGCCAATCCAAATTGTATTCTACAACCCCTTAGAGATGCCTCAAGTAATGATATTTCTCAACCTATTATGAATTTAAAAATGCTTCAAAATATCTAAAATGAACCTTTATATCCTTTCATCATGTCCATTGATATTGGAAATATATCTCCAACTATCAAGTATGATGGGACTAAAGACCTTGCATCCTTTCTTAAAGCCTTTGACAAACTTTATAAAGAGTGGATCCAAACTAATACTTTCGCCATAACCAAACTTCTAGTTAAAACCTTCACTAGTGATTTATTGGAATGGTAAAACCAACTTTCCCAACATTCCATTTGTAAAATTGAATATTTATTCAATATTTTATTTAAAGAGTTTCAACATAATGATCTTCTCAAAAATTTCCTTAGTCATTTCATCAATGCTAAGCAATCTCCCACTAAATCAGCCCATGATTTTATCAAAAGATGAACATATTTGGCCCATAAAGGTCACCCTAACATGACTGATGAAAATTTGTTTAAACTCTTTATAACTAATTTAAATCCTCTTCAATATAAGGTTTTCACTTTTTCTCTTCAAACACTTAATGAAGCTCTTTGCCAAGCTAAACATCAAAACTTCCTCATGAAATAATTTGAACCTAATACCAAATTCCTTAAAGGATATTTTCAAACTTTTGCCAATATTATCATCAACAATACTCCTCAAACCAAACCAAGAGTTTCCCAAGCCAAAAATCCCCCATATTCTTGCATACCACTCACTTTGCATCAAATGAAACAATTCTTACCACCCTCTAAACCCTTTAATTATCCTAATAACCCTCCTAAATTGTATGACCCGAATCAATTTTGTTGGTTCCACACTGACATTGGTCATTCCCATGAATCTTGTAGAGGGCTTACTAAATTTTTTGTCTACTACATGCTTGGTGATTCCTTTAATCATGAAGCCATGATCAACCTTCATCATCAAGAGTACAACACTGCTTCTCAAAAATTACAAACTTCCAAAGCTTCTTATTCTAATAACCAAAAATCATTTTCTATAGCTAATAATAAACAAACTACCAAGGATGATTATGTTATTGATGTTGACTATGACCAATATTATAAAAAAATATCAATATGTTAACATAGCTAAGGTCAATTATCATCACAAACCACCTCATAAAGATCCTATAACAAAACCTAAGAAACCATCTTTAAAAGAAAAACTTCTCAAAGATACTAAAATGACTCATGTAGTTTCAGAAGACCCTAAGGAACCACCTCCTTCTGAACACCTAACAAATTTTATTCCTTCAAAATCTACCTTACCTTCCAAACCTCACACTGGTTCTTCTTCTAAACCTCATTAGAACTTTATCAAAAAACTTAACTCCATGCCTTTCAAGATTACACTTATGGAGTTAGTTTTTACTTCCCCTTATCATCATAAGTTATTTATGCAAGAAATTAAAGATCCATCTCCTATAGATGAATAACCACCCTCTATGGATCTTGAACCTACCAACGTGCATACCATTGAAACTATTTGTCCTTCTTCTAGTCCCTATATTGAATTTATTGAAGAGGACATGATTACTAATGAAATCCTTTTTCATGTTAATGATCCACCACTATTTATTAAAATGGCCATTAATACTACCTTTATACATAAAGTTTTAGTTGATGAAGTGTTTAGTATTAATGTGACATCTTTGGGGCTCAGCCAACAACTTAGTTATAATAAGGATCATCTCAAATAAACCCACCTTACCTATCATGGATTTGATAAAAATAATCAAAACCCACTTGGTTATATTTTCCTTCCCCTAACAATCAGACCTAAGACTATTTGAACTAAACTTATGGTCTTTTATTTTCCTTTCCATATAACATACTCTTTGGTCACTGATGGACTCATAGAATGAGGGTCATCTCCTCTTCTAGTAGCCAATACATCAAAATATTACATAACAACAAATGGTATAAGCATGAGGCTGATCCCAACCCTTGAAGTATTCAAATTCCTAATCTAAAGTCTCAATATTGCATCCCTACCATGTTAATCATGGGATATATTAAGAGGGGGGTGAATCAGCATATCATATATCTTATAAAACTTTCCCTTAATCAAATTCCACATAACCAAACATTCAAGAGATGCAATAAACGTGGAAATGCAATGTGGGAAAAACCACAAAGAAAAATCTCAAGTATATGAATGAGCACCAATTCAAACAATATTCACAAGCACCAACTTGTAGGAGCACCAACCCCTTTGCTGAGCACCAACACAACAACAATTTGTGAGCACCAACCCCTTTGTTGAGTACCAACACAGTAACAATTCATGAGCACCAACCCACAGGAGCACCAACTCCTTTGCTGAGCACCAACACAACAACAATTCGTGAACACCAACCCATAAGAGCACCAACCCCTTTGTGTATACCACACAACTATCTCTCAATTTTGCTATCTCAATAAATGATAGTTCATTAAAACATCTCTTTCCTCTCTCACCTTTGCTCTTCTAAGCTAGATATAACAAATACAAATCATATTCATCTCTCACAATGCTCTTCTAAGCTAGATATTACTATATCAAAACAAACTCTATCTCACACACTACAAATGGCTTCTCAAGCCTTTATTTATAGCTTTCCAAATGACCTTTGGCCTTCCCCCTTTGTTACCCTTCAATCCTCATGGAAAATGGCACCAAACTTGTATGAACCTTCATATCCTTGCCTTTGAAAAGTCATGTGGTGACCCTTCATGAGCAAAAACATCCTTCCCTCTTTTGTCTTTATTTTGGTGACTTTTCATATTCCTCAAAGTGTCCCTTCATGAGACCTCTTTTGTCTTCACTTGGTGACTCTTGGAATTCCCCAAGATGACTCTTCATAGGAAAATGCATCCCATTCTTCTTTTTTCTTTACCCCATGACTCTTTGACTTCTTCATGGGCCCTTCTTTTGTCTCATATACATGCAAAAATATATTCATTAATATTAAATATATATTAACACACATTAGCCAAGATATAACTAAAAAATATCATTAAATGCAATGGGGCCTTTTATCACCAATAATGATAGACCTTTGACATCAATGACAATATTTCCAACAATCTCCCCCTTTGTCATTGATGGCAACCTCAATCCTGAAATGGCCACATCTTATCGCCTACACATGCTATCATCTAAAAACATATAGTAACTCCCCCTTACTATAAAAACATGTACTTGTTCCCTATACCTATTTCTACACCTGTACCTGTACCTATTATTCTCCCCCTTTGACATCAATGGCAAAGGGCCTACCTGGAGCTAATACTTAGCTCCCCCTTAACTGATTTTGAACCTCAATGGTAGGAAGTAAGGTAAATTACTCCTAAATTCTCTCATAGATATTCAAATGTGTCTTTTGGTAGTGACTCTATGAAAATATCTACAATCTGATCTATAGTACTAATATATTCCATCTTAACCTGTTGATCTGCAACTTGCTCTCTCAAGAAGTTATATCTAATGGGAATATGTTTTTTTCTTGAATGCATTACTAGATTTTTTGAAATATTTATAGCACTTATTTTATCACAAAAAATGGAAATAGGTTCATCATACTTTACCTTGATATCTTCCAAAGTTTGCTTCATCTAAAGCACTTGAGCACAACACAATACTACTGCAATAGATTCTGCTTTAGCTGTAGAAAGTGATATTGAATTTTGCTTCTTGCTTAGCCATGATACTAAGCTATCACCAAGGAAGAAAGCTCCTCCACTTGTAATCTTTATGTCATCCACGCACCCTAACCAATCTAAATCTGTATAATCAACCAAAGTGAAATCTTTACCTGTGGGATACCATAATCTATAATCCAATGTCCCCTTGATGTATCTAAATATTCTTTTCACCAAATGAACATGACTATCTCTTAGAGATGACTAATATCTTGCAACCATATGTAATGCATGCATGATGTCTAGCCTTGATGCTATCAAATATAAAAAACTACCAATCATATATCTATATAAATATTGATCTATAATAGGTGAATCTTCATCCTTACTCACCTTATTTCCTATACACATAGGAGTAACAACTGGTGCACAATCCTCATAACCAAATTTCTTCAACATTTCTTTGGCATATTTACTTTGAGATATGAAAATTACTTTATTTGATTGAAATATTTGCAATCCTAAGAAAAATGATAATTCTCCAAGCATAGACATCTCAAATTCCTTTTGCATTCTATCAGAAAATTCTTTTGTCATCTTTTCAATATTTCTTCCAAAAATGATATCATCAACATATACCACAATAATCAATTGATGCTCACCTTCTGCTTTGATGTAAAGATTACTATCAGAAAATCCTCTCTTGAATCCTTAATCTTGCAAGTACTTATCAAGTCTTGCATACCAAGCTATGGGAGCTTGTTTTAATCCATACAATGCTTTCTTCAATCTACATACATGGTTACTAATATTTGAGAGAATAAATCCCTTAAGTTTCTCAATGTAGACCTCTTCTTCAAGATTCCCATTTAGGAAGGCATATTTGACATCTATCTGAAATACTTTGAAATTTTTAAACACTGCATATGCAAGAAACATTTCAATAGCCTCTAACCTTGCCACTGGTGCAAAATTTTCTTCAAAATCTATTCCCTCAATCTGAGCATATCCTTTACATACTAATCTTGCTTTATTTCAGGTCACTTCTCCATTTTCATTCAACTTATTTCTATAAACCCATTTTATTCCTATCACATTATGATCTTTTGTTTTAGGCACCAATTCCCAAGTATCATTATTTTCTATTGGATTTATTTATTCATCCATAGCCTTAAGCCAATGCTCATCATGTCTAGCTTCTGAAAAAGTTCTAGGCTGAATTTTAGATAACAAAGAGAAATTAACTTGCTCAAATTCACTTACCATCATTCTTTTGGTGTGAATTCCTTCTTTTATGTCCCTGATGATGTCACTTTCATTATGATTTCTCTGAATGTATTTTAATGGAGTCTTGGTGCCCTTTTTCTCCTTCTTCTTCTCATCTTCATTTGATTCTTCAAAGCCTTCCTCTTCAATGATTTCAGGAATGTCTATTAGATCACTGATTCTTTGTGTTCCATCTTCTTCTATCTTGACACTTGCACTTTCAACAATTTTATTGGTTCTTTTGTTATAGGATTTATAAGCTTTACTTTTGCAAGAATAACCAAGAAATATACCTGTATTTGCTCTGGATTCAAACTTACCAATTTTTTCATCAATTCTTTTTATGAAGCATTTGCTACTGAAAACTCTGAAATAATCAACTATTGCTGGTTTGTCTTTCCATAGCTCATAAAGAGTCTTATCACTATTGACTCTTAATAAATATCTATTCTGAATATGCATTACTATACCAACCACCTCTCTCCAATATTTATCTTCTATCTTGGATTCATTTAGCATTGTCCTCACCATCTCCTGAATTGTTTTATTTTTCCATTCAACTACTCCATTTTGCTATGGAGTTCTGGCTACTGAATACTATCTCTTTATTCCATGATCTTCAGAAAACTCAATAAATTGATCTGACATGAATTCTCCTCCTCAATCTAATCTTAGACACTTAATCTTCAAATTAGTTTCATTTTCAACTAATGCTTTGAACTGTCTAAAAGCTTCTAATTTTTTCTTTAAAAACATTACCCAAGTCATACGTGAAAAATCATCAATAAGAAACATGAAATATTTATCACCTTGAGTACTTTTAGTCCTCATAGGTCCACATAGGTCAGTGTGGACAAGATCTATCATTTGAGTGGTTGGGTACTCTTTTGTTTTGAACCACCTTCTAGTCTACTTCCCATGCTAATAAGGTCCACAAAGCATGTTAGATGGCTTTGTAATCTTCGGAAGATTCTTGACTTCTTGATTTTTGCTGATGTTGACAAGATTGTCAAAATTTATGTGCCCCATTCTCTTTTGCCATATTCAAATTTCTTAAATTTGACTTAAACAACATTTTTGCCCTTTGATGTCTGATAGCATATACAAGTTATTACCTGTTCTCTGAGCATCTATAACCAATACATCTGAATCTTTCTTTCTAATTTCACAACCTTATACATAAAACTTTAGTGTGTGCCCCTGATCACACATTTGACTTACACTCAAAATATTATGCTTAAGACATTCTACATATAAAACATTTTCAATTTTAGTTCTACCATTATCTAAACTTAGTGTACCTTTTCCAGCAATTTTGGCAGTAGTATCATCTCCAAATTCCACTATGCCACCATTGATATTATTCAAGGTTATAAAATTTATATTTTATCCTATCATGTGCCTTGAACATTTGCTATCAATGAACCATGGCTTTTCTTCATTTCTTGCATGTAAAGTTGTTTGGACCAACATAAAATCTTCATGTTGTTTCTTTTGCCATGTCTAAACTTTTTTCTTGATGAAAGGAGACTTGAAATCCTGGTCCTTCTTGACTGACTCGAACATGTTTCTATAATACCGAGCTATGTGTCTGAATTTTTGACACTTGTAACAAATTATGGCCTCTTCATCAAGGCTTGATAAAGGAGCAAAAGAGTTGTAGCTTCTGCTTGACTCTACATGACTTTTCTTTTCCTTATTCTTGAGACTGTTAGCTCTTTTTCTAAATTCTAATTTCTTATGACCATATCCATTATAATAAAAATATTAACCATAAAAATAGGACCTTTTTGTGTATCTCTGACTTGATTGCCTTTTGTAGCTTCGTTCCCTCCATATTTCTTTGTTTGAGATGACCTTTGTATTCTTCACTTCTTCCCTCTTTGTTTCCTCTTTTGTAAGAGCTTCAACATAGCTCTTTTTCTTTTCAAAACTGATACCTATCTTATCTGATATTGCCTTTTGGCTTTCTAATATCTTATTCAGCATGTTAGTGATATTCTCAAACTTTGAATCATTGGCTGCTTTATTTGTTTTATCAAGATCTTCTTTTAAAGAAGCAATTTCAATAACATACCTTTCAGATTCTTCTCTTACTTGTTCAACTATGCCATTAGATCTTCTTCATTCTTCTTAGCTTCTTCAAAGTGTGCTTATAGATCTTCAATTATCTCCTTTGACTCCTTTTCATTTGTCTCAATCTGGTGCTTCAATCTTCAATTTTTCTTTTCAACAACTTTTAACTCTTCCACAAATGAGTTCTCCTTCCAAATTCACTTTAACTTCATCGTCTTGTTCTTCTTGATCAACTATTCTTTTGCTTGTAGAGGCACCTTCATGTATGGCCATCTTATGCTTTCTTGGTCTACCTTCAAGCTGTAAAACCTTTTCAAAAGGAACCTACTCTGATACCAAATGTTAAGCATGGGATGTAATGAGAGGGGGGGTGAATCAGTATATCATATATCTTATAAAACTTTCCCTTAATCAAATTCCACTTAACCAAACATTCAACATATGCAATAAAAATTGAAATAATAAACACCACACAAGATAGAGAGAGACACTAGATATAACGTGGAAAGCCAATGTGAGAAAAACCATAGAGAATAATCTCAAGTATATGAATGAGCACCAACTCAAATAATATTCACAAGCACCAACTTGTAGGAACACCAACCCCTTTGCTGAGCACCAACACAATAACAATTCATGAGCACCAACCCAGAGGAACACCAACCCCTTTGCTGAGTACCAACACAACAACAATTCATGAGCACCAACCCATAGGAGCACCAACCCCTTTCCTGAGCACCAACACATCAATAATTCTTGAGCACCAACCCACAGGAGCACCAAACCCTTTTTTGAGCACCAACACAACAAAAATTCATGAGCGCCAACCCAAAAGAGCACTAACCCCTTTGTGTATACCACACAACTATCTCTCAATGTTGCTATCTCAACAAATGATAGCTCATTACAACATCTCTTTCCTCTCTCACCTTTACTCTTCTAAGCTAGATATAAAAAATACAAATCATATTCATCTCTCACAATGCTCTTCTAAGCTAGATATTACTATCTCAAAACAAACTCTATCTCACACACTACAAATGGCTTCTCAAGCCTTTATTTATATCTTTCTAAATGACCTTTGGCCTTCCCCCTTTGTGACCCTTCAATCCCCATGGAAAATGGCACCAAACTTGTATGAACCTTCATATCCTTGCCTTTGAAAAGTCATGTGGTGACCCTTCATAATCAAAAACATCCTTCCCTCTTTTATCTTTACTTTGGTGACTTTTCATATTCCTCAAAGTGTCCTTTCATGAGAAATTGTGCCCTTCCTCTTTTGTCTTCACTTGGTGACTCTTGGAATTCCCCAAGATGACTCTTCATAGGAAAATGCATCCCATTCTTCTTTTGTCTTTACCCCTTGACTCTTTGACTTCTTCATGGGCCCTTCTTTTGTCTCATATGCAACCAAAAATATATTTGTTAATATTAAATAAATATTAACACACATTATCTAAGATATAACTATTACAAATATCATTAAATGCAATGGGGCCTTTATTACCAATAATGATAGACCTTTGACATCAATGACAATATTTCCAACATACCACTCCTACCATTAATAGTTCTCCCTTACCTAATTTCATCAACATCAATCCTAACTTACAGGGTACTCTTTTTGATTCAAATGATGATGAACCAAATGACTTGAGACATACTTTTAACACTACCAAGTTACCTCCTTATATCTTGGAGTGGCTTCCTCCTTTATTACCTTGTGATCACACTATTCCTCTCATTGATAAGATCACTAATTTTCTCCCTCCATGTAATGTTTAAGAACCTTCTTTACTAGAGGATGCCTTAGCCTTTCACCTACAGTGATTATAGAGTGGCCAAATTGTTCTAATATCCTCTCATCATGTCTCCATATAACTTTAACAACATTAGAATTTAACCATTTAAAACTCCCCCTAAATATCAATCATATACAATTTCTTCAATCTATTATGATAACTACACCATGGCCCAATCTCAATCTTGAGACTTGGATGTTCAACATTATTAGTAAACTTTAGCTCAAATACATGCTTTCAACCAAAATGTTCATACCATTTCTATGGATTTTACATTAGATATCGAAGGTCATGTGTGTTTTATTGATTCTCCACTTCCTAATTTTCCTTGGGTGGTAGAACAACTCCTATATTTCAACCTTCAAAGATTCCTACATATTCTCTACCATCTATAGATCCCATCATTACATCAGATCCTTCCCTCATCAAAGAAACTAATGACACACCAATCCTATTTAATCCATCTACTTTTACTCTTGAGATTAAATTAGATGTCAAGTCCATATATGTATATCAAATACATTCTAAATATGTTTGCCATGGCAATCAAATTCTCAATCTCAAAGTAGATGTTGAGTATTATGGTCCTCTTTCCACTTTGCCTAGTGATGAATCTATTCTTGAATTACTTCATGCCTAAGAACCTCAACTTCCCTAGAAACATCACAAACTTGGGAATTTCAAAAATAAAGCCCCTTATTTAGATTACTTCATCACTAGAATCGATCCTAAAGCTAATCCAATTTCTTATTTACCTAATGTACCATACCATTTCCAAGATGGAAATGTTATGCTTATCAAATAAACTACTCACATTTAATATCATACTCCATCATGCCCTTGACCTATTACCATCTCTTATGAACTTTCACTTACTGAGAATGATAACTTTAGCTTTTTTTTATAAATATCATGAGATCTTTGCCTGGTCCTATGAAGACATGCCTGATATTGACCCTATAATTATGGTGCATAATATCATCACTTATCCTAATGCCAAAATTGTGCATCAAAAGCAATGGAAATTTTCATCTGAGGTTTCCACCTTATGTCACAAAGAAATTATTAAAATTCTTGACGCAAGTTTATCAAACTAGTGGATTATTCTGAATGGGTTTCTAGCATAGTTCCTATTAAAAAAAAAGTTACCATGGTCATTCACATTTGCATTAATTTCTGTAATCTCAATCTTACTTATCCCAAGGATAATTTCCCTATACCTTCAATAGATGCCATTGTTGATTCCATAGTTGGTTTTGAAATGTTATCTCTTATGGATGGATTTTCAAGTTATAATCAAATTCACATTGCCCCTGAAGACCAACATAAGACAACTTTCACCACATAATGGGGCACCTATTACTATGTCAAAATGCCCTTTGGCCTTAAAAATAATGGATCTACTTATCAATAAGAAATGACTTATATATTTCACGATCTTATCCATAAATTTGTATAAACCTATGTGAATGACCTCATTACTAAATCTAAAATTTGTAACACTCATCTTTTAGATCTTGCCATCATATTCAACTACCTTTTCAAATACAAATTTAGACTCAATCTTTATAAATGTGTCTTTGGTGTTACATCTAGCAAACTGTTAGAATTTTTAGTCTCTCTTCATGACATCAACATTGACACTACTAAGATTAGTGCTATCATCAACATGAACATTCCTTTATCCATTCTATATATTCACACTTATCTCAGTAAATTTAGGGTAATTAGATGATTCATCCTCATAATGGCTTACAGATCCTTGTCAAAAAGCCTTTGATAACATTAAATAATCATTGCTTTACCCACCTACGCTTTGTCTCCTTTTAATGATAAACCTTTGATATTATATACTTCTTCCACACCCATATCAGTTGGGGTAATGCTTTCCCAACAAGATGATACCATAAGAGAATATGCCATTTACTACATCAGTCAAGACCTCATTGATTATGATAAACATTACACAAAAATCAAACATGATTACTTCACCATATATTTTGTAGCTGAACACTTTGACATTATATGATTTATCAGACCATTTATGTTATCATCCATTCTGATCCCCTTCATCACTTCTTCTCCAAATCTTGTCTTCTTAGAGACATAACTAGAAATTGGATGGTCCTCCTTAAGGAATTTTATCTCCAAATTATTACTATAAAAGTTATTAAAGGACAAATCATATCCAATCAACTTACTGAAGCTCCTATACTCACTACTAATCACCTTCAAGATAGTCTTCCTAATGACAATATCATCTATACTGAAGGACTCAACCAAGCCATATCCCTTAAAGATTACTTCCATAACTTCACTATTGATCTTGAATCAATTAATCTTGATGGATTAGCTAGCATCCCTGATACTACTAAACCAAAAGTAGTTATCAAATAACTTCCTAAAATCAATGTTGATTTACATGAGGATACTTGGACCCTTCACTTTGATGGTACTAAATGCCATCAAAGAGATGAGATAGGTTATATTATTATAAGTACTTTTGGAAGAATCATCCCTTTACCTTTTCACTTAGCATTTTATGTCACTAATAGTATGGTAGAGTATGAATCTTTAATCTTAAATATGAAAGCTACTCTTGATTTAGATATCCAATACCTACATGATTTAGGTGATTCTCATCTCATTTACTACCAAGTCAATGATGATTACCAATTCAAAAGTGAGAATATCATTTCTTATCATCAAATTGTAACTACTCTCACCAAATATTTCATTTCTTTCACCATCAAGCTTATCCCTCAAGATCATGATTCTATTTTTGATTCCCTTGCTTCTTTAACATCTTTTTTTCATCCGCACCAAGTTCTTATTGATCCCACTTTTCTTGTCCAAATAAAAAATTATCCATCCTCTATTCAACCACATGATTCACTAATCTTCCAAATTGAGGTTATTACCATTCAAAAAATCCCATGGTAAAAAGACATCATTAAATTTATGGAACACCAAACTTATCCTCTGAACTTAGATTCTCATGAAAAGACTCATATTCACAAACAAGCTTTTAAATGTGTGTTTCAATATAACATCCTTTAGTATTACAATTCTGAAGGTACCTTACTCCATTGTGTTATTCAATATGATTTTCCTCCTCTCCTTGAACAAGTACATGGGGTCATTTATGGTGGCCATTGTAATAGACATGCTACAGTCTGAAAATGCTTTAAGTATGGGATATTTTTGGCCCACTCTTGAAAAGGATGCCATTGATTTTTATAAAAAGTGTACTCCTTACCAACTTCATGATGATTTAATCCATTCACCTCTAACTGACCTTCAAACCATCAAATCTTCCTATCCATTCTCCATGTGGGGATTAGATCTCATAGGCAAATTACCTTGATCTCAAGATGGACATGTCTTTATAATCATAGCCACTAAACATTTCACTAAATGGGTCAAGGCTATTCCCCTTTTTAATGTCATCAGTACCACCATCTCTAAATTTATCCTTAATCAATCATTTTCCACTTTGGTGTCCCTTATACTATCACTTCAGACAATGGTTGTATTTTCAAAAATAAAGATGTTAAATAGCTCTATGCTAAATTTAAAATCAATCACAAATTGTCCACACCCTATCATCCACAATGTAATGGCCAAGTCAAGGTCACCAAAAAAAACTCTTAATAAAATCATCCAAAATATAATTCATGAAACCTACACAAATTGGCACCTTCATCTCCATCCTACACTTTTGGCCTATCACACTAGCATACATACTACCACTGGGGCAACACCATTCTCTCTATTCTATGGTTCTAAGTCAGTCTTTTCATTATAAGTTGAGCTTCCCTCTCTCTATATATCTCTTCATGTTATCATACCCAATGAATAATTATGTGAAAATTTCATTCATGCTCTTGATCTCCTTGATGAATACCATCTTTGTGCTTTATAACATAATTTCCAATATAATGCCCATATTGCCAAATAACATAACAAATGAGTCAAAGTTTGCACATTTAATATTGGTGATCTTGTCTTTAAATTAGACTACACTCATGATAAATAAGGTAAATATGCCCAAAAATGGTGGGGACCCTATTTATTCAAAGATATTCTTGGTTCAAATACCTATCACCTTCAAACCAATGAAGTCCATGTTATTAAAGAGCCCACCAATGCACAATTCCTCAAGAATTATTTTTCCTAAACCATTCCCTAATTTTCATGATTTGTATATGCTATCTATCTAACATTTTTTGTAGGATACTTGCATGGGTCTCTCCCTCTATATAATTTCTCTCTTTTTCACAAACCTTAGTCCTTCCTTTTTGGTCTTTTGGTTTCCATTATTCTCATGAGTTGCATTGTAAAACCATAGATAGGACCCAATCTTCCTCATGATGTAATTTTTTCCTCTTTATTTTCATACTTTCCATACAATTTTTTTTACACTCCTTAGGTTTAAATATGTGCGTTATAATGTAAGACCATGGATAAGACCTGGCCTTCCTCACAAATACCATTTTTTTCTTATCCTATTTATTTTTCCAATACTTTTTGGCACCTTCATGGGTTTCTCTTTTATGAGTTACAGTGTAAGACCATGGATAGGACTTGGTCTTCCTCATAAAATCACCATCTTCTCATTCCTTTTTTAGAATGTATTTTTCAATGGTTATGAGTTCTTGATCTTTTTTCTCAACATCAACTTTTGATTCTTTTATAAATAAAAATTGCACAACAATCTATGTTAACATGTTTCCCTAGATTTCCCTCATCTTATGATAAGGTATCACACTTTTCTATCATTGAATCCCTTTTTAACCCTTTATCACATTTTTTTTTTGGTTTGAAGTAATGTAAATTGTTTCATGTTTCATTCATCTTGATTTCATTTCCTTCAACTCCACATTATGTAAAATAAGGTCAAAGTAAAGATAGCACTTTTATTTCACCTATATTTACAAGACTCTTAGACACCATTCTCTCTTAGTTCTCTCTCATAGTAACCAAGTCCCAAGTATTAAAATTAAATTTATATATAACACCTATGTTTATATTTCCAAATTTTTAAGGAGGAGGAATAGAAAAATTCATCAAAAAATTTAAAAGCCAAATAATTTGAAATAAAAGGCAATGATATACAAAAGGCAACATATAAATTTCAAAAGTCAAAATCACACCAAAAAATGTGATCATAAGCAAATATCATATCTCTAATTGAAATTCAAACTCCATATTTGGTCTCATAATAGAGCTGAGGTCCATTGGGATGTGGTAGGCCATTATATTGTAATAGGACAATTCAACAAACTCTATGGTGCTACCTACTTTCTCATGTAAGTACCCAATCTTCACAGTAGACTAACAACTCAATAAGGAGTCCTAAGGAATAGGGAACATATTGTGAGAAGGTAGGTCCATTTTAATTTTCATGAATATAGTCTTCATGGGATTATCTACATACTTCATTTTTTGACCTAAGACTTGTGTGGCTAAGAGAAGTTCTTCGGAGTCCTTAAGGTCGAAAGTCCTCTTATTTTTATAAACCTAATTTGAGTATCTTAACTTCAATAAAGAGTTCCTCTACCTTGGTTTTTCCTTCATTCTCCCCTCCACCCATTTCATTCCCCCCTTGATAGGTAAATTATGATTCTAAATCTATTCTCCCTCTTCTATACTTGTTTATTCTTGACATCTTAAAAACATTCGATCACTACTTTGTTTCAGTTTTATCTATCCCTAAAATAAAACAATATGCTTGAAAAACCATGGATTACTTTCTTTACACCATGGCTTTACATTTATAGATATGCCTTGATTTATTTATACCATTTTTCATTGTTGCACTACCCCTTTTGTGAACACCTGAGTCTATTTCTACTTTCATGTACTTTTTCCATTGTTGAGTGAGGTTGGCTTGTTACTTCTTACTCACCAATGTTATTTTTCCATTTTATACACCTTTTTCCATTGATGATTGAGTAATCATTATTATTTCTCAGTCATCAATGTTATTTTACTATTTTTTCTTGCCCATATTTGTTTAAGTAAGGATTTTTATTGATTTTACATTGATGTTTGATTACCATCCTTTTAGTGTGTATCCTTGGTTTTACTTGGTGAGTTTGCCTTTCTTACTTAAGGTTTACTTATTTGAGTTTTTCAGTCTTTACTAGTCTTGGATTTTTGGTTACTTGATTCACTCTAAATTTTGACTTGGTCATTTCGTCTAACATAGCACTTATCACCCTAGCTTGCCAAATTTCTAAGTAAATCCTATCCACATAGTACCAATTATCTTGGATTTCTTACATTTATTTATTTTTTATCTTTAGTTTTGTATTCTTGGGTTTGTCAAAAGTAGCCTCTGTACCCTCCACAATCAAAATTACAAACACAAAAGACAACCATCCAATAATAAAGGTAAGTCAAAGTATGCATTACATTTAATTTTTTAGTTATTTTGTTTTAAGTTATTTACTTTTAGTTATTTTTTCATTTTTAAATATTAAAATTTTTGTTTAGCCTCAGCATTGTGTGTTACTATGTTCTTTATCAAAGAACCATACCCTATTTCCCTTGAGTGACATGTGATTAGCTTCAAGTGGGGCATATGTATAAACATAATATTTTCAACTTTTATCAATTACTTATGATTTATATCTTTCAAGAACCCATCAAGTCTCAATCTCTCTGACTGCATGCCTTAAAGGGTGAACTGTGAAAGGGGTGGGTAGAGTATTGGTGATTTTTAAGATTGTTATCCCTTATTTTTACTTATTACCAATTCAACCAGCTCCTAAAAACATTCCCTAATATATTTATCCTCTTTTGCACACTCCTCCACTCTTTTACCACCTTCACTAGCCCTTTTCCTAACCTAAAACCCCTTTTGATAGTTTATATGATTAGGTATACTAGGTCTTCCTTGTACCCTTATTATAAAATTTTTTTAGGTTCTTTGTTAGCTCTTGAATGACCTGTCTCATGACCTAGTGATTTTTTATCAATAATGATACTAGGTCAACTGGGTCGACCCTGGTGGGCAAAACTTTTGGAAGGGTTTAGGGTTAGATCTGCCTATATAAACACATCCATTTCACCATTATTAGAGAGACATAAAGAGTTATTAATCATTTATTCTTCTTTACAATCTTCTCTTTGACCATTCTACTTGAGGAGTCTTGGATTTTTTGGCCTTTCTTAGTGATCTTCACAAACCATAATAACCTCTTACAAAATTCCTTTATCCAAGGGATATATTGAGTCTTGATGGGTTCATCTTCAATGTAAGTATTTCTAACTTTGTTCCTCTATTTCATAGATAAAAGTAGCATAAGTAATGGCTTTTGAATAATATTACTCTTCTTCTCCATGCATTAGGGTTTTACCTATACATATATTAATTAGGATTCTTCTATGCATATTTACTCTTGTTTATTTACTAATCCTCATATTGTGCCATAAGCTTTGGTGAGCACTAGATTATATTTTTTTACTTTACTTGTTATTAGTATACTGAATATTAAAACATAGGACTTATTTAGAGTTATTGCATGGTTTTGCTTGATTGGAGGCTTTGTAACCCTCCCTAGTAATATTATTGTGATAATATATCCCCTAATTAGGTCTAGCAAATCCATATTGGTCATGTTTTTGATTATCTAATGTATCCCGAATCAAAAGTGTAAGTAGGATCTATCTTCTCTAAGTTAGGATTGATTTGTAGATTTGATGAATTTTTGATTACATACAATGTCCTGTATGGAATATTATTGAAATAGGATGTGACCACCTGGATGCTTCTAGGTTTAGATTTACCTTCGCTCTAATGCATTTAGATCTGGGCCATATACTATTACTCCTAGTGAAATGGTAAAACCCTAATTTTCCATATTCAATGTGACCTTGGGTAAATATGGTTTGGTAGGCACATGCTATCGAGCTAACCCGTAATGACCCCAATGTCAAAGTCCTTACCTACATAGCCAATACTCCATAAGAGGGCCTCAAACTCATGTAGTTTTACCCTATGTGTTGGCTTGTGTATGAATCATGCAATATGTGTAAAGCAAGTAAAAAAATTACCTAGCTTGTAACTTATAAAATATGACCTTATGATTGATCCTTTATTAATTCACACCTATAACTAGGCTATTCCTTTGACTGATATTAGAATAGATCAAAATAGGAAATCTTTTGGTAATTTGAGTGTTTCTTGAGTGCTCTTTTGGTTTGATTGTTAGGTAGTGAATGAATGAGGATTGATATTATATTTATACCAATCTTATCAATAGATAACTCACATTAAATAACTCATGCCAACCATTGTTATATGTTACATTTTAAAATTGGATGAATTTAGGGAATTGGACACTTGTGTTGGTCTAGGAAAATAATGTTGATGCCATAATTTGTCATGGATGTTAGTGTCTAAGGAGAATTAGAGTAGGCACAGGCTCAAAACTTATAAAGTTGTAATATAAGTACATTTTAAGAATTATGGTCAAGATGGGATGTCTTTGTCATCAATGTAAGGCTAGTCAAACTAAGAGATAGGTCAAGGGTCATAAGATAGAGTAGATGTGAGGTTTGCAAAATCAAGGCATGTGTAGAACTAAAAGAAACAACTAGGGTCTATATTTTCCAAGTGTACAAGACTAAGGTGATATACAATCAAAAAATATCATATATATTATTTACCCTAGTATCATTATCCATAATATCATTACCTACCCTTATGTGAAACTGGTGCATCAAAAATAATAAAAATTTCCTCTTGATAATTAACCCTGTGTCATAAATAAATCATCAATCTTCTTAATCCTAAGTTCATAAAAACTATTGATTACTTAGAATATGTGTCCAACATTATTATTTTTTACAATAAATTATAATGGTCATTCACATTTGTATCAACTTTCATAATCTCAACTTAACATGTCCTAAAGATATCTTTCCTTTACCATCAATTGATGCCATTTTTTATTCTACAACTGACTATGAAATGTGATCTCTCATGGAAATTTTATAGGGATATAATCAAATTCATATCACTCCCAAATCTCAACATAAAAATTAATTTAACCATTCAATTTGGAACCTATTACTATGATAAAATACATATCAATATTAAAAAATTTGGTGATACATACCAATGTGAAATGACCCATATTTTTCACAATCGCATCCATAAAATTTTAGATACCTATGTAGATAATATTATTTATAAATATAAGCATCAATAAAATCACCTTCATTAAATTTATATCATATTTTATCAATTAATCCAATATAAATTTTGAGTCAATCCTCACAAATGTGTTTTCAATGTCACTTCTGGTAAACTCTTGTGATTTATCATTTCCTTATGTGGAATTGATGTCAATATTGATAAAATCAAGGCTATATTCAACATGACTATTCCTCTCTCAATTTAAGACATTCTTACCTATCTTGGAAAATTTGAGGCAATCTATTGATTCATTCCTAAAATGTTTACCACATCTATTCGATAAACAAGATCTTCAAGAAATGTATTGCTCTCAAATGGATAGATGCATGTTAAAAATATTTTGATAACACAAAGTAATCATTCCTCTATCTCCCTACTCTTCTAACACCTTCCAATGATCACCCACTCATTATGTATACTTAATCTACCTCGATATTAGTTGGGGCAATGCTCCTTCAATAAGATGAAATAGTTAGAAAATATTCCATATACTAAACTAGTCATGTTTTGATAGATTATTAGACCTTTTACATAAAAGTATAATGTGAATGTCTCACAATTTATTTCACAATTGAAAAGTTTTGACACTATATGATTTATCATAAAACCTATGTTATTATCCATTCTAATCCCCTTCATCAACTTTTATCCAAAGATTTATTACCTAGAAAAAAATTAGAAAATGGATGGTATTCTTAATGGAATTTGACATAAGAATTATTACACAAAATTTATTCAAATACCAAGTGATTTTTGATCAACTTACTATCGTACCTACACCAACTAATAATAACCTCAAGACATGCTTACTAATGAAGATATCCTTTCATCAAAGGTCTTACTTAATATTTTTATATTAAATATTATTTTCACAATTTTATTGTTGATCTTGAGACACAAACCCTCAAAGATCCTAAAATTTATACCTATAGACTTAAACCTAAATTCATCATAGAATAAACCAAATGTTATAATTGACTTGTAAGAAGACACTTTGACCCTTCACTTTTATGGAGCCAAATTCCTTCAAGGAACTAGGATAGGCTGTGTCTTGGCTGACCCTAATGGAAAAAATACTCCTCCCACTTTTTTATTAAACATATGAATCACTAATAACATTGTCGAATATGAATCCATCATCTTAGGATTGAAAGAAATCATTGACTTAGACATCCCATACTTACAAACCATAAGAGATTCATAACTCATATGTCATCAACTCGATGGAGATTATCAATGTAAAAGTGAAAATCACATCACATATCATCAAATTGCTTCCACTCTTTCTAAACTATTTTCATCCTTTACTATTCATGAAATTCCAATAGATAAAAATGCTATAGTTGATTATATTGCTCCATTAGCCTCTCTTTTTCACCCTCATCAAACACTTCATTATTCACAATTTATCATCCACATGAGAAAAACACCTTATAGCTTAAAACCAAATATTATTATCTTATTTTACACATTTAGGTTGTTACTACTTGACAAATACCATGGTACAAAAACATCATCCAATTTATATAACATCGTACATATCCTTTAGAGGTTGATTCTTATGAAAAGATTTGACTTAAAAAGAAATCATCCAAATATTTCCTTAGATATGATAAAAATTATTAACATAATATAAAGGTACCTTTCTCTATTCTATTACTCAATATGAATTCCCTTCTCTCCTTGAGTAAGCACATGAGGTAATTTGTGGTCATCACTATAGTGGACATTTTATAGCTTGTAAATACCTATGCATGGGATATTTATGTCCCACTCTAAAAAATATGCTATTAAATTAGATAATAAAGTGTCAACCTTAATAAATACATGATGATCTCAATCACTCTCCTATATCTAAGATTCAAACCTTGGAATATCCTTGGCCATTTTCTAAGTGGCAATTATATCTCATTGGTAAGTTACATGGATCATAAGATGGGTATCTTTTCTTCATTACCACCACTAAAAATTCTACCAAGTGGATTGAAATTATGCCCCTTGTGAATGTCACTAGTGTTACTATCTCTAAATTCATTCTTAATCAAATCATATGTCCTTTTGGTATTCCTCACACCATCATCTCTAATAATGGTATGAACTTCAAAAATGAAGATAGGAAACAACTATGTGAAAAATTCAAAATTGCATACAAATTTTACACACCCTACCATCCTCAGTGAATGTTAAAGTTGAAGCCAATAAAAAAATACTTAACAATATTTTGTAAAATGATTTTCAATATTCTCATTTTGATTTTCATCTCAAGATTTATCCTGCACTTTGGGCATATTATACTATCATTTATACTACCATTGGGGTAAGTCCTTTCTAATTTAGTTTATGGTTCTAAATTTATCTTACCATTAGGAGTGGAGTTACCTTACCTATGAATTTATCTTCATGTAATCACTCCAAATGAATAGATTTGTGAAGCTAGTCTTCATTCCTTATATTTTCTAGATGAGTGACGTATGGGCATTTTACAACATAGTTGTCAATACAAAATTAGAGCCTCTAAATAACATAAGAAGAAATTCAAAGTATATTATTTTAATTTTGGAGACTTGGTGCTTAAGCTAGTTTACACCCATGATGAAAAGGAAAATTACGCCCAAATAAGATGAGGTCCTTACCTAGTCAAAGACATTTTAGGACCTACTACTTACCAACTATAAACCAATGAAGGACACATAATTAAAGAACTAACTAATGCTTAATTTTTTTTAAAAAAAAGTATTTTTATTCATATCATGTTCTTAATTTACTTTATGCATTAATATTTACATTTTTAAATTTTTTTTGCATATATATATATATATATATATATATATATATATATATATATATATATATATATATATATATATATATATATATATATATATATATATATATATATATATATATATATTATGAAGCTAACCTTCCATGTAAGTTTTAATTAAGATTTTTGTTATGAAACATTTCCTTAGCTTCACTTATTTACACACCTCCTAGTTTACTTACACATTAACCTTTATTCTTATCCTTGGTACTTTGGTATTTTATATTTTACATCACTTAAGTTTCAACTTGTGAGTTTCATTGTAAGACCTCGAATAGGATTATGCCTTCCTTAAAAAATATCATAATTTAATTTTATAGATTTATTTTCCTCCCAACCTTAGCTATGTGTCTTACCTGAAAGATAAAACAATTATCAATAAAGTGGTTTCCCTCACTTATATTTAGTCATATTTTTTTGGTAAAACTCTAACATTTTATCCTCATGTCTTCATTCCTATATACCATTGATTATGATAATGATTCATGCCTACCTGTCATTTTACAATCTCCACTTACACATTTTTTGTGAATTAGGGTAACCCAATAATTCTATGTCGATTTCCATCACCCCCTTTATTTCACTATCCCATTTGGGCACACAAGATTGATTTCAACATTGCACTCTCCTCTAACATGGAAGTGTAGGAATATTAAATAACATGTTTCTTTGGGTCTCTCCTATATCCACCAAGTGTAATCTCTATTTTGATAGTCATTTTTATCACCCATGCTTGATTTCTTGAATCCATATCGAGGAGGAATAAAAAATCCACAAAAAATCAAAAATCCATATCATATAAAAAAATGACAATTATTAAAAAGTAAAAATAATATTAAAATTTATATCACACAAAAATATGTGATCGAAATCCACAACTAGCCTCATGATAGAGATAAGGTCCATTGGGGTGTGGTAGGGTAGTAGACTAGGGTATGAGGTATCATTATCATATACTCATAGTGCCACCTAATTTCTCACACAAGTACCTAATTTTCAAAGTAGATCAAGGGCTCTATAAGGGGTCCTAAAGAATAGAGAACATGTTGTGGGAAGTTAGGTCCATTTTTATTTTCATTCATACTAGGCTTCGCGGGATGACACTTATAATTCACTATTTATCCCAAACTTATGTTTCTAGATAAGGTTGTTTAAGGTCTTTGGTTCCAAAAGTATCTTCATCTTGCCAACTTAATTTGAAGTGCATTTCTTCTAGTCAATATTATGTTTTGACCTTGACACCACCCTCTCCTCCACCACACATTTTATTTCCCATCTTGATAGGAAATTTTCCCTCTAAACATTTTCCCAATTTATATAAATCATATTCTCCATCTCTTTTTAACACATTTAGAATATGATAGTTTTTAGTTTATCTATCATGAGAATAGAAGTTTCATATTTGAGTTGTTTCAAGATTATCTCTTTTATATTTCCTTACCTATCTCATATATTCCTTATTTATTATTTGGGACCTTTAGTTTTATATTCCCCTTTTTACAAGCCATTTTTATCCTATTTATCTTATTTTCATTCATGTTTTCCATCTTTGATTGAGTATGGATTGTTACTTTT